>JBBGZY010001141.1:1420000-1847500 GCA_037952925.1 Lithobates clamitans
CATAGTATTGGTGGGTCAGTGGTCCACTCTGCATCGGCAAACAGCAAACAGCATGTAAAGATACTGGATCAATATTGGGATGGTATGAGGTTCTTTCCTGACAGGTCACCTGCTGAATGTCCATCCTGTCCCCCCCTCCCCCTCCCGCATATTTGCACTTTGGTTATCATACATATATATAATGTGAAGAGTATATTTGAAAGCGGAGCGTATATATTTATTTATGCTTTTATCTGCATGTTTTTATGAGACGTGTTTAACACTTGCAGCTGTTTCACGGTGCCATTTAGGCAATTTATAATCAGAGGAGGCTCACAGAATCTTTTATATTAACATTGACAAAAGATTCTTGGTGTATGGGAATTGAGGAAAAGGATACATCCCATAATAAAGACACACAAGTACTTCAGTGAGAGAAGTTAGATCTTGTAGATGAGTACATGCTACTTCAAAATGCATGCAGTGAGAACATGGTAGACAAACAGTAGATAATAAAATTAGATACAATGTGATGGGGATGGTTCAGAAGAAAATAGATACCAAGTGCATAAAAAGAATAAGGGAGAAATAACGAAAAGAAAAGGGGGAAAAATTGAGTTAAAGGTTAGGAAGGAGGGGGGAGTTCCCAGGGAATAACAAGCTGACGGTCTGTAGGAAAGTAGAAGCAGTGGCAAGCTGAGGCTGTTAGGGGAGTAGCAAGGATTCATTGAAATTTGGATGTAGGAAGTAGGCTACCCAAGGCTGGCATAGTGTTTCATATTTATGGGCTTTGTCCAGATGCATAGCTATGATTTTAGACTCCACTATCCTGAGGGAGGGGGGTTTCCAAGCCTAAGCCACCATTTGTTTAGCTGCAGTAGTTATCTGCGTAAGTAACTTGAATTGTGTAGAGGTCAATTCCGGGGGCCGAATATTAACAAGGGCAATGAGCAGATCAGGAAGTATTGTGACTGAGAACAGCCTAGAACCCTAGAGCCCAATCTTCGGCCCGGGCCACATGCGGCCCTTTGGTGTTTAATGTGCGACCCTTGGATCTCAGAAGTCTGTAGTGGGAACACGGATTAGGGTAATATCATTGTCTCATGTAACATGTTCCCAGTTTCATATTGTCTTTTGCAGCATATCCCCAGCCAAAAATGTAGCATGTACACACCCTCTGACCCTCATTTCCTCTTTTAGGTCTGCAGTTTCTGACAGTCTTCTCAAGTATTACATACATTCAACATTACATGCGGCCCTTTGGTGATGTCAGGGGCTGCATTTGAGATAATGTTAAATATTTCCATCCAGAATTGTTGGACAGTGGAGCATAGCTATCATGTATGAAAGCCCAAGTAACAGTGGACACCAGAACAGAAAGTCTTCTTAGTGGTGACACAACACAAAAAAAGCTTTGGTTTCAGATACATTTTATTCTACTACTAGCTTTACCTATACAATTCTAGAGGGGTTACAACATGGCTAGAATTATAAGACGAAACATATATTTATTAGAACTTGTTTTGCTACCTTTCTCATGCACTGGGCACCCACATTTGCTTTATGGTAGGGATTTAAGCATTTACAAACTGAATCGTATCCACGCTAACACACTTGTGTCAATTCACAAAAGCTTAACCCATGTGCCATTCTTATTAATGTGTACTATTTGCTAGTTTTAACTATCACATATTTTCAATTTAAGGTTCTATCACAAGGATCTGCTGAATTTCTGTATGTATGTAATATTATTATTTTTTTTAAGTTTTTTATATATAAAAGTCAATTCACAACAATTGTCCCACAGGATTTTACTCCAAAAATACCATTGCCATCTGGATGGTTAAAACAACGAGATGCAATAATGTTAATGTATTGACACTAATGTTTGTAGTTTAATCAGAAGTGTGACTTATGGTTATGAATTGTTGAAAATGTTTATGCTCCAAAATCCAAATTGATTGAATCTACAGTTTTCATTGATAAATTGACCACTCCATTCAGAAAAGTAATTAATCACATGTGGTGCCATAATATAGCCTCAGCATTTACATAATCATTTATGGATTTTTTTTATAACATTATTGAGCTCAGCTGAATGGGTTTACATTTTATTCATTTGTCTTTATTTTTATTAAGCTGCTGTTTATTAAATTATAGGCAAAAATAGTCAATATTGTGTCAGCTAGAATCAATGCAAATTGTATATTTTCCACATTGTTTAATCTTCATATACAGTTTTCATATTTTTTTTTGTTTTGAATGACGTATGTCACAAATGGAATAGAATGCATAGTTAGGAATGAAGCCATTATTACATGCCCAAGGGCTGAAGTTCATATGAGGTTTCATAATTCAGAAGACTACCCAAATACCGTATTGATATAATGACTTAATAAGAAGAATGAATAGATTTTTAAGAAATGGGCTAAAGTACACACCGTTCACAAAAAACTGTATGTTTATAAAAATAGAACTCCTATCTATCCTATTATTGTGGGCTTGTATTAATTATAAATTGGATTTTCCATCAACATACCACTTTAGATATTTTACCAAATAATTGTTAGAACTAGTGTTGTCACAGGTAAACCCAGGTTAACCTTTCCCAAGATTTAATTTACAGCTAACACAAGAACTTCTAGCAGGCCCATGAAGCACTTGTTATTTGCATTTATCAAACAGGAACAACATGGTATATTTAACAGACCAAAAGGAGACAAATAGAAAATGTTCATTTTTAGGATTTATAAACACTTTAACCACTTCAATACTGGGCACTTTTACCCCCTTCCTGCCCACTCCAATTTTCATCTTTCAGCGCTGTCACACTTTGAATGACTATTGCGCGGTCATTCAACACTGCACCCAAATAACATTTTTAGTATTTTTTGGAGCAATCACCTCTGGGTTTTTTATTTTTTTAGAAAAAAAAAAAGACCGAAAACTTTGAAAAAAAAAGATTTTCCTAGTTTTCTGTCAGAAAAATGTGTAAATAGGTAATTTTTCTTCTTCACTGATCTGCGCTGATGAGGCTGCACTGATGGGCACTGACAGGTGGCACTTATAGGCAATGATAGGCGACACGGATAGGCAGCACTGATGGGTGGCACTGATGGGCACTGAAAGGTAGCACTGATGGGCACTGACTGGCATCACTGATGGGCACTGTTGGGGCTGCACTGATACTCAGGGCACTGATGATCAGTGCCCTTATTATCTGTACAGGTCTCCCCGTGTGGAGATGCCACTGATAAGCTCTCATCTCCTCACACTCTGTCAGTGTGATGTAAGGAGTGCCGATAACTGGCATTTCCTTGTTTATATGTGATCGGCTCTTTACCGAGATTGGGGTACGCCGTGTCCCGTGGAACAGTGTGCCCGCAAACGCCACGCTTGCATCCCATAACAAGAGAGCACCCCTCTTGCCGTCATTTGTCTTTATGGCAGGCCGGAGGTAGTTAAAGCAGAACTCCAGCCAAAAAAAATTAAAAGCCACTTATAAGATAATATGAAAAAAGCTATGTTTGCAATATTTACTTTAAATCCAGGACCCTCCCACACAGTTCTTTTTTTTAACTGCTCAAGATGCCCTCGGTCTGAGAATCAACATCATTTAACCCACCTATTCTGATCCTAGAGTCGTCTGGACCCATTTTAGCCTGTGTTTGGACTGTAAAAGAAGAAGCAGCACAATCTAAGGTCTCTAACTCATATTCATAAATACTCATACTAGAGCCAATTAAGACAAGAATCATTTAAGGTACCAGCGTGTCTTTGGAATGTGTAAGGAAACTGAAGTACCCAGAGGTAACCCCCACAATCACAGGGGAAACATGCAAACTCTATGTAGGCTGTGTCATAGCTGAATTAATGACAAGCTGTAAAGCAGAAGAACAGACCGCTAAGTCGTTGTGCTGCTTCTTCCTCTCACAGTCTAGTGCTACTAAACAGGGTCTGTAGGAGCCTAATACCAGGTCAAGTTCAGGTACTTATGCTGCTTGCATTTATAAAACAAAAAAACTAAAATGATTGGAATATTATTGATTTCAGAGCTGAATTCCATGTCAGCAGGGAAGATAGGAATTCCACAGGAATGGGGAAAATCCAAGCAATATTTCAGTTGTGGGTGGACTTTGTCTTTACATAAACATAAATAAGCCCTATTTACTTTTTACACAAAGCAATATATGCTCATGACAGGAAAAACTGTATGTCATTAAATGATCCTATACATTCAAATTTAACATACATTTTCTTGCATGTAGAAAGATCTTTTCCTGATAGGTCAATGTTTTTTCTGTCATTGTGTCACATTGCTTTATATAATATGGTAATGAGAAGAGGCACATTCAGAGCAGAAGACAGACAATGTCCTCACAGCATTTTCCCGTTACCAGCTGTAGGCATGGCTGAGAGCGCTGTCTGCGAATCCTTCCACATTATGGAATTTGCAGAGAGCTAAGAGGTGGAATTCATCACTAAATATCAAGAGATTTCTAAAGACAAGATTTAATGCCTTTGTGTTGATATTATGCAGTATGGCGGATTTATGATTAATAACAAGTGTTCTATCAAACAGCATTTGCTTCATCTGAAATAGCAGATTGTAAATGGGCTTAATGCATACACGTGAGGGATATTTGTGGCTGAATGTCAGATCTACATTACATGATGTGTTTTCTAAAATGAACTCAAGTTTGCATAAAATTGGTAAAAATATCCAGTATGTACCCTTTTTTCTGCACTGACAGTCATAGAACTTTTTTCGGGGGGGCATTATTTTAAGGTCACCCACGCTCCCCCCTTTTCGACAATGTCATTATCACGATCAGAGACTGCAGACATAGTACAGGAGATGGTCAGAGATTGCAGACATAGTACACATACACCCAGATACATTACACCCCCATACACACAGATACATTACACCCAGATACATTACACCCCCATACACACAGATACAGTACATTATAACCCCATATTAAATAAAAACACTTGGTTAAATAAAAAAAATGTCAACTTCACACTCTCAATAATGAAAAGGAAAAATGATTTGAATAATAGTAAGAAAATGACATTGTGCTTTCAGAGATCTGTGGCAACTTACCCTTGTTTAAAAAGATGTGTGCTGCGAGGCAAGTACGGTAAGGTTGAAATGAATATGCCAAGGACTTCTGCAGATTTCCCCAATTCCTGCACCTTCACACCTCAGATCACCTCAATTCCTGCACCTTTACTAACTACTACTTTTAAAAAACACTGACTAAACATTTACTTCAGGGTTCCCAAAGTCCCCTCTTACAGCAGAGCCCTATCCTTATTACATCAGGGTCCCTAGAGTCCTGCCCCCTTACATCTGGGTGCCCAGAGTCCCTCCCTTTACATCAGGGTCTCCAGAATTTCTCCCCTTTATTTCAGGGTCCGAAGAGTTCCCCGCCCCCTTACACCAGGGTCCCTAGTGTTCCCTTCCCCTTACATCAGGGTCCCAAGAGTTCTCCCCATTAAAAGTCCCCAGGGCCCTCCCAATATATCTCGGTCCCCAGAGACTCCCCATACTTACATCAGAGTCACCAGAGGCTCCCCACACTTACATCAGAGTCACAAGAGTCCCCAGGGTCTCCAATGTTCCCCCCTTTGCATTAGGGTCACTAAAGCGCCCCTAATTAAATCAGGGTCCCCAAAGACTTAGACCATGCACCGCATGCAACCGTAACCCCCCATAATCTCTCACTTACAAAAACAATTCCTACCGAGCATATTCTATCTTCTATCCAACCCAGCAGAACCTCAAATTCCCCATACTCTACCACCCATAATAACCACATAATTCTGAACATGTTCAAACCACCAATACATGCCTGCTCACACATGCATCTATATATACAAACCCACACCCAATCACCCACGCAAAAACATGCACATACACATACACATATCCTCACCTGTGACAAACCGCACATCTACGCTAACACACATGAACCACAAAACCCACACCACCATCCACATTTGCACACACACCGCAGCCACATATATAACAGCACATAAAATATGCACTGTCACGCACAACATTCCTGCACTCACACACTGTAACATATTTGTCCACACATCAGACACCAAGCTTGCAAAGTCACAACACCCCATTCATAAAACAATACACTGCCAGCCAATCCTGTCCACCTGCATTCATAGCCCCAGACACCAAGAGCAAACAAATCAAACCCTATTGAGCCAGACTGAAGAGAAGGTAGGAAAAAAAATGTCAGCAAGTACCTAATACCAAAAATACAGCAGACAGAAAGCTAACATTCACAGTAGCCCCTCCTTCACAGTACATCCCAGCTTCTAACTGGCACAGCACTGCAGCCATTGCTCCTCCTTTATAGTAGTCTGGCCAGACCTGGCGCTGCAACGGGACCGATGTGTGACGTCACGCCCAACACCGGTGCCCTGCAACTATTCACACGTCACCAACCCGGGACCCAGACAGAGCCAATAATTGTAGCTGTGCCAGGAATCAAGGGGGAGGAAGGGATTTCATGCAGTGGAAGTAGCTTAAGACGGCATTACTGATGGTTGGCAACCCGTCTCACGTGCCATCAAAAATGCAGCTGCGTGCATGTTTGGCACGCGTGCCGATGGTTGCCAACCCCTGATGCAAATTGTATTTATAAATTGACAGTCCATGCAGGACAGCAGCGGAAAGTCCAAGGTCATTGTGAGCTGAATATGTAGCCACTGACATGCCCTCATCACTCCTTCACAGCCCTCCTGCGCATGTGCACTGGAGTTAATCTATCCCAGTAGCTACCAAAATTGTACAAGAAAGCCTTTATCATCTTTATTGGATCATAGCATGTCTCTTCTGTAAAAAAAAACCTGCCTGCTTTCAATTTTGGTATAAGGCCACAGTTACATTTTAAGAAGCTGAGAAGCAAATGTAATGCAGGTAAAAATCAGGTGACTCCAGTCCAGCTTTCCAGGAAGAGACTTGTAATGTACATAGGTAGATTCTAGAGGTGTGTTTGTTCCACAAAAAGGTAAAGTAGCTTATAAGGTTACATAATATTCTGAGGGTTTGAAAGGGTCATTTTGAAGGATATAAAGTAACTCTGGAAGACACTTGAGGTAATGACTAGGCACATCCAGTTGTCAGTTTTTTGTTAGCAGTGAGTTTAAAATGAGTTTTAAATTCATTTATTTCTTTTTATAGAGCAGTGGTTTTCAGCTACTGGGCTATTGCCTGCTGCCAGGCCGCAGCCTTCCTCCTTCAGGACCTTGAGCCAACTACAGATCCCCTAACCTCCTATAGTGCCTTCCAGCTCCCATAGTGCCTCCAAAACTTCCATAGTGGCCCACAGTGTCCCCCAACCTCCAATACTGCTCCCAAATCCCTTGAGAGCCCTCAGCACCCAAAGCATCCCCCTAACCTCTGTCAGTGCTGGGCTCTCAGTCCTTCCTTCTCTGTGCTCAGGTTGCTCAGCTGTCGGTTAATTGCCAGAACTCATCGTTCCATAGTGGCTTACTTGTTGATCATCTGCTCGTCAGTCAAGCCCACAGCCAGCCCCTCCTGGCTATTTAAACTGCTTCGTTCATTTCATCAATTGCCTTTGGTCAAACATATCTAGAGACTCTCTGCTGTGTTCCTGTTGAAGACTTGCCTGATTGACGTCCCTTCTGGTTCCTGATCCTGTTTGCTGCCTCTGACTATGCTGAACTCTGGCTCCCCAATTTCCTGTTTTTTTCTGACTACCCAATTTGGCTATGTTTTGACTATGTTTACTATTTGTACCATTATTAAAAGGTGTGATTTTAACTGAATTTTCTGTCTCTGTTTGTTTCATGGTTCCTGACACCTCCATAATTTCCCTTAGCTCACTCCAGGAACCTCATCCCTATAACTTCTTTTTTAATATTGGAGCATGGATGGTTTTAGAAGAATTTATCTGACCCTGGTCGCAATGAGGTTGAGAACTACTGCTCTAAAAGTCTTTGAGCCACCATATTGGGTATGTATGTTCAATTGTGTCTGGGTCCAGTGGGAACAGGATGGATTTTCCCTAGTTCACCCTGGACCTGGGATAGGGAGTAATTAGGATCCTCTAGAAAATAAAGGCATTGTCAGCATTAAGTGACCATTTTCTTCCAAAGAATGTATGCAAAGCTCTTTAATTGACTTTGTCCCAAAAAGAAATGCAAGGGGTTCAATTGATAGGGCAAAAGAAGGGGAAAAAGGGGGCACCCCTGTCTCATCCCTTTGAGGATCAGGAAGGGCTCGGAGACTGGGTTTTTGATACAGATTCTAGCAACTGGGTCGGTATATAGAATCCTTATCTATTGAATTATATTGTACAGGTGCAATTGTTGAAGGAGAAAAGATCATTCAGTGCTATTAAAGGCGTACCTAGTGTTTAATGACACTAGGGCCCTTTGTCCCCTTTTGGAAAATTAGCGAAAAATCTACAAATACTTATTCAAGGCCAGGATGAATCACATATAATCACCATTGGTTACTCGTGTGATATATTCGTTGATTTGAATGGCCAAGATTTTCTTCCTTGGGTAGCAGGACTATGATGACCTTCTGCATTGATGGGGGAAAGGTCCAATGGTCAAATGCTTGGGTAAAAGTGGCAAGGAGGTGTGGGGCTGTGAGGTCAGTGCATTTACTATATCAATGCATGCGAAGGCCAGGCTGGCAGTATTCCTGCAGGAGAACTATGTTAATAACTGAATGATTTCCTCCTCAGTAACAGGAGCATTCAACCTAACTGCCACCTGGGAAGGCACTGTGGGCAGAAGTATTTCACAGAGATATTGGAAGGTATATACAGAGAGTGACACGGTATGTTCAGAGAGATAAATAAAAAGAGAGGGCACTCAATTGCCAAGTCCGTAATATTGGGGAAAAAAGAGGGGTACTACTGACGGTACTACCAAAAGTCGGACTTTATAGGCCAGGAAACAATGGAGAAGGAAACAATATAAATAATCACATTTATTGAAAAAATACAAAATATAAACATAATTTGCAGAAAGAGTAAAAAACATCATACATATGCATCTATGCAATTTGTACAGTGATCTCTTGTGCGTCTATGCGTTTCACCGTTAGGCTTCTCCAGGACACGACCAAGGTTCAAAGACGTAACGAATCTCACTATCTTAAGTTGGAATACGCTGTTATATATGCCCACAGCCTAGGTGGGCGATGGATTTTCTAAATTCTGAATAATAAGTGAATTTCAAATTTTATGAGCAGGGGCAGGTGAAGCCTTCACTCCAATGTATGGGGCCAGCAAAGCAATACTATAAGGTCCAACATTTATAGAGGAAACTGACCCTTATTGGGATTCAGCAATGCTCATGGCTAATAAAGCCTGGCTAATAAAGCCTGAACTAGCATGCTGTGCATGCTAGTTCAGGCTTCAGCGCCCGGTTGTCTCCCAGGGGCACGCTCTCATACTTTATCCTTCATGCACAGCATGCTAGTTCAGGCTTTTTTGTTTGTATCATGCTGTATGTTGCAACTACAGTCTGACCTCTACCAGCTCAAATCTCCATCTCTTATACCCATATAAGTTACTTAGGTTAATGTAAGCACATTTTTCCTGTTTGTCTCTCTACTTTTTCTTGCCTTTGCTGTGATTTACGCACTGCAATTATTCCTAATAGCTGGGGATTGTCTAGCAGTTAATGTGTACAGCATGTATGAGAGATCTTTTTTTTATTATCTTTGCTCTGACAGCTGTACTCTCTGGAAACTGTAGTGGCCCTGCAATTAACCAGCAAATGTGCCTATTTACTGTATAATTTAAAAGCATTGTTTCTTAACTTTAAATCCTCCTGCTAGGTGTAAAAGGCTCACTGTTGGGTACACATTGTCCTCCACCTGGCAGCATCTGACCTGTAACAGGATGGTGCAGTGTAATCAAACCGATCTGTTCTGTGACAGGTTATGTAACACAATATTGATGTAATGTACAGTAGATCCAGTGGGCAGCTCCTGGTGCAGGAGAAGAGGATTTGCAGCTAACAAAAAATATTTTGGAAGCACAACTCCAGACAAACATCTTTCAATGATTTCCAATGTGTAAAAAATGTACCTATTCTGTGGTGTATGGTCCAGGATCTCTGCTCTTTTCTTTAAAATGTCTACTTTATTACAGCATGTTATACATCACAGTGCTTGTGCTATGTAATTTGGCCCCTTTTATCACCTAAAAAACCTGGCTGATCCTGCCTGGCTATGCTTTCCCCCTGTAAACTGATCACTGTATATTATGGCTGCTGAGCCCTGACACTGTGGCCAGTTTATGTGCCTCCATCATCTGCTGGTCTCTGTAGCTCTACTCTGTCCTCTCTCCCTCCCTCCTCTCCCCACTTCCCTCGCTGCCTAGCAGCTCGTGCGTGAGCTGTGTCCTCCCCGCCCCCCCCCCCCTGCTGCTGCCATACAATGTAAAATAACTTTCCCTACTAACTAGAATCCCTTCTGTTATAGCAGGTTAAATCGCTCAGTGCCTTACTTTTTTTAAATTGATGTGGTGCAATACCTTATGCAAGACCAGCACTGAGCGGTCATGTGTGCCACCCAAGGCTCTCCTCCTCTCCTCCCGGTGATGTCAGAGGAAACCTCAGCCCCTCCCTCTGTAGTCCTTAGAGTGGGGCAGGAGAGCACCGTGATATCAGCTGACTGACAGCAGCACTGCAAAAAAAGGTATTGCACCACATCATTTAAAAAAAAGAAAGTCAGTGAGCGATTTAACCTGCTATAACAGAGGGGATTCTAGTTAATGGAGAAAGTGATTTAACAACCATTTTAAGCCCTAAGCTGTGAAGGGCAAGTGCAGACCGCTTACTTGCACTCAAATAGTAAATGATGCAAGTCTGAAAAGGAGGGTCACACACCTCTAGTGTCATCCACGAAAAACTTTATTGGAGGCTGCTCAGACAGAACTTGGTTCTGCCATGGTGTTCTGTCTTAGCAGTCTCCAATAAAGTTTCTTGTGGATGATACCAGTGGTGTGCTACCTTCCTGTTCAACTGGCATAGAACTGTATTATGCTCATATTATTATAAGCAGATGTCCAGAGCACCCCCCCTTACATCAATGTCAAGAGTCCCCTCCACCGTCAGAAGTCAAGAGTCTCTCACCCTCCCTTACATCACAATACACCCCCCTTAACTTGTGCTGCTTCTGGGAAGAAGCTGGGGGTGGATCTGGAAAGCAGAAAGCACAGGGTCTGGAGGAGGACCAGAGGAGGGCTGGAGTCCGCTGCCGGAGTCTACTGAATACTGAGATAGGGGTAGGCTGAGACAAGGGGGTGCGGCAACTGCACAGAGAGGCATGGGAACTGTAGGATAAATTCTGTCCTAGTCTCTGCTGTCAATTGCTGAGGGGGAGGGGGGCAGAGACAAGCCTCTCTGCAGCTGCATAGAAAAGCCCAGGATCTGGTGAAGGAGATCTGTCCTCCTCTCTGCTGCCAACTTCTGAGACAAGGTGGGGGCAGAGATGAGAGGGTTCCGCAGCTGCAGGAGAGGTCTAAGGGCCACATGAAATGGCCTGGTGGGCAATATTCGGCCAGCGGGCCTTGTACAGTATTTGACACATGTCATTTAGAGAATCAGTGGCACTAGAGGCTCTTAAAGTGAAACTATAGGCAATTGTTTCTTTATTTTAGATAGCGTAGAGGAGCGTTATAATCCTTGTCAGATTTTTTTTCACCATATGTGTTCCATTGGAGAGATTTTCCTTCACTTCTTGTCCCATAGTCAAAACAGGAAGTGAGAGGAAATCCCTGCAAACTTCTTGGGGCCCCCTTCAGGTCACCAGAACTAGTGCCCTCGTTAGAAAATTTCCTCTCTATCATTTTTCTGGGGACAACCCACAGTTTTGGATTTTCTTTTACTTTCACTTTCAATGATAATGGTAAAATAGGACAAATAGAGAGGGTGAATCTCCTTAACGGGGCCACAGACAGCAATAAAAACTGACAGGTGTTCTAATCCCACTCCAAAACTAACAAAAAAAAAACTTTTGCCTTTAGTTATACTTTAACCACTTGAGGACCAGCCGCCGCAGTTATACTGGGGCAGGTTGGCTCCCCTGGGCAAATCGCCGTAGCTGTACGTCGGCCTCTTTAAGGCCACTAGGGGACGTGTGTACGATGGCGGCACGACGATGGAGCCGATGCATGTGCCCGGCGGCCGCGATGTCCGCCAGGCACCTGCGATCGCTCCTGAGAGAGACAGAACGGAGATCTGTCAATGTAAATAGACCAATCTCCGTTCTGTCAGGAGAGAGGAGACAGATCAGCTGTTCATACTAAGTATGAACAGCGATCAGTCTCCTCCTTCAAGCAGTCCCTTCCCCCCCACAGTTAGAATCACTCCCTCTAGGACACACATTTAACCCCTTGTTCACCCTCTAGTGTAAACCCATTCCCTGTCAATGACATTTATACAGTAATCAGTGGCTATTTTTAGCTTTGATTGTTGTATGAATGTCAATGGTTCCAAAAAAGTGTCAAAAGTGTACGATCTGTCTGCTACAATGTCACATTCCTGCTAAAAATCTCAGATCAGCGCCATTACTAGTAAAAAGAAAAATTATAATAAAAATACCATAAATATATTCCCTATTTTATAGATGCTATAACTTTTACGCAAACCAATCAATATAGGCTTATTGCAGATTTTTTTTACCAAAAAATATGTAGAAGAATACACATTGGCCTAAACTGAGGAAGAAATTTGTTTTTTTATAGCAAAAAGTAAAAAATATTGCTTTTATTCTCAAAATTGTCTCTCTTTTTTTGTTTATAGCGCAAAAAATAAAAATCATAGAGGTGATCAAATACCACCAAAAGAATGCTCTATTTGTGAGAAAAAAGGACATCCATTTCGTTTGAGTACAATGTTGCATGACCGCGCAATTGTCAGTTAAAGCGACACAGTGCCGTATCACAAAGAAATGACCTGGTCATTAAGGGGGCAAATCCTTCCGGAGATTGAAGCGGAAGTAAACCCTTCCATAAAACAGTTTCATTTCCGGCACGTGCCAGAAATGTTACACTCCCATTGGTTGTGCTCTCAACCAAACTGTCAAACCATCCAATGGCTGGTGTCATAACTGATCACATGTGACACATCATGGCAGTTGTAGATTAAACAGAGGCAAAGATGGCAGCTTCCTTGGCTGAAAACGATAGGGGGGTTTACTTACACCTTAAGTGGTTAACATTGTGCAACAAAACATATGGCAAGAGACTTTGGACATTGCACAGCTAGGTTCAAGCCAAGCATTGCTTATTATTACATATTATTGTATAGGTACCAATGCATTGGCTTTCTGCCTTTGGGTAACATCTTTCAATAAGAAGTTGGCCTGTAAAGATATTTTCTTTAAATTAAACAGAAAGTAGAAAGACAGCAAAAGAACCCCTAAGATTAATGCCCCGTACACACGGTCGGATTTTCCGACAGAAAATGTGTGATAGGACCTTGTTGTCGAAAACTCCGACCCTGTGTAGGCTCCATCACACATTTTCCATCGGCTTTTCCGACACACAAAGTTTGAGAGCAGGCTATTAAATAAACAACAAACAAAATCCGTTGTCGGAAATTCCGATCGTGTGTACACAAATCCGACGGACAAAGTGCCATGCATGCTCAGAATAAATAAAGAGATGAAAGCTATTGGCCACTGCCCCCGTTTATAGTCCTGACGTATTTGTTTTACGTCACCGCATTTAGAACGATCGGATTTTCCGACAACTTTGTGTGACCATGTGTATGCAAGACAAGTTTGAGCCAACATCCGTCGGAAAAAATCCTAGGATTTTGTTGTCGGAATGTCCGAACAAAGTCCGACCGTGTGTACGGGGCATAACAGTATCCCAATAGCTGATGGTTTCTTTTGATGTATGTCTGTTCAGTTTGCATTTTTTAGTTGCCTCCAAACTTTATAGAGGTGCACCAATTGATCACTACCAAGCCAATTAAATCCACTGCAGTATGCCAAAATGTAGTTGGAATCTCTATCTACTGATTTTTCAGCAAAGCACTAATATGACACTTGACATTCATAAGAGTCTCTTACATCCAGCAATGCTACAGATTACATTTAGAATAGTTGCACAGTAAGCAGAACAGGACTTTAGGTTCTCCATGATAAGGTCTCCTTTCAATAAATTGCTATTATTGATCAGACTTCCTTTCAATCTCTTCTAATATTTGGTGGTCTCTAGTTACATGCTGGTGGTCTCTGTTTTTTAATGTAATCATGCTGGTGGTCTCTAATGGCCTCTTTTGAAATATCAGAAGTCTAATAACACTCTTTGCACTCTTGTAACGGCCATGACAAAATAGTGACATATCTCTGTCAACATCTTCCTACTTACAGTGTCCATTAGGAGTATCCACAGGCAATAAACCTTCATGATTATGTACTACCCCGCCACTGCATTTGCTTCAGAAGGCAATGTGGCACATTATGTGTTTCTGGATATAAGACTGCATTATGACATACTGTTTTTCCTCCCATTTGACAGCACTGGTGATTGATAATTGGCAACTCAGGCATGTGGTGCTGTCACAAAGAGGTAAGGAAGGAAGCTTCAGTCCTGTGCAAGCTCTGAAACACTTATTTGTGCTGTTGTTAATAGTTGGCATATTTACAAAATAAGTTTCCAAACTTAACCTCCCTGTGTTACGTAAAATGAATCCCACAAAGCCACAAATGCCCTATACGTAGTCATGACGTTTAGCATTTCTTCTATACAAATCTTTACATATTGTATGTAACAGGATCTGTAACTAATCTATAATGATTTCTGACTACAGCTATTTTCTTTGACTCTCAGGAATTGGAGCCTAGAGGATGGCATGATTCCGATCCACAAGGTAAAACCCAATACATGGTGACTATTGCAGATCATTAAAGATCTCCCACTATATAAATGCATTTATGTTGGGCAGCTTTTGTCCACGTCATTTCATGGGACATTAGGTCCATGTGGATAGAATCCAATCTAAACTTTCCACCTTCTCGTCTGTTTGATATACAGTTGTTTAGGCTAACTTCACTGCTCAGTTTGTCAAGTCTGTTGTCATATGACTATATTTTATTTTTTTTAATGTAATTTATGAAACTCAATAAAATATTGCTGTAAAAGGTCTCAAAGATGTTCCAAACACCACAAAAAATGATGGCCTGGCCTGGCCTTTTGTACAAAACAGAAAATTATTCTTGGTCCCTGTCAAAGAGTAATACATCGAATAAATGTCACTGGGAAACTATTGGCAATGGTTTTCCCCAAAAAATAAAAAAATCTTGGAAAATATCCATTTGCACTAGACATTAACCAACATTACATGATAGAAAAACTAATGTTTTTTATTTGTAAACCATATGCAAAAATGTTATTATAAAACATTGATGTTACATAAAATTACAATTTACATTTAGCGATAAACAGGTTATGCATTCCTTTTTAATCTTCTAACAGCTATCAAAAATACTGCATATATTATGTTGGCATTACAATTCATGTTGTTGACATTCAGTTAGACCTGAGAAAACAATAACAGGACTATACATACAGCAGTTATTTTATTGTTTGCAGCTGCCTCGCTCATTTAGCATGTTAAATATGTAGATAAACAATGATATAAAAATAAAACAATAAGATTAAACTGACACTAAACAATATCCTTTTTCTGAAAAAATATTGCATGCACATACACCATTTAATGACCCTGTAATCTATGTTTTAATTAAGTACATTTTTTACTCTGTTTTATTTTCTGCCTTTTTGTAAAATCTTTGCAAGGTCCAAAACCTCTTCTTTTCCCTCTCACTTCTGTTTGGAATAAGCAGTGTACATACGTTGTGGACATATGCACTGATCTATTTACACTACAACTCCCATAGTGCATAGTTCCATTTCCATCTCGGGAGTGAGATGGACACTCCTATAAACAAGGGGACCATACAGGGGTGCTCAGGGGCACTTAGCCTCACTGCATGGCACTGCGCCCTGAGCCCACCCAGTTGTGTGACAATAGCAAATTGTCTAGAGACCCGTTATCCGATTGGCTGAAAGAAAAGGTGATCCTATTGGACGCCTAGGAGGAGGAAGAGGGATTAGACGCACGGCCGAAGCCGCTGTGATGCAGAGGAAGAGACACAATGGAAGCCGCCACCCATAGGAGCATAACCTAGATGGGGTAAGTGCGGGGCTGGACCAACTGCGCTGGACTGACAGCGTGGGGGTGGTTGTCTGTGGCCCCCCCAAAAAAAACTCCAGCTGCCACTGGTAGCCACCCTCTAACAGGAAGTCAGATCACAGCAGCATAGGTATAACTAATATGGTCAGTCCAAAAAGTTGTGCAACTCTTGCATAATCCGAGTAAAGAAAAGTTCATAAGATGTGAAGGAAAGTGCGTTGTGTTTGAACACCAAAACGTCCCTATTAGAGATATCCCACCTTGTACACGTTTGAAACAATCCGCACTCACTAGAATTCGATGACCCCCTTGTAAAGCCTTGTACACACTATCAGACTTTCCGGCAAAAAAAACGTGGAATTTTGTTCGAAGGGCTTTGGCTTCAACTTGTCTTGCATACACACAGCCACACAAATGTTGGCCAACAATTACGAATGTAGTGACTTACAAAACATATGACGAGCCGATAAAAAGGAAGTTCAATAGTCATGCGCCACCCTTTGGGCTCCTTCTGCTAATCTCGTGCTTATCTTGTGTTAGTAGAAGTTTGGTGAGTGACAATTCACGCTTTTCAGCATCGTGCTTTTCAGGTTGTGCTTGTCGGTTCGTATCTGTTTTTCAGTGCGTGCTTGTCAGGTCGTTTCTAGTTTTCAGTGCGTTCTATTTATAGTTTGCTTCTGATTTTCAGTGCGTGCTTGTCTGGTCGTTTCTGATTTTCAGGTCATGCTTGTCAGGTCCTTTCTGATTTTCAGTGCGTTCTGTCAGTTCGTTCTGAGCAGCCGTTCATTTACTAGCCATGTGGCGTTCTCATCGGAAAGATCGTGCTATTATTGGGCTTGGAGTTATTGCTATGACCCAAGTCCAGTCCAGGAACAGGGGGAGGAGAAGTTTTTGGATCAAGAATGGGTTGCTTAATTGTAACCAATTCTGTCTATATGCCTTTGCTGCGGGAGCACCAGGAGAATAATCCTGATGATTTCAGGCATTATCTCCAAATGACGGAACCCATCTTTCACCGTCCGTTCACTGTTGCTGTCCCCTTATATTACTAAGCAGGACACCTGCATGCGGCAAGCCATCTCTCCTGAGCAAAGGCTCGTCGCCACCTTGCGGTACTTGGCGACGGGGAGAAGTCTCCACGACCTCAAGTTCACGACTAGGGTCTCCCCCAGGCTCTGAGAATCATTATTCCAGAGACGTGTTCTGCCATCATTCAAGTCCTGTAGAAGGACTATATTCAGGTAAGTTTTATCCTTCTATGAATTTAATGTTTGCTAATGTATTATATTAATTTCATCATTCCATATTTACACTGATTGTAATATGCTATGAATGACCTCTTTGTCCTCTTAATAGGTAATTGCTGAATGTAAACATGTGCCTTAATTTGGACAGTGTGTATTCATATTTTTGGATTATGAAACTTCCTACCTGTCCAATGGGCTGCCAATAGTGTAAATAAGGAGGGGCTGGCCAAAGTAACACACATTATTTATGCATTAAGCTCACAATGAAGTGGAGAGGGTTACATGTCCAAAACATCTACCTATCCCCCCCTACCATAAAATGTTTCCAATGAGCCACCAGAGGGGGTGAGGAATCTGATAAGTTGACCTTATAATTTTGTCTTTAAATACTCATATCAATAAATGTTATACTTATGTTGGCCAAGAATGTTTGTGTCTAAACTGCTTGCAATGTTATGTGCAAAAGTACTTATTTTTTTTCTTGTTTGACTCCACAGTTTCCTTCCAACCCACAGGAATGGCAGACTGTGGCTTCCCAGTTTCATCACCAGTGGCATTTTCCCAATTGTGGTGGTGCTATAGATGGGAAGCACGTAAGGATCATACCACCACCCAACTTGGGGTCTTACTACTACAATTATAGGGGTTTAGTAGTATTGTGATGTTGGCGGTGGTGTCGGACAATTATGAGTTTCTCTACCTGGATGTTGGGAAGAATAGCAGAAACTCTGACGGAGGAGTGATCGCACAGACTGAGTTCTACAGGCGTCTTCAAAATGGCACATTGCGGTTGCCACCTCCGGAGGAGAATGTTGAGGGCCTCAATTTCGTATTTGTCGCAGATGAGGCCTTTGCTTTGGGGGGACATTTCATGAGGCTGTTCGCCATGAAGAACATGACCCCAGAGCAGAGGGTTTTCAATTACTGGCTGTCACGTGCCAGAAAAGTGGTGGAGAATGCCTTTGGCATAATGGCAAGCCAGTTCAGGATCTTCCTAACCTCCATCAATCTGGCCGAATATAAACTGAACCATGTCGTGTTGAGCTGCTATATTCTCCACAACTACCTAAGGAAGAATTCAGCCAGCTATATGGCCTCAGTTTCAACTTAGGCCAACTTTGCATTGGATACAGCAGCGATGACAGCTATTGAAAGTGGCCATCCTGGCTTACCCCCCCAAAGCGCCCACGAAGTCAGGCAAAAATATGTTGAGTACTTCGTGGGTAGAGGGCCAATTGCTTTACAACAAAATGTTGCGGATGTTCAATCATTTAAAAAAAAACTAAACTCATATTTCATTTGAATTACTGTCTGTGTTTCTTATCGGTCTCCTAGGTTCTCATATGGCCTTTTACTTTTGACCATTTTCTTCAATAGTGCATTTGATGCATGAGGTGACAATCTCAGCTAACTATTATGTTGTGCTGTGGGTCTGCTACACAAAATGTTATTGTTGTTAATGTATGTAATGCATTAATGATAAAAATATTCATCCTTTTCATGAATTAATTGCTTGGAGTCCCTAAAGGCCTGATTTTGGCACATTTTACAGCACATTGTCACGGTAACTACACCAACTTAACAAATAGAGGTGTGAATAACACTGCGCTAACCCAATAAACAATAGTGAAGCTGCTACATACAAATATGACCAATATTCAAAACGTATTATAATAAAAATGTAGCGCTAAAATAAACGAAAAAGAGAGTGATGTGATGATCAGTGGGTACAATACACTGAAACATGAAAAGAAAAATAAATATATAAAGTTCAATGACTGAAGTATATTAGAACTGAGCCACGATTAAAATAAGTGAAAAAAGTCCCATCATGGAGAGTGAAAAGTGAATCCAAAGTAAGGAAAATCTGCAGGTCTGTGTTTCATCAGCATGAAAATCTTGAATGACAAACAGATTGAATACTCTTACCAGAGATGGTGGATTCAGATGCCAGTGACACCGAATCGAACAGGCTTAGAGATCCAAGATGGAGGTGAACGTCCAAGGAACCCCGGATCTCAGGGGGCATCCCCTCTCCGCTTTACCGATCAAGATGAAGATGGCCAGTCAGAAGGGACCATGGGAGAGTGATGAAATATCCAAACCTCGTGGGAATTCCCGGAATGTAGGGAGGCAAAAAATGAAATGCGCCAATAGTGCAGATCAAAATGGTATATTTATTGGGTCACACCAATAAACAAAGCAATTAAAAGCATGATCACGTAGATAAAATCAAATGTAGGGAAGAGTGTAGCTGGCACGACGCATTTCGTCCAATTGGACTTCAACTGGGGCATCAAACTCATCCCCTACACTGCTAAAATATATATATATAGATATATATACTACACAGATATTACAACTGTCAGGTCACCTTGAGGCTAGGTGACAGATGCAGTCTGTAGGAGTCAGAAGTGCACCGCTAGGTAGTGGACCCTAGGACTGACTGCTGCGGATTGAACCCTGGGAGGTTCAGGAAGCAGGTCTACTGGATCACTGACACAGATCCCACTGGGAGCTAGAGCATAGATTCCCCAGGGCACGGAGTCTAAGAGCCAGCAGGTGTTCAGCAGAGCCTCTAGTGGTGAGGATGGACTGAGCTGCAGTCTGGCTCCGGGTCGCGGCCCCCAGGGTCTCACAGCTCACGCTCACGGTAGACTACAGGGGAACAGGAAGGAGGCAACAGGCTGGAACAACAAGGAAAGTAAGGGACAAGCCAAGGTCGGGGCCACAAGCAGACAAGGACAACAGAGTTCACGCCAATTTTCAGGGTCACAGGCAAACAGAGATGGTCGGGGACACACCAAAGGTCAGGGTCACGAGCAAACAGGAATAGTTAAGAACAGGCCAAAGTCAGTAACTGGAATCAGACGTAGGAAACACAGCAAGTACACACGAAAGCTAACACACAATGGTTGATCAGCACTGCTGGCTTGCAGTGCACAGGTTAATATAGGGTTCCCTAATAGGAGCTGGGGTGGAGCCATGCTAGAGGAGAGTTTACAAAAGCAGTCAGGTGAGGGTCAGCTGGTCTCTAGAGATGAACACATGGAGACAGGTAAGCTGACAGACAACTCTATTGCATAACCATTACAACAACCAATCAAACATCGACAATCTGGTCACATGATGAATTGGCTGATGATAGGGCAGAGAGGAATCAGCTGGTGCCAAAAGGTAAAACATCCCCAACCTTTAAGAAAAGGGAGGCCTATATCTACCAGCCAATAATTTGCTAATTAATAAGGAAGCCACGGGAACAGGAAGTAATAGTAACCTCCGTGTGTGGAAAGCCCGTGAAAAATATGCATCTGCTGCAACTGCAGACATCTCTGCCCAATCAGACAGCCGGGAATGTGCACGTCAACGGCGTGTTCCTCCGCCGTGCATGAATGTAAACAAGAAGTCACATGACCACGTCTATCAGCTGCGGTCATGTGACTGAGAACGTCAGCCCTGCGGGTACTGACACATCCAGCAGGGATCGGAACACAAGAACACGCGCCCCATCAGCTGACAGGGTCACATGGTCCTATGAATACCAATGGAGAAACTCCGCAGAATGGCCCGGCTAAAGAAATACGCCGGGCACGTAACCTGGCGGAATTACGTGTACACGGAATTACGTGCACACCTTCCAAGTGATGATAATGCATAATATAATTCCACAATGAACACATATAAAATTGTGATAAATATATGTATATATATAAAGGAGAACTCTGGATAGAAAAATAAGTAGTGTAAGTGGAAATGAATAGAAAAAATTTAATTATAATAAGAAACCTTCCCTGGCCTGTAAAGGCTACCAATTCTAGGAAAAAGAGGGGAATATATATATCTTGTAAGTATTGGTATGCAAGGGATATGGGTTACTATTACTTCCTGTTCCCGTGGCTTCCTTATTAATTAGAAGATTATTGGCTGGTAGATATAGACCTCCCTTTTCTTATTGGTTGGGGATGTTTTACCTTATACGTTTTTGGCACCAGCTGATTCCTCTCTGCCCTATTATCAGCCAATTCATCATGTGACCAGATTGTCTATGTTTGATTGGTTGTAATATCTGTGTAGTATATATATATATATATATATTTTAGCAGTGTAGGGGACGAGTTTGATGCCCCAGTTGAAGTCCAATTGGACAAAACGCGTCGGGCAAGCTACACTCTTCCCTACACTTGATTTTATCTATGTGAGCACGCTTTTAATTGCTTTGTTTATTGGTGTGACCCAATAAATATACCATTTTGATCTGCACTATTGGCGCATTTCATTTTTTGCCTCCCTACATTCCGGGAATTCCCACGAGGTTTGGATATTTCATCACTCTCCCATAGTCCCTCCCGACTGGCCGTCTTCATCTTGATCAGTAGAGAGGAGAGGGGATGCCCCCTGAGATCCGGGGTTTCTTGGACGACCACCTCCATCTTGGATCTCTAAGCCTGTTTGATTTGGTGTCATCCACCATCTCTGGTAAGAGTATTCAATCTATTTGTCATTCGAGATTTTCATGCTGATGAAACACAGACCTGAAGATTTTCCATTTACTTTGGATTCACTTTTCACTCTCCATGATGGGACTTTTTTCACTTAATTTAATCGCGGCTCAGTTCTAATATACTTCAGTCATTGAACTTTATATATTTATTTTTCTTTTCATGTTTCAGTGTATTGTACCCACTGATCATCACATCACTCTCTTTTTTTTTTTTTTTTTTTGCGCTACATTTTTATTATAACAACTTAACAAATACACTGGTATTGAGCATTGAAATAAGACGCCACACATTGTTGAGTATAAAATATTTTGCTCAAAGCACATTCACATGTGCGTTATAAACGTTTTTTGAACAAACCAACATCTTGATGTATAACATGTATATTTGACATTCATTTTGGGGCTAAACAGGCATGTTTAAAAACATAACATACACATCCCCAACTTACAAAGTTCGACTTTGCTAAAGTGAAGGCCATATGAGACATTAGTATGTCAAAACTGTGATCTTACCTTCATCAGATGGGGTGAGCTCACCCCTCTAAAAGCCAAATTTTGAAGATGCACACAAATTGGGACTTAAAATTTGGATTTCCCTCATGATCCCATGCCTAAAATGTGTGTCTTTTCCCTACATCTATTTTGCTGAAGCCCCAAAACACACAGTGTGTCAACATGTACTATCTCCCATCATGAGATATCAATGTACGCGTTTTGTGGGTGCAACCCCTTCCTCCAAACTAAAGTAGGTGAGAAGAAGGGGTTGCACCCCCAAAACACATCCATTGATCCCCCATGATGGGAGCTAGCACATGTTGACACACTGGGGATTATTTCAGAAAGGCCAATCCACTTTGCCTTACTAGTGCACTTTCAAGTGCACTTGCATTGCACTTGTAGTGCAATGCAAGTGTAGTGACTAAAGTTGACATTTCATTATAGTTTCAAACACATCTAGACAACAATCTAATGAACTTATTTTAATAAAAATAGGCCTGAACAAATGCTTTTAACCTGCATCTCCCAAAAACGAAGTATTAGTGGTCGAACGAACGATGTTTAATGTCCCGCAAACGATTCCTGTGTCCATGAACATAAAACTTGCCATTTTAAACTGTACAATGGTAAAGAAAAGCACATGGACCAGCACGAAACTAATAATAATAATAATAATAATAGGAACACACGACAAATATTTACTTTTTTGCAGCACTTTCCTGATCTTTCTATACTGATCTTGCTCCCTCAATTTCAGGTCTGACCAGCGTTTCCTCAATTGATCCTTGGATCGTCATACCCCAAAAGTCCTGTGCAGACTTCTGACAACTTTAGCCATGATCTTGTCCTTTCTGACATTAGGATTTCTGTACGGCTCATGATTCCCATCATAGTCTGTCCTCTTTAAGATGTCCACCATCTCCACTATCTCTTCAAAGGACATATTTGAGGCCTTATATCTCCTCCTGGATCGGGAACTGCCTGCCTTTCCTCGTAGCTGCTTTCTGCAGGCACCTGCTGTCTCTCCACCATTTGCTCTCCCACTGGCCCGAAAGAGAAGAGGCGGGGAATACACTAGGAAGAAGGACAGGGGTGGAGTTTGACGCATGCGCAGTGTATATAAATCATAACGAGCGGTCGTTGTAATATGACGTAGGTACGATCTGTAAATGGAGGATGGAAGATCGTTTTCGCGCAAAGGGACGTTGAAACGAAGGTAGAATTATAAATTGGGGCATCAGTGGTTAGTGGCCTATACTGATTATGGATTGAGGCCTATATTGGGACAAGATTATGAGAGTTTAGCCTGAAATTAGGGTTTGTGTTGTGTTATGTCTTGCAGAGAAAATGGTGGATATATTTACTGCCCCTGACTTCCTCCCTGACTTTATCCAGCAATACCGGGAGTTGTCATGTCTATGGCAAGTAAAATGCAAGGATTACTCCAATAAAATCAAGAGGAAGGCAGCGATGGAGAAACTGTTGGAATTGGTGAAGCATGCACTGCAGACATCAATTATTTGAAGGGAAAAATTGGTAGCCTGAGGAGTACATATAATAGGGAGCACAAAAAGGTCCAGCATTCCCAGAGATCCGGAGCATCAGCAGATGACATATATGTCCCCAGGCTGTGGTACCACAACAGCCTGCGTTTTTTGTAAGACCAGACGGAACCCAGGCCATCGCTCTCAACATTTCCTTCAACATCAGCTGAGGCTCCTGAGGTCCAACCTGGGCCTTATACCCAGGAGGAAGAAGTGGAGGGGCCCAGATTGACCCGGGTATAGCATTGTTGAACATATTTCTTGTCAAAAATTAAGTGATGTTAACTAGATGTTATTGATCACAAATTTCTGAATTAACAAAGTGGTTTACATATCAATAGACAGTAGTGACCAAAAATGATTGGGACAAGAATGAAAAATGCTGTGGTCAGAATGATAGTCTTTTCTATTTGTTAATATTCAATTTGCAACAGTCATGAGCTCAAAACTGTGTGTGATTGATGACTAAAAACCTAAAACTATGTACCATTTTCATACACAGGAAAGTCTCAGCCCCAGCCAAGAGCAGGCCGTGGCAAGCAGCCTGACAGAATCGCAGGTTTCTCCCCTCCGCTCCACCAACCAAAAAGGGCCAGGAAGTCCAGGAACCTGGACGATGCCACGGCTGCTTTTCTTCGCCATGCTACAGCTGCAATTAGCACAGCTCCTGATGGCCAGGAGGTGTTTGGATGCCTGACAGGCAATAAATTAAAACAGATGGAGGAGGACCAGTGCACTATATGCAAAAAATAACTCTTCAGGCCCTAAACAAGGGGACGAGGGGCGAACTCACCCATAAAACGCACCTCTGCGAGTTAGACCATGCTCCTTCACCAACAACACAGCCACCCCACCCACTACAGCAGCATGGAAAGTGTGGAAGGAAGTGTTGAGAGTGATGGCCTGGGTTCGGTGTGGTCTGGCAAAAAACGCAGGCTGTTGGAAGACCACAGCCTCCGGACATATGTCATCTGCTGGTGCTCCCGATCTCTCTGAGTCCTGGATCGTATTGTGCTCCCTATTAATTGGACTCCTCAGGTTACCAATTTGGACAGTCAAATAATTGATGTCTGCCCTGGGGTACAAAGGCTTCACAACTTCGAACTGTTTCTCCATTGTTGCCTTCCTCTTTATTTTGATATGACCTTGTGCTCACTATTGAATTAAACATTTTTGTTTTGACAAATACTTGGCTATGTGTTTTACTTCAAAAAGGACAGTTTGTTTGTGAGTAGGCAGGTACATTTCAAAAATCAATGTCAGATTGACAAGGGACACCAACATAGTTGTATCTTTGAGGTTAAGAAATACAAGTTAATAATGGTGTTGTGGTAACTTGACACACAAAACTAAAAAACATATTCTGGAGAAATATAGAAAAATAATTTTAAAAAATGATTATTCTGGAGATCACGAGAAAAAAAAAGAAATACATTTGTCAGAACTTTGTGAATGTCACCAGCAAAGCAGCTTCATTATTATACCATTATAAAGAAGAAGAGAATGCGCTGCATTGAGAGATTTCATAATTTGCCGTGCCACGAATGTGATATCTCTATTACGAACGCTAGTTTTACAAGACCGAGCGCTTCCGGCTCGTCCTTGATTCCGAACATGCGTGTTTGTACTTTGGGCTTTTGTCCGACAGGCTTGTGTACACATGATCGGAAAGTCCAATAACACACATTTGTTGGCGGAAAATTTTAGAACATGCTAGCCAACATTTGTTGGCGGAAAGTCCGACAACA
Source organism: Lithobates clamitans (assembly GCA_037952925.1). Lineage (NCBI taxonomy): Eukaryota > Metazoa > Chordata > Amphibia > Anura > Ranidae > Lithobates > Lithobates clamitans. The sequence continues at coordinate 1,445,748 of JBBGZY010001141.1, forward strand.
ATTGTCTGATGGAGCATACACACGGTCGGATTTTCCACCAACAGCCTGACATCCAACATTTCCCATCGGAAAATCCGATCATGTGTACAGGCCTTTATATGACAAGAGAAGCCAATTGCACTTTGGTGGTCACCACAGGGCCTGTACAAGTCTTAGTTTGCATCTTCCATGGATATTCTTTCCTTTGTACTTGGATCCTTATCCTGTTGACTCGATTGACAAGAGGATTTAAAAGAGGATTTAAAAGAGGAAGAAGGAGAGGAGTCCTCTCATAGTGTGAAAACCGCTTGGTATCTTTATTAAAAATTGCTTAAAAGCCGCTTACATAAAAAGCTAATGGTCCGGTGGTACAAAGCTATATGGAAGCTGTCTGGCTCTTGGCGTGCCTTCCTCCTGGATCAAAAAGGAGGCACTGGAAGTTCTACTTGATGTGTTTCGTCATCAATACGTGACATCTTGAGAAGGAGGAAATCTACAGATTTAGTCTTCTTTTTAATCAATACAGTTGGGTTGATTGAAAAGCAAACAGAAAATGTTCACTTTGCAAATTGAAGGTTCACTTATCTTAGTGAATAAGGTTATGCTAAGATAAGGTAACTTTGAGTACACTGTAATGCACAAGGGAAGGTAAAAACAGTATCTTTGCTTTCACGTAATGGGAGGATTGAAGTGAACTTAGCTAAAGAAACATTCCCTTTGAAAAGTGAACATTCTCAGTTGCTTTAAATTATTCAGTTTGAGTTACTAATCCATACAACTGAGCAGATAAGGATTTCACTGTCCTCTCTGTGACTTTCCTGATAGATATTTAGTGTGAGTGACTTAAAGTATAAAAGCTAGAGCCCTGTAAGGCACCTTGCAAAGTGGATCCCGCTGAGAACGTCTTTTTGGATGAAACGTATGTCGGGGCGGAGCTTATGCTGATATCACCCGCATCTGCTGGAGATGGTACTAGCAGCATGGTCTATGAAGTTTTTATGCAATTCTTATCTGTTATCTTATCTGTTACTTTGTACGTAGATTTACAACATTTACAACATTTTTAATAAATATTTATGATGGAGTTACACTGGGGAGGGTTGTTATGTGTTCTCCTTTGCCAGATAATATCTTTGGAGAGGGAGAGTAATGGGCAGCCTTCTGTTGGCAAAACCTGTGATCCAGGAATGGATAAGGTTTACACAGCAAGTCCACACACCTCTAAATGCTGCATAGACCGCCTATAATTTGGGGTCTCTACTGTTGGTAAGAGGCTGTGTGTGACATGGTGAAGGGAGTCACGGGTGTTTGTGGATGGACCTTAATTTGTTTTTCACGTATTGTGTACATTTCAATGGATTGTGAGGAATTTGATGCAATGCACACAATACTGGCTATGACAGACACAATTAAACTTCATAAATGGTTAATGGTATAAGCATCACCTTTGACTTGATATATCACATTTGCTACGTAATTGATTGTCAACATAATATTTTGACATTTGCAACATATGTTTTTTGTAGTGCAACAGGTTTTGAACACAGTACCTTGCAGAGTGGCAGCTGGGTGCTGCAACACAATCTACATTTCGGCAGACAAAGAAAAGGAGCAGATACTGTCAGGTAGAGTAATATGACATTAGAACTATAGTTCTGGCTTGACTTCATAAATGAGATGAAGAGAGAGCAGCATGTCATCGGGTGATCAGGTAAGCAGAGAATTTGTGCCAAAGCTAAATTGGATTATGTGAAGTACAGCTGAAGCTGCCTACCTAAACAACATAGTGATATGAACATGTACAGTATCTATAAAGCAAAATAGTGGTTATAACAGAGGTATGGTACCTGGGACTTTTCATTGTGGCTTGTGTGATCATAACTATACAATGACTACTAAATCCAATCAGGAAAATTTTAATAAAGAAAACTTATAGCCTGTCATTGCAGAGTTTTCCTTCTGAAAATTTTTCTTGGCAATATTATTGTGGACACTAGCACAAGGGCTTGGGGGTTATTATTGTGGCAACTGACACATACTGGGTATGATTATGGTCACTGAGCAATGCTGAGGTCATATGCAGAAAACAGAAGGGGGTTTGCCTGGATCACCGTATCAAAATTATTAATTATTAGAAGCAATTTTTAAGTAGCTAGTTTGTATACCAATCTCATCCACATGGATATCCATGGGATGCAGTTCTAATTGCCTTATTATAACAAAAAATAAGAGAATAAAGTTCTCTGAAGAGGGCAAAATCAGAACACTAAAGGTGATACAAACAAGCTTTATTAGTTGTATATAATCACAACAAATAATTTAGAAAAAATTAGGCAGATTGACTGTGTTTACACAGTCAGCGCGTCAGCACGTCACTGGGGAACCGTTTGCTAGCTGTTTGAGTGAACTGCACAGGATCTCACAAACTGTGTATCGTCTCCAGACGGAATCGGAACTGTCTGTGTGGCAGTGACTACACGAGCGCGGAGCTTCATTCCGATCCACAGTGCAAGGCTAATACTGAGTCAGTCTCTTAGCCGAAGATATTTAGGGTAGAGAGTAATTAGAAGGACGACTGCAACCGCAAACGTGGTGAGAGTATCTTTAACCCACCTGCTATACATGTATATGGATGCGCCCAGTCTGTTCCTGTATTATCTCCCCTGCAGACTCTCCCAGGAGACTTACCTGCACTGTTAAACGTTAATGATCTGGAAACTACTAAACCATGCTCCATTATATTATCTGGTTTATTTAGTGTAATCTTTTCTGGTCACTAATTGGTCATTCTGAGGGTCTTTGACATTATCCTACTATGGACTTTCATTTTTTGATATAATTTCCTCAGTCAGACTAGGACAGCAATTAACTCATACATCCACCCAGTATATTCCAAGCATTCCATCTGATCGAGCGTATTCAAGAATAAGCGTTCCTCTACTAATAGTCTGCATTATTTAATGCAAACAAGAAACCCCTAGTTTTACTCTGATTCTGCTAAATTAAAATGCTGTACTATCATTAATGCTTGAAAGTGGTGATTGGGGTGTGTATGTGTTATGTGCAGTTGCGATTCCCCCTATTTTTAATTATTTGACAATGTCTTTTTTTTTAAACCAGTCTGTTTAAACACAATCTGCCTCTTTTTTCTAAATTATTTGTTGTGATTATCTACAATTAATAAAGCTTGTTTGTATCGCCTTTAGTGTTCTGAATTTGCCCTCTTGAGAGAACTTTATTCTCTTATTTTTTGTTTGACCAGTGCTGAGGTTATTCTTGCATCCACTGACACCAGCACTGGGGGGTTACTATCAAAACCATGGACAGCAATGCTGGGAATTACCTTTACTGCCATTGACACCAATGATAGAAGAAGATAGAGTAACAGAAAGATGAGTTTACCAGTCTGCTATTTCTCTTATGCCCCGTACACACGGTCGGATTTTCCGATGGAAAATGTCCGATCGGAGCATGTTGTCGGAAATTCCGACCGTGTGTGGGCTCCATCGGACATTTTCCATCGGATTTTCCGACACACAAAGTTGGACAGCAGGAGATAAAATTTTCCGACAACAAAATCCGTTGTCGGAAATTCCGATCGTGTGTACACAAATCCGACAGACAAAGTGCCACGCATGCTCAGAATAAATAAAGAGATGAAAGCTATTGGCCACTGCCCCGTTTATAGTCCCAGCTTACGTGTTTTACGTCACCGCGTTTAGAACGATCGGATTTTCCGACAACTTTGTGTGACCGTGTGTATGCAAGACAAGTTTGAGCCAACATCCGTCGGAAAAAATCCTAGAATTTTGTTGTCGGAATGTCCGAACAAAGTCCGACCGTGTGTACGGGGCATTACAATGTCTTTTCACAGACTAGGCCAGGGGCAAGACCTGTAAAGCTTAACCACTTTAGAGGGCAAGCATGTCTGTTTTCTTGACTGTGCTGCATTATACAGCTGTGCAAATCTCAGAACTGTATGTATAGAAATAAAAATTCTTTGGCAGGTACAACAGACCCTTTTTTTCTTCAGTTCAGCTTTAACACACATTTCTTTCAACTGCAGTATGGTACAGGAACAGTGCAAAATATAAACTTTGAAAACATGAAAATATATAAAATTGCATATGAATTACCTACATTACCAGTATGATGATTTTTGCTGTTAAACAAAAATAATTTTTCTGGTGTGGAAGAAATTGTATTTCTTTTGTGGTACTCCCCTTCCTCAGCATCTCACAACTAAGTGGGTCTGAAACACAGATTCTGACCTCCCAGATTTCAGTCATTCATACACTGTATTGTCAATCAGCATGATATAAAGGAGAAGTTGTGCAAAGATATATAGTTTAGTAAGGGGGCAGGTCTTGGGCATTAAAATCAGCTGCATTTCCATAGATAGGAAACTAGGCAAAAGTGTTAATTGCTTATGCTCAGTGATGCTAACAGCTCCTCACTTAAAATATTATTCTTATTTCATTCCGCTTTTATTAGGTTGATAGGTAAAAATACAAAAATGTGCAAGAATTAGGCAGGCAAAGGTAACTTTGGTGATGAATGTATGTGACCTACATGCAGATATGTAGTTTGTAAATGCAGGTGCTCTTAGAAAAATGTTTGGAAGAGCTGCTTCAGCATTAAAGTAACATATCTAAACATTCCAAATCTAAAGAAAAAGTAAAGTGCAAATTAAGCAAAAAGGGAGAACTTTTGATACTTCACAATAGGCATCATCAGCTATTATTAGCTAACCTAAACATATCATAAAGACTTTGAAAATGGCTTTTATTATTGATCATCTTCTCACTTAGCATTTATTTAAGAAATAAGTCAATGAAGACAGTATGATCATGTCTATGGTAAAACGGCAACCTTAATAGCACTTGAGCATTCATACAGAAAGCATTCTAAAGGACTGTTATTCCACAAAAAACAAAACATTCCTATCATTAAGCACCTTGAAATACAGTAAATAATGTAACTATGAGAGAGAACCTTACTAATAGCCTTTAAGAATCAAAAGCATAGAATATACATAAAACTGGTATTCATAAAATTTAAATGATAAGTTACTATATATTAAAAAAAACCCCATAAATTTTATGCACATATCCTGCATGCTTTATTGTTTTATGTTATCCATTGTTGTAGAATAAAGAGGAAAATGTTATACTTACCTAACAGTAATTTTAGTTTCCTGATGCAAGGCATGACAGCATATACGCATATACGTATGGGTAGGCTCCGCCCCCTGCCCTATACCAGGACTGGTTATACTATATAAGTCCAAATCCTCCAAATGTACCAAATCACCAGACAAGACGGGTGGGTAATGCTGTACTATTTATTATATATATATAATTTTTTATTTGTTTATATACAGTGGGGACGGAAAGTATTCAGACCCCCTTAAATTTTTCACTCTTTGTTGTATTGCAGCTATTTGCTAAAATCATTTAAGTTCATTTTTTTTCCTCATTAATGTATACACAGCACCCCATATTGACAGAAAAACACAGAATTGTTGACATTTTTGCAGATTTATTAAAAAAGAAAAACTGAAATATCACATGGTCCTAAGTATTCAGACTCTTTGCTGTGACACTCATATACTGTATTTATTGGCGTATAACACTCACTTTTTCACCATGAAAATCGGGTGCAAATATCGTGTGCGTGTTATACACCAATACTTCAATTTCAGCTGCCTCAGAGGCAACGGGGGGGGAGGGGGACGAGCGCCGTCAGATTACATACAGTGAGAATCTCCAGTTTACTTGGCGGCCTTTGTAATAGGAAGTCAATAGATGGCAATGGTGAGGCTGCTGCATTGATGGCAATGGTGAGGCTGTGCTGCAGGTGGGCATTAATCAGGCTGCATTGATGGCAATGGTGAGGCTGCAGATGGGCACTGACCCTTATTTTGCTTGAAAGTTCCTTATTTAAAATTTAAGTTTTAGTTGTTTCTTGAAACTTCCCTCTTAAAATAAATGTGCGTGTTATACGCCTGTGCGTGTTATATGCCAATAAATACGGTATTTAACTCAGGTGCTGTCGATTTCTTCTGATCATCCTTGAGATGGTTCTACATCTTAATTTGAGTCAAGCTGTGTTTGATTATACTGCTTGGAGTTGATTAGGAAAGCCACACACCTGTCTATATAAGACCTTACAGCTCACAGTGCATGTCAGAGCAAATGAGAATCATGAGGTCAAAGGAACTGCCTGAAGAGCTCAAAGACAGAATTGTGGCAAGGCACAGATCTGGCCAAGGTTACAAAAAAATTTCTGTTGCACTTAAGGTTCCTAAGAGCACAGTGGCCTCCATAATCCTTTAATGGAAGACGTTTGGGATGACCAGAACCCTTCCTAGGGCTGGCCGTCCAGCCAAACTGAGCTATCAGGGGAGAAGAGCCTTGGTGAGAGAGGTAAAGAAGAACCCAAAGATCACTGTGGCTGAGCTTCAGAGATGCAGTCGGGAGATGGGAGAAAGTTGTAGAAAGTCAACCATCACTGCAGCCCTCCACCAGTCAGAGCTTTATGGCAGAGTGGCCCGACGGAAGCCTCTCCTCAGTGCAAAACACATGAAAGCCTGCATGTAGTTTGCTAAAAAAAACACCTGAAGGACTCCAAGATGCTGAGAAATAAGATTCTTTGTTCTGATGAGACCAATATAGAACTTTTTGGCCTTAATTCTAAGTGGTATGTGTGGAGAAAACCAGGCACTGCTCATCAACTGTCCAATACAGTTCCAACAGTGAAGCATGGTGGTGGCAGCATCATGCTGTGGGGGTGTTTTTCAGCTGCAGGGACAGGACAACTGGTTGCAATTGAGGGAAAGATGAATGCAGCCAAGTACAGGGATATCCTCGACAAAAAACTTCTCCAGAGTGCTCAGGACCTCAGACTGGGCCGAAGGTTTACCTTCCAACAAGACAATGACCCTAAGCACACAGCTAAAATAACGAAGAAGTGGCTTCACAACAACTCCGTGACTGTTCTTGAATGGCCCAGCCAGAGCTATGACTTAAACCCAATTGAGCATCTCTGGAGAGACCTAAAAATGGCTGTTTACCATCCAACCTGACAGAACTGGAGAGGATCTGCAAGGAGGATCCCCAAATCCGGGTGTGAAAAACTTGTTGCATCTTTCCCAAAAAGACTCATGGCTCTATTAGATCAAAAGGGTGCTTCTACTAAATACTGATCAAAGGGTCTGAATACTTAGGACCATGTGATATTTCAGTTTTTATTTTTTAATAAATCTGCAAAAATGTTAACAATTCTGTGTTTTTCTGTCAATATGGGGTGCTGTGTGTACATTCATGAGGAAAAAAAATGAACTTAAATGATTTTAGAAAATGGCTGCAATATAACAAAGAGTGAAAAATTTAAGGGCGTCTGAATACTTTCCGTCCCCACTGTGTATACATATATATATACATATATATATATATATATATATATATATATATATATATATATATATATATATATATATATAAAATGTTGCTTATGTCGTTCCCTCCAATACCGAATGGCCAAACTGCACTGTCGTTAAGGCCGGGGTGACCCCTCGGAAATCTGCCGCCATCCCCCGGGTGGAGTGAGCCCTAAGTTCCACTGGGGGTTTCAGAGTCTTTGCAATATAAGCTCTCCGTATGACCTTAACTAGCCATGATGCTAGTGACCTTGTGGACACTGCCAGCCTTTCCCTTCTGGAATGAAAAACAGATTTTCTGTTTTTCTAAAGGATGCTGTCATCTCTATGTAGATTTTTAAGATGGACCCGACGTCCAGACTGTGCGGTGTTTCTGATGCTTCCGCCTGGAATGTTGGGAGTACTATTGCCTGATTTCGATGGAGCGGTGTATTAATTTTAGGCCTGTAGTGTGGAAGGGTTCATAATACTACTCTGTCTGCCAGGTGGCAGCAGTATGGTGGTTTGTAGCCTAATGCCGTGTACACACGAGCGAACTTTCGATGTACTGAATCACGTCGGACTTTTTGACGGAGTTCCAACGGAGTTCCGACGGAGTTCCGCCGAAACTGACTTGCCCACACACGATCACCCCAAAGTCCGACGTACACCAGGTCTGACGAGAGTATTAAAAGGAAGTGCAATAGCTCATGTGCCACCCTTTGGGCCCCTTCTGCTAATTTCGTGTTTACCTCGTGTTAGTAGAAGTTTGGTGAGAGACGATTTGCGCTTTTCAGACTTGTGTTTTTCAAATCATTTAACTGTTGTTCAGTTTGTGCTTGTGAGGTTTGTATCTGCTTTTCAGTGCGTGTAGTGAGTTCACATTGGTTTATTCAGTGTGTTCTTGTCCGCTCGTTGCTAATTTTCAGCTCGCTCTTCACAGGCCTTGCTGTTCTTCAGCGCGTTCTGTTAGGTTCGTTCTGACCACCCGACCATTTTGAAGCCATGTTGCGTGTACGTACTCGTCGTAGAGTTCACGCTCTGCTTGGGCTTGGTGTTGGGGTTCATTCTTCAACCCAAGTCCAGTCCATGAACAGGGTGGGGAGGAGTTTATGGACGAAGAATTGGTTGCTCCAGCGTGACCAATTCTCTCACATGCCTTTGCTCCCTGAGATCCGTGAGAATAATCCTGGCAATTTCAGGAACTTTCTCAGGATGACAGACCCCATTTTTCACCATTTGTTGGCTTTGCTGACCCCTTATATCAGCAGGCAGGATACCTGCATGACTCAAGCCATCACTCTGGAGCAGAGGCTAGTCGCCACGTTGCAGTACTTGGCGACTGGGAGAAGCCTGCAGGACCTCAAGTTCTCAACAGGCATCTCCCCCCAGGCTCTGGGGATCATTATCCCAGAGACGTGTTCTGCCATCATTCAGGTCCTGCAGAAGGACTATATTAAGGTAAGATTTATCTTTTAACATCACATTTTATTGTATTTAATGTTTGCTAATGTATTGTATTTCTTTCCTCAATCCCTAATTACCATGGTTGCAATATGCTGTGAATGTCCCCTTTGTCCTCATGCATGCTGGAAGCTTTTAATGCTCCTTTTTTGTCCTTCATGCATATTTGCCTTCACTAACCTCCCCAGAATGCTATGCTGGGCCCATAACCACCTAGTCTAGTCACTTAACAATGTATTTTGTCAGCTCCATTGTAGTGCTTTAGCCTAAACAACCCCTTAAAATGTGTCCAAATGGTCTGTGTGTCCTTAAATTAATTTATAAGTCCCCCTAAAATGTGTCCATATGGTCTGTGTGTCCTTAAATTAATTTATAAGCCCCCCTCCCCCTAAAATGTGTCCAAATGGTCTGTGTGTCCTTAAATTAATTTATAAGCCCCCCTCCTATAAAATGTGTCCAAATGTTCTGTGTGTCCTTAAATTAATTCATAAGCCCCTCCTCCCCCTAAAATGTGTCTAAATGGTCTGTGTGTCCTTAAATTAATTTATAAGCCCCCCTCCCCCTAAAATGTGTCCAAATGGTCTGTGTGTCCTTAAATTAATTTATAAGCCCCTCCCCTTAAGTGTTATCAATGGGCAATCAGAGGGGGTGAGGAATCTGATAAGTGGGCCTTATATTTTAGCCTTTAAATAATACTTAAAATAAATGTTATACTGATGTTGGGCAAAAATGTTTTTTTGTGTAATGTGCTTGCAATGCTATGTGCAAAAGTACTGTTTTTTTTCTTGTTTGACTCCCCAGTTTCCTTCAACGCCACAGGAATGTCAGACTGTGGCATCCCATTTTGCCACCTGTTGGGACTTTTCCAACTGTGGAGGGGCTATAGATGGGAAGCACGTCCACATCATGCCACCACCCCATTCGGGGTCATACTATTTTAACTATAAGGGTATTGTGTTAATGGCGGTGGTGTCGGCACAATATGAATTTCTGTATGTGGACGTGGTGAAGAATGGCCGGATGTCAGATGGGGGAGTCTTTGCCCAGACGGAGTTCCACCAGCGTCTCCAGAGTGGTGGCCTGGGATTGCCACCTGATGTGGATAACGTGGAAGGACTCCCCTTTGTCTTCATTGCAGATGAAGCCTTCGGTCTGGGCGAGCACCTGATGAGGCCATTCCCTCAAAAGACCATCACCCCGGAGAGGAGGGTTTTTAACTACCGGCCGGCCAGAACGAGAAGAGTTGTGGAGAATGCCTTCGGGATAATGGCCAGCTGGTTCCACCTGTTTCAGACAGCAATCCACATGGTGGACTACAAACTTAATCACATTGTCCTAGCATGCCTAGCAATTTTTATGCAAAAATTCAAGAAATTATCTTGCATCAGTTGGGCCTGAGGCCGGACTTACAGAGAATCCTCTGATGGGCCTGGATACTGGCGTACTGGCTTGGCCCCCCAAAGCGCCCGTGAAATTCAGGATACTTATGTTAATTTTTTTACCGGTAGGGGGCCATTGCAATGCCAGGCAATGTCTAATTTTTATGAATAAAAAATAATGATCAGATAAAATCTAGAAATGTATTTATTGCTTGCCTTTCTTTTTGGCTGTCTCCTAGGTTCTCCTTGTGCACTTGTAGTGCCAGGTGTATTTTTCTTTAGTAAATAAGCCCCATTGTAACTGTAAACACCAAATAACTTACAAAACTTGTATTGAGCATTGAAAGAAGAAGCCACACATTGTTGATTCACAAACTTTTTAATCTGTGCACATTCACATGTGCATTTATAAAAAATTTTTAGAAAATGTATATTTGAAACATGTTCCAAATCTAAAGTCCGATTTTCGTCAGAAAAGGTCAGCTGAAGGTCCGATGAAACCCACACACGGTCGGATTGTCCAACGGATTTGTTCCGTCGGACCAGTCTGGTCGAAAAGTCCACTCGTGTGTACACGGCATAAGGCTTGTATGTCTGACACCCTCCTTCCTGAGATGATTGCTGTGAGAAATATTGCTTTTAAAGAGACGTTGCATAATGATGAAGTCTGCCTTCCCCCGAAGGGGGCTTGTGATAGTAAGTCCAATACTGTTTGGAGATCCCACGGTGGGACATATGATCATTTTGCGGGATGATTTCTTGCACATGCCTTTAAGAATTGACGGATTAGACACCACAAGGCCCACTTAACTCCTGTTAATGCTGTCAGGGCTGAAATTTGTACCCTCAGTGTGCTAACACTAAAGCATTTATCTAGACCCGTTTGGAGGAAGTTCAGTACTTGCAGTTCCGGTGGGGCCCGGGGATCAAACTCCCGGGTTCCTGCAAAGGATTTTAACTTTTCCCAGATCCTCAAGTAGGTCTAGATAGTGGTGGGCACTCTTGCTTCTAACAGTGTTTTGACTACTGCTGCCGAATACCCTGCTTCTTCTAACCTTCTCTTCTCAGCCTCCAGGCTGCTAAGTGTAGAACTCCTGGGTCTGCATGTACCACCTGACCCTGCTGTAGTAGGTTCTGTATGACCGGAAAGAGCATTGGTGGTTCCACCGCCAAAGACTGCAGTAACGGAGACCACTGTCTGCGTGACCATATTGGGATTATTGCTATTACCACTCCTGGGTGTGTTCTTATCCTGTTGAGTAGCATGAAGATTAGCGCAATTGGAGGAAAGACATATGCTAGTCTGCACTCCCATCTGGCGTTGAGAGCATCTGCTGCTTTCGCTTCCTGGAACCTTGCTCTGGACAGAAAATGCCTGCACTTCGTATTGACTGCAGTTGCCATTATATCCAGGTCTGGGTAGCCCCACTGTTTGCATATCCAGTGGAAGACCAACTGGTTCAGAGACCACTCATTGGGGTCTAGGGATTTCCTGCTCAGGATATGCGCGACAAAGTTCTGCGGGGCTGGGATGTAGACCGCTGAAAGGTGGGTTAGGTTTTGTTGCGCCCAATTCATTATCGGTGTTACTTTGGTCAGTAGCGACCGACTTTGCATTCCTCCTTGTCTACTCTAAGTGACTGCCACCCTGTTGTCCATCTGGATGACTAGGTTTGTCCCTTGAATCTATGTGTGAAATGCTTTTAGTGCACAGAGGGCTGCCCTCAGCTCTATCACATTGGAGACCTCCTTTTGCCTGTGTCTCCATCTGCCCTGGGCTAGGAGACCATTGTAATGTGTGCCCCACCCTGATGCTGAGGCATCCGACGTGATCACTTGTGGTGGCTCTGATACTAGTTGATGGCATTTGCGGAGATTTGCCAGATTCTTCCACCACACAAGGGGCCCTCTCATTTACGGGATTAGACAAATTTGTTGTCGGACTGACTGTCTTCACCATTGGTTGAGGAAGCCTTTCTAGAATACTCTCATCCTCCAATGGGCCCATCTGACCATTGGGATTGTTGCAGACAGTGTGCCTAGGAGACTGAGGCAGCATGATGCCGAAAGATAAGTCATCTTTGATGTTTCTTCTAACTTGGTCAGAAGGGTTGCCATCTTCTCCCTCGGGAGTTCTATTGTGTTTCTGTGGGTGTCGAGAATCACACCCAAAAACAGTAGCCTCTGCGTAGGTTCCAACTGTTTTTTTCCCCGATTGATGAGCCAGCCAAACTCTTGTAACGTGTTGATCAGTATTTGCCGATGCTCTAACAGGACCTGCGGACTTCTTGCCACCAGCAGGATGTTGTCTAAATAATGAAAGGCTTGTAGGCCTTGTCTGCGTAAAATGGCTATTACTGGTAGCAGAACCTTGGAGAAAGTTCTGGGCGAGATTGACTTTCTTCCTGGGAAGCATCTCTGCTTTGGTTTCACATCCTGTGGGAGCAGCGCAAAGAGTCGATATTGCTGAGTAGCTTGAGGGGCGTTGCTATGTCTGCACCTGACTGCAGATCTGCCTTTATCCTTACTGCCCACGTGCTAATGGCTTTGGCCAGAGATGTGAGTGTCAACACTGGTCTACATGCATTGCCTGCTGCTGTGTAGGCTCTTTTTATGTCTGCATCCATCCTCCTATCTAGGGGTTCTTTAAAGGACACTGCATCATCCATGGGGAGGGTTACATGGTGGGCAAGCCTCATGACTGCCGCATCCACTAAAGGTGGTGTCTCTAATGAGTGACTATCTTCTGTCTTGAATGGGTATATCTGTTAAATCTGTTGAATGGTGACAACTTTCTGTCCATCTTCTCCCACTCTTCTTGAATGACATCTTTCTATAAGCGGAAATTAGAGTATTGCTTTCTTTAACTGGGGATAATACTTTCTTGCAGGTTCTACCACTTCTTCCTCCCACTCGAGTGCCTCTCTAACTGCCTTCACTATAGGTTGTACTGAGGAATATCTGAACCCTACGCTGCTGTCCTCTTGCTGGGATTCCTCTCCAGAACTGGACCCTGGGGATGGTTCTCTTATTCTTTGGGCCACGGTTAAACCCTCGCTATTCCCCCTAGGTTGACTGGTTGTGGCCGTCAAGACTCCTTGAGTGTCTGTCTGATCATCCGGACCATACCAGCCTTCTCGGCCTCTTTATCCGCTGCTGCTTCTAGCAGGCAGGTTTTACACAGCATTTTTCCTGTAAGGGCCCTTTGCCCACATCCCATAAGAGATCATCTCTGGGTTCCTCTTCCTGCTGTGTGTATTCTACTCTGTGTCGGCTCTGTTGAAGGGCTTTACAGTGTGTAGCGACCTCTCAAAGCTTGAGCCATGGTGCTTTTGCATCTCCTTGCTCTTGGAGGGGTGTTGTGGCTGATGAAGGCGGAGACATTTCCATGTCCTGCCATGTCTCCAGGAAGTGAAGAAAAATCTCCTTAATGGGGCACAGAAAGTAAAAAGGTAAAAAAAAAACCTTGCCAATGGTTTTACCCATTCCAAAAAGGAATAAAAACAGGTTTAGCTAGGGACACACTCATGAGAAGTCACATTTAAGCTGTGGAACATTATTACTGTATACAAAATGTATTCTAGCAGTCAGTAAGAGGAATGAGCAAACTAATTCAGGTGAGTTAGAGGTTGCTGCAAATTTGGTAATTTTCCTAGAGGTGAATGCTTGTGGATAACGAGCAACCCATCATTTATTTCACCATTCTGCAACTTGTATGTCCATGATCTGTGAAATCCATTCTGATTTAGAAAACTCCTATAGTGCCAGCATAGAAGAGGTCCATGCGCACAGTCCTGTACTTTCCCCAGCTACAGTGGCTCTAGCAAGGTGACTCCTGTCAATTATTTAGCAAGTCTGTACCTTAACCGCTTGCCGACCAGCCACCTCAGTTTTACTACGGTAGAATGGCACGGCTGGACGAAACGATATTACCTTACGCCCCTTCACCTTCTGCCCACTAGGGGCGCACGTGTGCCCAAAGCCGATGCGAGTACCCCGGCGGGCGCTGTGACCACAGGGCTCCCGTGGTCGCTCGTGACAGACCGAGAACCGGGATCTGTGTGTGTAAACACGCAGATCCCGGTTCTTTTAGGGGGTAAACACCGATCTCTCTCTCCTCCTAGACAGCCCCATCCCTCCTACAGTTAGAACACACCTAGGGAACACAATTAACCCCTTGATCGCCCCCTAGTGTTAACCCCTTCCCTGGCAGTGACATTTATACGGTAATCAAAGCATTTCTATAGCATTCTGATCGCTGTATAATTGTCAATGGTCCCAAAAATGTGTCAAAAGTGTCCGATATGTCCGCCGCAATATCACAGACCCAATAAAAATCGCAGATTGCAGGGGTGGAGCTAGCTAGAGATTGCAATGGATGTCTGAAAGTGGAGCTCCAGCACCAGTAGGTAAAACACGGCCTGTAGCGACCCATCCGAGCCTCAAACAATTAGCCAAGCACAGCCTTCCAGCCCTACAGAGCCAGAAGTACACAGTATCACCATGCCCAGATGCAGAAGAGAGGGGAACCATCCCCAGAATCTGACAGAGTCCTTCACTCTCGGGCCTAGGCAAAATGGCGCCGGCTCCGCATCCACCCCGGCATCTGGCTCTGAAAAACAGCCAGAGAAACAGGGGAAATCACACAAAGGAAGCAGCCCCCCTAAATCTTCTCCTACCACACCATCATCTGGGAGCCCATAAAAGACAAGATTCCAGATTGATGCAGTGGATGCAGAGGTGAGCCCTTCCCATGACTTAGGGGATGACACCAGGGAGCTACCAGACTCCATTGACTTATTCCCGACTAACAATCAGCCAGTCTTAGACACTGTCCTAAAAGAGATGTTAGTTTCCCTGAGGTGCTCCCTACACTCAGACATGATTTCTTGTGTGCCCATGGACTTAAGATCTGTATCAGACCGAGTGTCACATGTAGAAAACAAAATGGGGGAATATGCAGCTACAATCAATGATCTGGTTGATGCAAATGAAAGTAAAGAAGATGAGCTGGAGATGATTAAAGCTAAAATGGCAGACATGGAAGACAGATCTAGAATAATGTGAAGATAAGGGAAATTCCAGAATCTGTCCAGCAGAAAGACCTGCGCAAATATGTCTCTCAGCTCTTTAACACAATTCTGCCTGATATGTCTGCATTAAATTGTACAATAGACAGGATACACCATCTCCCTAAGCCCTCTTATCTCTCTGAGAATATCCCAAGGGATGTTATAATGAGACTGCATTTTTATCATACCAAAGAGAGGCTTATGGCAGTGTCCAGACAGAGAGATCAAATTCCTGCACCATACGCCACTTTGCAATTTTATGCCGATCACAGTTCACTCTTCAAAAGCGTAGGAACCTGAACACAATAACAAAAGCCCTCAGGAATCATAAATTAAGCTACAAATGGGGATTTCCGACAAAGTTGATTGTCACTAAGGATGGGGTGGATTATGTGATGGAATCGGTGGTGAAGGAAATGACCCTGCTCTATTCCTGGGGGATAATTCCGAAACTGCAATCGCAACCTCACAAGCCTGACAACTGCACCAATCCTGATCAGGAATGGCGCACAGTTAACCAAAAGAATGCCCGCACTCACAACTGACTTGGATATGGGTAAAACCCTAACACATACCCACCCGCTGGGGAGAATTTTTTTTCCTTGAATCCGAACAATTTTCCTAGCTCACACTTTATTTACCCCACCTTTTCTGAGTGACCATGTGCCACACTCAACCTTTGTTTCTTACTCTTAGGCTATTAGCCAATGTTATGCTATGTTACCGTTCGAATAAGACTTAACCGTTTCTCTCATCAGTCAAAAGTGAACACATCTCTTTAAAGCTTACCAGGAACATCATTGAGAAGATATCATGGACCCCACAGCACCACTGGCCTACACTCCTCCTCTAGATAAGGACCACAACACTACTAACTGTAATGCCGCGTACACATGAGCGGACTTTCCGGCATACTTGGTCCAGCGGACCAGAGTTCGCCAAACAATCCGATCGTGTGTAGGCTCCGGCGGACTTTTTTTCCCCAAAAGTCCGCCGTACCTAGATTTGAAACACTCGCGGAAAGTCAGTTCGTCTGTATGCTGGTCCGACGGACAGGGTATTGCATCTCCCGCTCGCTGCAATAGAAAAAACAAATTTTCCTATTGCGGCAAGCGCGGGGCATACCAGGCCCTTAGGTCTGGTATGGATTTTAAGATGAACCCCCAACGCCGAAAAAATGGCATAGGGTCCCCCCTAAAATCCATACCAGACCCCTATCCGAGCACGCAGCCTGGCCGGTCAGGAAAGGGGGTGGGGACGAGCGTGCCGTACCTCCTGAGCCGTACCAGGCCACATGCCCTCAACATGGGGGGTGGGTGCTTTGGGGGAGGGGGGGCACCCTGCAGGCCCCCCCCCACCCCAAAGCACCTTGTCTCCATGTTGATGAGGACAAGGGCCTCTTCCCAACAACCCTGGCCGTTGGTTGTCGGGGTCTGCGGGCGGGGGGCTTATCGGAATCCGGGAGCCCCCTATAATAAGAGGGCCCCCAGATCCTGGTCCCCCCACCCTATGTGAATGAGTACCATGGTACCCCTAACCATTTACCTAGGGAAAAAAAGTGTCAATAATAAAACACAATTATTTTTAAAATAATTTATTAAACAGCTCTGGGGGTCTTCCTCCAGCTTCGAGGGTCTTCCTCCGGCTTCGGCGGTCTTCTTCCAGCTTCGGGGGTCCCTCCAGTTCCTCTTCTATTGGTCACCGGGTGATGTTGACCACGCCCCCCAGCATGCCCAGGGACTGTGACGGCATAAGGGGGAAGGTTCTCCACCTATATAAGTCACAGCAGAGCGCTCAGAGAGCAGTCCAGCTGGAGAGACCGTCGTGTCAACATCTAGGGAGAAGAGAAGAGGGAAGAAGCCAAGAAGACAAGAAGCCAGAAGTCCGGGCCTGGCAAAAGAGCGGCATGAAGACAGCGGAGGAACCGGCAGAAGAACTGGAACACCGGGAGAAGAGGCCAGAGAGAGTGGTGAAGAACCAACCAGACGCCGGGAGAAAAGGAACCGGAGGGACCCCCGAAGCCGGAAGAAGACCCCCAAAGCCGGAGAAAGACCCCCCCGGAGCTGTCTAATAAATTATTTTAAAAACTCGTGTAGTGTGTTTTATTATTGACACTTTTTCCCTAGGTAAATGGGTAGGGGTACCATGTACCCCATACTCATTCACATAGGGTGGGGGGCCGTAATCTGGGGGCCCTCTTATTATAGTTGGCTCCCGGATTCCGATAAGCCCCCCGCCCGCAGACCCCGACAACCAACAGCCAGGGTTGTCGGGAAGAGGCCCTTGTCCTCATCAACATAGGGACAAGGTGCTTTGGGGTGGGGGGGCCCCGCAGGGTGCCCCCCTCCCCCAAAGCACCCACCGCCCATGTTGAGGACATGCGGCCTGGTACGGTTCAGGAGGGGGGTGGCGCTCGCTCGTCCCCACCCCCTTTCCTGACAGGCTGCGTGCTCGGATCGGGGTCTGGTATGGATTTTAGGGGGGACCCTACGCTGTTTTTTCGGCGTTGGGGGTTCCCCTTAAAATCCATATCAGACCTAAGGGCCTGGTATGCCCCGCGACGAGGCTCGCAAGGTGTCAATCTCGCCGATAAAAGCGGCCAGATTCACTTCCTTTTCTAGTCCCGTCGTACCCGAGTCACGTTCAAAATGGACGTGGCCAAGTCCGTTCATTCTGAAAGCCCGCTGTAACTCCGGCGAAAGTCCGTCGGAAAGATGGGCGGACCTAGCCTGCCGGAAAGTCCGGTCGTGTGTAGGCAAGTCCATCCGTTCAGGTAGTCCGCCGGAAAGTCCTGCGGAAAGACCGTCGGACCAAGTCTGCTGGAAAGTCCGATCGCGTGTAGGAGGCATTAGTGAAATTTCTGTATCACATGCTATCCAACACCATCTCATGTACAGATGGCAGTAAACTTCTTGACTATTAATTCCAAGGGTCTCAACCACCTGGCCAAAAGACGGTCCTTATGAAAGGAAGCTCTCCACCAAAGATGTGACATTCTGTGTGTCCAAGAAACACACTTTAACAACCAATCTCCTCCTAAATGCTCGCATCCTAAATTTCCATTCCTCTACAATGCCAATGCGGAAATGAAAAAAAAAGGGGTGATGATAGCAATAAAGGACACAGTTGCTTTCAAACTCCACAAGGTCAACATAAACCCACAAGGCCACTTTATCATTTTAGTATGTGACATCAATACCACCACATATACAATGGCAAACATCTATGCCCCAAATACTGCCCAAATTAGAATTAAAAAAATATGGGTGATACAGAAAGGCATGGTGATAATTTGCGGAGACTTTAACATTTCTCCTGACCCATCCCTTGACTCCACCGCCAAAACGAAATGCCCTCCGCCATCACTTAAACCGGTCTTGAGGACCTACAAACTGTATGATTCCTGGAGATGTCATCAACGGCAACTAAAGGGATTATCCGTTTTTCTCAAACAGTCATAGATCTTACAGCAGAATTGACTTATTTTTGGTAGACAAGTGGTTACTGTTTAAAGGGTTAAAATTAATAACATCACTTGGTCGGATACAATGGTTCATTGTAAAACCTTAAAAATTACACCTCCATACCACAACCATCCCCAGTCATCATTGAAACATTCCTACAAATAATTGATCTACCTAAACTCTCTCATGAACACCTCATTGAACTAAATTCCCCTATCACTGAATTGGAAGTAAGACAGATTATACACACTCTCCCTCCTAACAAATCCCCGGGCCCAGACGGCTTCACAGGGGAATATTATAAGGCTTTCCAAGACACACTTATTTCACATTTGAGTGGAATCTTCAAGGCAGCAGCTGCTCATCCTCGTTCCCCCCAGAGATGCTCAAAGCTATGATAGTTGCTTTACCAAAACCAGGTAAGGACCCTGATATTCCTCAAAACTTCAGGCCGATATCATTACTAAACAATGATCTCAAAATAAATGCAAACTTATTGGCTACCAGACTGGTGGATATACTACATTCACTGATAGATATGGATCAGTCTGGATTCACTAAAGGACGCCAGATGGTGGATGCTACCCGTTGCCTGATAAATGTGATCCACATGGCCAATAAGTGTAAAGCGCCTTATGGCAATTCCTTGCGCAGGTACTCGACAAGTTCAGCTTCAGCGGCCTCATCTACTCAGCCATAATGGCACTGTATACCCAGCCATCGGCTCAAGTGTATATATCACGAGCACTATCTACCACGTTTGCCATAACTAACCGGACAAGACAGGGCTTTCCCCTCTCTTCACTGATTTTCAATTTGTTGATGGAGCCTTTGGCCTCCTACCTATGTACACACCCCAACATAACGGGCATAAAAGTGGGGAAAAGACAACATACCATCAGTCTATTCGCTGATGACATAATTCTGATGCTATCAAATGTGAACATATCTCTCCCCACAGTTCATCAGGCACTACAAACATTCACCGGAGTAATATACTACAAAGTGAATGAGACCAAATCCTATATATTAAACTTAGGCATCCCAGATGTGGTAGAATAAAAACTTACGTAATTATTCCCATATATATGGAAAAAAGAGGGTAACAAGTATCTAGGTATTACCTTGACTCCTAGACTAGAAGACCTCATACAGTACAGGCCAACTACACACCTTTCAAAAACACACTAGGAGCCAAATTAAATAAACTCGCTCTGAATGAATTATCATGGCTGGGTAGACTTGTAGCCTTTAAGATGCAATTATTGCCTCAACTATTATACCTCTTTAGAACCCTGCAAATCCCAATACCCAACTCCTATTTCAATAACATACAAACCTTTACTGAACAAATACCTCTGGCGCGGCACAAGGGCTAGATGTGTATTCAGCAAGCTAATTAAACATAGGAAAGCGGGTGGAATAGGTCATGTACATTTACAGGACTATTACTTCGCGTCTATACTAGCGCAAACGAAACATTGGATATCACCAGATTCCAATGCTTTGTGGAAAGAATTGGAATCAGCTCAAATCCCAAAGGGGAACGTTAAAGATTTTTTAATGACAGTTCACCTCAACTCATCACTGGACACAAAACTAGCACCCCCTATCCTGGCATCAATAAGAGCATGGGTTCATCTCTGAAAATCCCAAAAATGGAACAGCAAACTAACTCCTATGAAACTCCCCTTCTCTGCAATTACCCATTTAATATCGGATATTAACCTTAATACTTGGATAGGTAGCGAAATCAATCATCTTGAAGATTTACTAGATGGTTTCCAAATCAGCTGCCTCCTGCTGAACAATATAAACATATGCAAATAGATCACCTACTAAAAAAGAATCCACAGATTCTTACATTGTTACCTGAGAAAGTAGCATGATACTATCAAAAAAACCCAATCTCAACTAAAGGTATATCCATCATCTACTCCAGTTTACAAGAGAAAAACATATGTGAAAAATCCCAATCAATAATAGCGTGGGAACAGGAAATAGTTGCAGAATACATGACCCAACACTGGGAAAAAACCTTTTGTCTCATTTATACAGCCACAAAAAGCACAAACCTATGGGAAATGCAGCAAAAGATAACACTTAGTTGGTATCTCACACCACACCGTATATATAAGATTTAGCCGATGGCCTCTTCAAGATGCTGGAGACCATGCGGTTGCTCCGGTACAGTAATCCACATTTTGTGGGTGTGCCCTCAGCTCCGTCTATTATGGTCCCAAGTTGAAAGAATGATATCTATTATCACAGGTACCCAACATTCACTAACACCGGGAATGGCAATATTGTCACTTGAACTGCATGATATATCATTGCCCTACAGAATTGTAGTATCAACCATTATACTAGTTACACTTCTTACTATTCTTAGACACTGGAAAGCACTAACTGCTCCAAAAATTACGGAAGTAATACATACAATTCACACTCATGGCACATATGAGGTACTACACTACTCAGGAATTTATGAAGAGTTTTCTAAAAACTGGAGTCCTTGGCTCGACTGGTACTCAAAAGGAGCAATCTTATAATCTTATAACAGTATCTTCTCCAGATCCCTTTAACCCTATTCAGAAGTTCCATGAAGAGGATTAGGTAAACTGATAACTTGCCAACGATACAGATATCACCCCGACTGAAATGAGTAGTTCATTGTATGTTAGTTTTATGTTGTTAATGCTTGCAAATGGTTTCAACACTCCTAAAATATAGGCATTCTGATAGATTTACCAAACAAGAGGATAGATCACCACTATCGGGGCTCAGCCACCGCGACCATATAGAGAGATCGCATGGGGCGGAACCCAGAGCAAAATCCCTAACCCAGGACACCAATCAATCCCTCTTGATGTCATCAGAGTATACAACCCAATATATTATAAATGGGTCACAAATTATATATTAGATCACAAAACAGTTTTAATGCATTCTATGTGTTTGTTTCATTGTATATTTTGTAAAAACTTAATAAAAACTATTGAAACACAAAAATCGCAGATCGCCGCCATTACTAGTAAAAACAAAAATAATAATAAAAATGCTATAAACCTATCCCCTATTTTGTAGACACTATAACTTTTGCAAAAACCAATCAATATACGCTTATTGCGACTTATTTTTCCAAAAATATGTAGAAGAATACATATCGGCCTAAACTGAGGAAAAAATGTGTTGTTTTGATAAGAAATGTGGGATATTTGATATAGCAAAAAGTAAAAGATATTGGGGGTTATTTATAAAAGGCAAATCCACTTTGCACTGCAAGTGCATTTGAAAGTGCACTTGAAAGTGCAGTCGCTCTCAATCTAAGGGGTAGATCTGAAATGAGTGGAAGCTCTGCTGATTTTATCATCCAATCATGTGCAAGCTTAAAAGGTTTTTTTTTTTTTTACTCTCCTTGCATGTCCCCCTTGGATCTACAACGACTTTACTTCTAAGTGCACTTTCAGTGCACTTTCAAGTGCACTTGCAGTGAAAAGTGGATTTTCCTTTAGTAAATAACCCCCATTGTGTTTCTTTTCAAAATTGTCGCTCTTCTTTTGTTTATAGCGCAAAAAATAAAAACCGTAGAGGCGATCAAATACCACCAAAAGAAAGCTCTATTTGTGGGAGAAAAAGGACGTAAATTTTGTTTGGGTACAGCGTTGTACGACCGCGCAATTGTCAGTTAAATCGATGCAGTGCCGTATCGCAAAAAATGGCCTGGTAATTGAGCAGCCAAATCTTCCGTGGCTAAAGTGGTTAAGCTAATGTTTTTTTTTAGGTCCTTTTCATTCGAGCATTGTATCAGTCTGTCGTGTCAGTTGTGTCAGTCAGAGATGTGTGGCCGTTTACATACTTTTACTTCCTGGTCTGTTCAGAGGTGTCAGATTGAACACAATAAGTTATATTATAAGAATGAGGAAAAAATTAAATATAATTGGAACCGGCATGCATGCCACATTTGTGACATCTTTTTTCATCCTGGTTTGACCCAGTAAGCGTTCAGTCTTACATTTGTTTGAGACATACACCTTGCTCTGTGGCAGTAAAGAGCTTGATGTCTGAGCTCAATGACACAGAGAGCAGCAGAAGCTGTGAGATCATTTCTATAGTGCACAACACTACTTCCCTTCACCCGTCCTGTCTTCTTCTGGCCCCGGGGCCCCTTACAGTTGTTTTGGCTGTACCCACCTGACTGTAGGCTACCTCTTACCTTTCTCCCAGAGACACGTGAGCAGTGTGGAAGCTTCTAGAGAATGAGCAACCTGTGATACATCTGCCGTCACCCAGCCTGTTGGGAGGGAGTTCATTAGATGGCATGTTTGTCATCAGGGAATCCACTCAGCATTGGAGTGATGAGAGATCTTTGGTCACCTTTATGTATCTCAAACACAGTTGAAGGTACAGCAGAGTTCTGCCCCAAAAAAGGGACTACATCACCCTTTCCTTTTGTGTGGTTTACCAATACTCTTCCTTTGAGGGTGAGTGCTACAATTCGCGATCAAGGACCTTACAGCTATTAGTCTTGGTCTACTATTCCATTGGCCTGGGTCTAAACAGAGCTAGCACACGGTAGTTCGCATTGCCTTATCTTATGTTACAAGGGTACTTACTTAAGTTACTGCTGTTATTGTTGTGTTAGTGTCATTCCCTTTTTGCTCCCCTAGTGTGTTCTGACAGGGTTGCTTTATTGGCAACTAGAAAAATGAATAGCATGTAATGTGTAGCACTTAATTATTGTTTACTTAATTACTCTGTGAATAACCCTGCTAGCAGGAGGTATCTGTCTGTAAAAAACTAACTGCTTTTCTTACAGACTTCCTGTTCTACTGCAGTGCTCCTGTTCTAAGCTAGCCAAACACTTGTAGCTCCCTCTAGTGTATTAGATGTAGATAGGCTTTTATTAGTTTAGGTAAAAACTTGTTTTAGCTCAGGGCTAAGCCTGAGCTATGAATCTGGGTCAGGGCTCAGTAACTCGGGGCTGGTACCTTCCCCTGTTCTCTGGGACATTGACGAATGTTCTAGACATAGTGGATGGAGGTTTGGAGGGGCTGCTTGGAATATTTATGAGGGCCTGAGCCAAACCCCGGTAAAGGGCTGGCAGGGTGTAGGCCACCTCATAAATAGGCATGAGTCATGCCAGGGAGGGGCAGTCAGGTGGAAGATGGAGTGCTAAGGAGGCTGTCGGTTCTTGAGGGTGCCCCCTAGTGGGGGGGTGACCTCGAGCCTGGGGCTCAGGTGCTGGAAGGTTCCTACCAAAACACACAGAGGAAGTCCTTCTTGAAGGCACAGGAACAAGCAGTGAGAGCACAGCAGGAGCAGGTCAGCACATCTAGGAGATCTCCTGAGAGTCAGCCAGGTGGGCTGGTGAGTCTCAGCCTGGAGGACTGTGGGGAGAAGTTAGCCTTGAGGGCTAGTGAAAGGGGCAGCTGCAGACAGGTGGCTGTGCCTGAAGAGGTGGTGCTGGGATCATTAGCCACAGGAGTGATGCAAGCTGGACACTGAAATTCTACTACACACCTAAGACCTCTTTCACACTGAGGCAGTTTTCAGGCATTATAGTGCTAAAAATAGCGCCTGTAAAGCACCTGAAAACTGCCTCTCATGCCACACCAGTGTGAAAGCCCGAGTGCTTTCTCACTGGGGCGGTGCGCTTGCAGGACAGGAAAAAAAGTCCTACAAGCAGCATCTTTGGGGCGGTGTGGGAGCAGTGTACACACTGCTCCCAAACCACCCTTGCTCATTGGAATGAATGAGCACCACTTCTGAAGCGCTTGAAAAGCGATTCAAAAGCGCCACATAACAGGAGCTTTTAACCCCTTTTTAACCCCTTCTTGGGGGTTAAGAGAGCCCCGCTACTGCCAAAGCGCCGCTATAGCAGCTGTAAGTCGAGCACCACCCCAGTGTGAAAGTAGCCTTAGGGGCCTCGGGGTCCTGCCTGTAATGGGCCATTGCTTCATCTGGCTGAGTGACTGTCAGGTATTCACAGTGTTCCAACTAGCTTCTGCAAGTGTGTGCTGAAGGAAGAAGAGGAGCTGTATATAGGACTGTATATAGGAAGAGTTGTACCTGAAGTTGTTGTTGAAGTCAAATGGGAATCCCATAACCACCCATCCCTATGCAAATTATTACCCTGAATAAAAAAAGGGTGGGGGATCCGCATTTACTTGTGGCTCCTTTGGGGATGTCCTTTTTTTTTTTTTTTAGTTCAGCCAGTGGGCTGAACGGATTCCAACATCCACAAAATGAGGTGGATGGAGGAATTGTATCCTGACAGTGGGACCTGCCACTGTCAGAATACACTGATAAGCAGCTGCTGATTGAGAAGAGTGTACCAACATGTCACTTTGGCAGGGTCAGTCAAACAATTGATCTCTGTTGAGAGGTGACCTTTGCTGGTCTTACAATTTGTCACACTTTCTACTCCAACAGCAAAAAAGGCACATGTTCATATAGTTATTGCATTTTTCATGCCTGTGCTGGTCTTTTTAACAAAAATGTTTTGAATAAATAATACCATAACTTTTATTCAGGGCCGATCCTAGGGTCAAAGACGCCTGGGTGCAGAAAGATTTCTGGCGCCCCCCACTGGATGTGGTCATCTTACTAACTCCTCAGCTTTACAAATGTTTCTATGGCAACTGGAATGGGAGTGCCAGCAACATTTTGGCAAATGATTATAATGCAACTACTTTAAAGATTTACAACATGGGAATGAAAGGTGACTGTAAGCACCACTGGCAGTGTTATCGCATGTAAAAACTCCTGTCACTTTTGCTGTATAGCTTGGCCTGCATATAAATGTGAATAAAAACATAAGTAATGGTATATACAAGGTTTCTTCAAAAAGTTTTTTTTCACTCTATTAAATTGCAGAAACTTTTTGAAGACCCCTCGTAGAATGAAGAAAGGAATTTGCACATTGGATAATTTCATTGCAAGTATTAATCAGATATTGCAATCAGATACAGTGTTTTTCATTTTCACGATAGTGGTCCTTTAATGTGCAATAAATGGGGTCTTTGTTTTCTTAAGAATGCTAAGGGCAAAAGGAGAACAACAACTGAGAGTTGCTGACAATGTGGGTCTGTTTGGACTTATAGTTCATGAACAGTGAGGGAGCAGAAGAAATGCCAGACATGCTCTAGCCCACTTTCAGCACAAGATGCAGAGAGACTATTAATGTCTGCTTGTGTCTGATATATAATAAATCACCTGCATATTTCTAATGACTGAAAATCAATACGCATATCATGATGGGTCAAAGAGCAAATATCACACTGAATCCATGAAGGAGCAGAAGTAGCTTATTATCCCTGCTTCAGCTTGCGCCGCCTGGCCACGGGGCACCCTGTGCACCCACCCAGGATCGGCCCTGCTTTTATTGGTGTAATAGAAAAGTGTCAGGAACCATGAATCATACGGAGACAGAAAATGCAGTTAAAATCACACCCTTTAATATAATGATAAAAAATGGTAAAATAGAAAACATATTCAAAACATAGCCAGGGTACGGTAGCCAAAGCGGATAGTCAGAACAAGCCAGTAAATCAGGAAACCAGAGATCAGCGTAGTTGGAGGCAGCAGACAGGATCAGGAACCAGAAGGGACATCAGCCAATCAAGTCTTCAACAAGAACATAGCAGAGAGTCTCTCCATATGTTTGACCAAGGCGAAGGCAAAGGAGAAATGAACAGGCAGTTTAAATAGCCAGAAGGAGCTATTACTATCACTAGGTGAGCCTCAGTAGAACGATGAGTGCTGGCAATTAACCGACAGCTGAGCAACCTGAGAGCTGGGTAAGAAAGGCTGAGAGACCAGCCCTGACAGTACCCCCTCCTCAATGACCCCTCCCCCTCGTAGGGCCACCAGGTTTGAGGGAAAAATGTCCATGGAAAGCACGGAGGAGGACAGGAGCATGTACATCCGAGGTACTTTATGCTCCACGGAACCGTCTGAGGTTAAAGTCTGAGGTTACGAGATGACTCTCTCCCCAACCTGATAGGAAGGCGCGGGTAGGGGTCTGCTGTCAACTGTCAGCATGCAGTCTATATCTATCACTGGTATGTCGCAAGGACATTGGACCTGCACCCAAGTGGAATGAAGATCATGGAGATGCTCCTCTAATGCAGGAATTATTTGAGGAACAAATTAATCAGGCAACATGGATGGTTGGAAACCATAATTCGCCATAAACAGAGACAATCGGGAAGCAGTATTGATGGCACTATTGTGAGCAAACTCCGCCCAAGATAGGAGGTCTGACCAGTTGTTATGGTGGCCGAAATATAGCAACGTAGAAACTGCTCCAAGGCTTGGTTGGCTCGTTCTGCGGCCCATTGGACTGCGGGTGATACGCAGAGGAGAAGGAAAGTGGAACTCCCAACTGTGCACAAAAGGCTCGCCAGAACCTGGAGACAAACTGCCTACCCCTGTCCGAGATGATAACCTTGGGTAGCCCATGTAGCCAAAAGATCTCTTGAGCAAAAGTGGATGCCAATTCTTTGGATGTGGGCAATTTCTTTAGTGGAATGTAATGTGACATTTTCGAGAACCGGTCAACCACCATAACAATAACTGTGTTGCCCTGGGAGTTGAGTAACTCCACAATAAAATCCATGGACAGGTGGGTCCAAGGCCTCTTTCCATTGGGTATAGGCTTTAGGAGGCCCACTGGAAGGTGTCATGGTGTCTTCCTCTGAGCACACACGGAACAAGCAGTTACTAAGGTGGTCAAACTGCGCAGAGATTAGGCCACCAAAATTGTTGAGAAATAGCCCAAATGAGTTGATTCTTCCCTGGGGGGCCAGCTGCCTTAGGAGAATGATAACTCTGGAGCAAAGCAGTGCAGAGATTCTCAGGGACAAAGCAGCGGTCACCAGGTTTCTTGGGAGGAGAATGCATCTGAGCGGCAAGAATTCTGTCACCTAACGGTGAAGTGAGACTAGTACAAACATTGGCCAGAATACGATCTGAAGGTATCACAGGACCAGGAACCAACTCCATCTTGGAAGCGGAGGAAAACAGTTGTGCCAATGTGTCAGCCCTTACATTCTTAGTACCGGGTAAGAATGAGGCTACATAATTGAAGCTTGACAGAAAAAGAGCCCATCGTGCCCTTCTGGGAGATAAGCGTTTAGCCTCAGACAAGAATGTGAGATTCTTATGGTCAGTTAAAATGAGGACCGGCACAATGGTACCTTTGAGGAGATGCCTCCATTCTTTAAGAGCTAAGATGATAGCTAACAATTCTCTGTCCCCAATGTTATAATTGCACTCTGCAGGCGACAATTTCTTAGAAAAGTAGCCACAAGGATGCATAGCATAGGACATTGAGACAGAAGGGCTCCGACTCCAGTCTCTGATGCATCAACCTCAAGAATGAAAGGTAACAAAGGATCAGGATGTGCCAGCACAGGAGTTGCTACAAAGGCAGCCTTGAGAGACTCAAAGGTTTTAATGGAATCCGGAGACCAATTCTGTGGGTTACTGTACTTTCTTGTTTATATCAGTCAGGGGTTTGACCAGAGAAGTTACAGATACATCTTTGATAATAATTGGCAAAGCCAAGAAAACGGTGTAGCAGATGCAGACCTACGGATCAAGGCTACCGAAGATCTGCAGACAGTTTCTCTGGGTCCATCGAAAAACCAGCGGTAGAAATAACATAACCCAGAAATGTAGCCTGTTCACGATGGAACTCGCACTTCTCCAACTTTCAATACAGGTTATTGTCTCTCAGCCTCTGTAGCACATGGGAGACATCTGTGTGTAATTCCTCGCCCTCCTTGATCCTCATGAGATTGTATGCCCCTCTCAGATCGAGCTTCAGGAAAACAGTTGCTCCCTTGAGGCGGTCAAATAATTCCGTAACCAACTGAATCAGATAGTTGTTCTTAATCATGATGCGATTGAGACCCCTATAATCGATACAAGGTCTCAGTTCACCACTTTTCTTTTTCACAAAGAAGAAGCCAGCACCAGCAGGAGATGAGGAATTGCAGATGAACCCTTCGAGAAAGTGCGTCGGCAACATAGTCCTCCATGGCTTTATCTTCAAAGACAGGGTACACCGGGCCACGAGGGGGCATGGCGTCAGGTTGAGGGTCAATTGCTCAATCATATCACCGGTATGGAGACAAACTACTGGCTTGACCTTTGTCAAAGACATCACTAAATTCATGGTTCTCCTCTGGCAACAAGGAGGAGAGTGAAGAGGTGCACAAGACCTTTGCCACTTTCCGAAAACATGTTTTACTGCATTGTGGCAACCAGGAAAGAACCTCAGCATGAAGCCTATCAAAAGAGGGACTGTGCCTCTGTAACCAATAATAACCAATAACCACTGGGTAATGAGGTGAGGAAATGACTTGAAATTGGATTATCTAATGGTGAAGAGCCCCTATGGCCATGGTCAATGGAGCAGTCTCATGAGTCACCGGGGCAGGCTGTAGAGGTCTCCCATCAATAGCTTAAATGGCAAGTGGAGTAGCATAAATCTGAAGCAGAATTGAGTGCTTAGACACAAAGGCACTGTCTATGAACAGGCCTGCAGCCCCAGAGTCGACTAGAGCCTGTGTCTCGATGGACGACTCAGACCAAGAAAGGGTAAGCGTAACTAAGGGCTTATCCTTTAGGATAACTAGGGATGTAACAATGCCACCTAAGGTCTGTCCCCTACAGGACCTCAAGGTGCGGGCATTTCCTGGACAGGTAGGACAAAACTTCAAAAAGTGACCTCCCTGGCCACAATAAAGACACAATCTCTCCCTCCTCCTAAAGGTCCTCCCATCCACAGAGAGACATGTGAAGCCCAACTGCATGGGTTCTACTTCACTGGCCGACTCGTTACCAGGAGGCATGGGAGGTGAGGGGGGCAAGGGTGGGACTGCAAAGCTTGAAACCAAATGTACTGGAGGCTTCTGCAAGTGCTCCTTAAAGGAAGGCCTCTCACAGAGTCTGGAGTCAATGAGAATGGCAAACGTGATCAAGTTCTCCAGATCTGTAGGTATGTCTCAGGTTGCTATCTCATCTTTGATGTTATCTGAGATACCATGTGAAAAAGCAGCCACGAGGGTCTCATTGTTCCAAGCGACCTCTGCTGCCAGAGTACGGAATTCAATGGCGTAATAGGCAACTGTTCTCGTACTCTGTTTGATGGACACAAGGATCTTGGCAGCAGACGTGGAGCATGCGGGAACGTCAAATACCCTTTTAAAGGAAGCTACAATCTCAGGGTAACTCAGGACAATGTGTTTATGCATCTCTCATAGAGGGTTTGCCCAGGCAAAGGCTCAATCAGAAAGCAAAGAAATAATGAAGAAATAATGAAATAATGAAGCCTTCTGCTTCTGTTCGTGGGGAACGCCTGGGACAGCATCTCAAAGTATATTCCAACCTGGTTGAGAAACCCTCTGCATTGAACTGGATCGCCCCCAAATCGCTGGGGAAGCAGAGCCAGACATACCTCTTATATAGGTAATATTCGAGGCAGGTACCTGTACAGAGTAATTCCTCACCCTCCTTGATCCTCATGAGATTGTATGCCCCTCTCAGATCGAGCTTTGTGAAAACTGTTGCTCCCTTGAGGTGGTCAAATAATTCCGTAACCAACTGAATCAGATAGGTGTTCTTAATCGTGATGCGATTGAGACCCCTATAATCGATACAAGGTCTCAGTTCACCACTTTTCTTTTACACAAAGAAGAAGCCAGCACCAGCAGGAGATGAGGATTTGCAGTTGAACCCTTCGAGAAAGTGCGTCGGCAACATACACAAATAGCGGACCTCCAGCTGTTGCAAAACTACAAGTCCCATCATGCCTCTGCCTCTGGGTGTCATGCTTGTGGCTGTCAGAGTATTGCTATGCCTCATGGGACTTGTAGTTCTGTAACAGCTGGAGGTCCGCTATCACTGTTATAGAGGAATGAATGGAAATGCGTAAAACACACTGCACTTGCACATTAAACACCATTGTAAGATTTTAGCCTGAAACAGATACAGCAAATATATATATACAGTATCTCACAAAAGTGAGTAGACCCCTCACATTTTTGTTAATATTTTATTATATCTTTTCATGTGACAACACTGAAGAAATGACACTTTGCTACAATATAAAGTAGTGAGTGTACAGCTTGTATAACAGTGTAAATTTGCTGTCCCCTCAAAATAACTCAACACACAGCTTTAATGTCTAAACCGCTGGCAACAAAAGTGAGTACACTCCTAAGTAAAAATGTCAAAACTGGGCCCAAGGTGTCAATATTTTGTGTGGCCACCATTATTTTCCAGCACTGCCTTAACCCTCTTGGGCATGGAGTTCACCAGAGCTTCACAGATTGCCACTGGAGTCCTCTTCCACTCCTCCATGACGACATCAGGGAGCTGGTGGATGTTAGAGACCTTGCTCTCCTCCACCTTCCATTTGAGGATGCCCCACAGATGCTCAATAGGGTTTAGGTCTGGAGACATGCTTGCCCAGTTCATCACCTTTACCCTCAGCTTCTTTAACAAGGCAGTGGTCATCTTGAAGGTGTTTTTGGGTTGTTATTAGGTTGGAATACTGTCCTGCAACCCAGTCTCCAAAGGGAGGGGATCATGCTCTGCTTCAGTATGTCACAGTACATGTTGGCATTCATGGTTCCCTCAATAAACTGTAGTTTCCCAGTGCCGGCAGCACTCATGCAGCCCCAGACATAACACTCCCACAACAATGCTCGACCCTAGGCAAGACACACTTGTCTTTGTACTCCTCACCTGGTTGCCGCGACACGTGCTTGACACCATCTGAACCAAATAAGTTTATCTTGGTCTCATCAGACCACAGGAAATGATTCCAGTAATCCATGCCCTTATCTGCTTGTCTTCAGCAAACTGTTTGCAGGCTTCTTGTGCATCATCTTTAGAAGAGACTTCCTTCTGGGATGACAGCCATGCAGACCAATTTGATGCAGTGTGTGGCGTATGGTCTGAGCACTGACAGGCTGACCCCCCTGACCCCTTCAACCTCTGCAGCAATGCTGGCAGCACTCATACATCTATTTCCCAAAGACAACCTCTGGATATAACGCTGAGCATGTGTACTCAACTCCTTTGGTCAACCATGACGAGTCCTGTTCTGAGTGGAACCTGTCCTGTTAAACCACTATATGGTCTTGGCCACTATGCTGCAGCTCAGTTTCAGGGTCTTGGCAATCTTCTTATAGCCTAGGCCAGGTGCAGGCAACCTTGGCCCTCCAGCTGTGGTGAAACTACAAATCCCATCATGTTTCTGCATCTAGGACCCATGTCTGTGATTGTCAGGGTCTTGCAATGTCTCATGGGGCTTGTAGTTTTAAAACAGCTGGAGGGTTGAGGTTGCCTACCCCTGGCTTTAGGCCATCTTTATTTAGAGCAACAATTCTTTTTTTCAGATCCTCAGAGAGTTCTTTGCCATGAGCTGCCATGTTGAACTTCCAGTGACCAGTATGAGAGAGTGAGAGTGATAACACCAAATTTAACACATCTGCTTCCCATTCACACCTGAGATCTTGTAATGCCCCGTACACACGGTCGGATTTTCCGATGGAAAATGTCCGATCGGAGCGTGTTGTCGGAAATTCGGACCATGTGTGGGCTCCATCTGACATTTTCCATCGGATTTTCCGACACACAAAGTTGGACAGCAGGAGATAAAATTTTCCGACAACAAAATCCGTTGTCGGAAATTCCGATCATGTGTACACAAATCCGACGGACAAAGTGCCACGCATGCTCAGAATAAATAAAGAGATGAAAGCTATTAGCCACTGCCCCGTTTATAGTCCCGACGTACGTGTTTTACGTCACCGCGTTTAGAACGATCGGATTTTCCGACAACTTTGTGTGACCGTGTGTATGCAAGACAAGTTTGAGCCAACATCCGACGGAAAAAATCCTAGGATTTTGTTGTCGGAATGTCCGAACAAAGTCCGACCGTGTGTACGGGGCATAACACTAACGAGTCACATGACACCGGCAAGGGAAAATGGCTAATTGGGCCCATTTTGGACATTTTCACCTAGGGGTGTACTCACTTTTGTTGCAAGCAGTTTAGACATTAAAGGCTGTGTGTTGAGTTATTTTGAGGAGACAGCAAATTTACACTGTTATACAAGCTGTACACTCACTACTTTACATACAAAGTAACTACTTTATAGCAAAGTGTCATTTCTTCAATGTTGTCACATGAAAAGATATAATAAAATATTTACAAAAATGTGAACAAAAAATGTAAGGGGTGCACTCACTTTTGTGAGATACTGTATATACACACAGTATATACAGCGGTTAAAATAAGTATTGAACGTGTCACCATTTTTCTAGGTACAGTGCCTTGAAAAAGTGCCTTGAAAAATACCCCTTGAAATTTTCCACATTTTGTCATGTTACAATCAAAAACATAAATGTGTTTTATTGGGATTTTTTGTGATAGACCAACACAAAGTGGCACATAATTGCAAAGTGGAAGGAAAATGAGTCAATACTTTGTAGAACCACCGTTCGTTGCAATTACAGCTGCAAGTCTTTTTGGGTATGTCTCTACCAGTTTTGCACAGCTAGAGAGTGACATTTTTGCCCATTCTTCTTTGCAAAACAGCTCAAGCTCTGTCAGATTGGATGCAGAGCATCTGTGAACAGCAATTTTCAAGTGTTGCCACAGATTCGCATTAAGATTTAGGTCTGGACTTTGACTTGGCAATTCTAACACATGGATATATTTTGATCTAAACCATTCCATTGTAGCTCTGGCTGTAGGTCCACCCTCGTTTCAACTTCATCATCCTGTTAGATGGCAGCAGATTTTTATCAAGAATGTTTTTGTACATTTTTCCATACAGCCTTCCTTCAATAAAATGAAGTTTGCCATTACTGTTTGCTGAAAAAAAGCCCCACACTATGATGTTCCCATCTCCAAACCTCACTGTTGGTATGGTGTTTTGGGGAATATGTGCAGTGCCATTTGACCTCCAAACATGGTGTGTATTATGACATCCAAAGAGTTAAATTTTGGTCTCATCTGACCAGACTATATTCTCCCAGTATTTCACAGGTTTGTCTAAATGTTGTGCAGCAAACTTTAAACAACTTCAATATGCTTTTTCTTCAGCAATGGAGTCTTGCGTGGTGAGCATGCATACAAGCTATGGCAGTTGAGTGCATTACTTATGCTTTTCTTTGAAGCAATTGTATCTGCTAATTCCAGGTCTTTCTGAAGCTCCCTACAAGTGGTCATTGGCTCTTGGACAACTCTTCTGATATTTCTTTTCACTGCTCTATCAGACATCTTGCGAGGAGCACCTGGTCCTCGCCGGTTTATGGTGAAATTATGTTCTTTCCACTTCCGGATTATGGCCCCAACAGTGCTCATTGAAACATTCAGAAGTTTCAAAATCCTTCTGTAACCTATTTCTTACAACCTCCTCTAAATCTCTGAATTCTTTTTTCCTGTCGCATCATGGCAGCATACACTTTGGGTTTTGACTCCGCCCCCACAACCTGATAGGACCACATAGCTATAAATTGTAGAGAGGGCCCCCGCCCCAGTATCCTCTTATTTTTCCTCACCTGTCAGGACCGAACGAATTAAGAAGCACCCCCTTACCGCATTCGCCCCAGCCAGGTTCTAGCCTCTCCTGGGTGGAAGTCCTTACCTGTACAGCCTCTAAATGAGCTAGATGGAAGGAACCCCACTCTGGTGGTCTCAGGGGTATGTTGCGGCTCCAGTATAAGCCTTAAACAGGCTTAGTTGTTGTGCAGCGGTCTCCAGAAACCATTTCACCTTGCTGTGTGTACTTTTCCTGGGCGTTGTAGTCCCTCTGTGCCTCCCCTTGGTGCGCCGAGTGTCCCGGCGCTTCCGCGCATGCGCAGTACACAGCTTCAGGGCGTTCTTGAAACATTGCCAGGTTCCGAGATGGTGCCGAGCGTGGTGCGGCGCTACTGCGCATGCGCAAGCTGGACGTGACCTCGGCGGCCATGGCGGCAATTTTAAAAATTCTCATTCTGTGCTCCTTCTGTTTCCTGAAAGTACTCTGCCTGCATTTCAGATTTATTTACACTCCTGACGTTCACACCCCCCCCCCCCGGGTAAGTGGTTTCCTTTCTCCATGCACGTTTATTTCTTGTCTGCTTGCATGTTTATACCTGCCCGTATCTCTCCCAGGTGTATCACCTTTCCTTTTCTATGGAGGGCGCTGCCCCAGCAGATCACCATCAGCCTAATAGGTAAGGGGGGGGATTCCCATGGTAAGTAGTGAAGATCGAAAAAGAGAGCAGGATAGTACTAACGCTGCCTAATTGGTCAGCCCTATCAGGTCATCAAGATCGTCAAAATCAAGGCGAAGAGAGACCTCGCACAGGAGAAGCCGCTCCAGCCATAGGCGAAGCTGCTCACGTGGAAGAAGTCGCTCAGGCCACAGGGAATGCCGTAGAAGGAGTCGATCCTACTCAAGGCATAGGCGTTCCTACCACAGAAGATCCCCTGCACGTAGACACCAGTCTCCTATGCACCCCTCCCGCCTGGCCGGGAATGCTTGCTGGGTATGCGGGGCCACAGCCCTACCAGACAAACTGGCTTGCTGCAGATGTATCGATGAGGCTACCAGGGAGAAAGAGCTGGATACTATAGAGCCTACTGGAGTCCCTGCTCTGCATGTCTCAACTCCAGATGCGGAGGTTACAGCCCAGAGAGTTCCAGAAGCATTTCCGTTCATCGATGAGCTAGATGAGCTGATTAAAGAGGAATGGCAGAACCCCGAAAAGAAGATTAGTCTATCTAACAGACTTACCAAATTGTACCCGCTTAAAGAACCCAAGGTATCCCCTTTGGTTTCCCCTCCAGTAGTAGACGCTTCTTTGATGCGCCTAGCCAGACACGTGACGCTCCCCATTGAAGACGCAGTGACGTTCAGAGACGTGCTGGACAGGAAGGTCGATACAGATCTTAAAAGGGCTTACCTATTTGCAGGAGGCGCCTGCAGACCAGCAGTGACACTGGCCGCCGTCGGGAAAGCTATTTCCAGTTGGTCTTCTGGTACCGCAAAACTTGTCGCTGAGGACGCAGATCAAGAACAGATCATTAAGGCCCTACAAGAACTTAGCCTTGCAGGGGACTTTGTGGCGGAAGCTTCCGTGGACCCTATTAGATCCGCATCAAGGTCCATGCTAGTCACTGTAATGGCCAGAAGGGCGCTATGGCTTAAACCCTGGTCGGACGACCCTGCCTCAAAATCCAATTGGTGCCGAATTCCGTACGATGGGGTAAACCTCTTCGGGGCAAAACTGGATACTGCAATTTCTAAATTGACAGGCGGAAAATCAGGTCTCATCCCATCAGACAGAAGACCGAAACAACAGAGGCCGCCTCCCTTTAAGCGCAATCTCCTGGAGAGATACAGGGATGCAAAATCCTATAGACCCGAGAAAGAGTACAGAAGAAGTTGGAAGAACCCTCAGACATCCTTCCTCAAATTTCAGAAGCCCAAAACCCCTGCCTCCAATGACCAGAAGTCCGTTGGAAGGTACGTCCGCCCAGCCAGTGGTAGTGGGTGCCAGACTCACAAAGTTTAAACTGGTTTGGGCGGGAATGATAAAAGACCCATGGACAGTATCCACTATCCATTTCGGGCACAGGGTCATTCAAAGGTCGCCCCCCAAGGGATCAATTTTGCTCAACCAAACTTCCTCCTTCCCGAGAGAAAAGGCTGTCTTTAGTACAGTACATCCAAGATCTGCTCCAAAAGCAAGCAATAGTGGAGGTCCCACCATCACAAAGAGGCAAAGGTTTCTATTCCCCACTTTTCTTAGTAAAAAAGAAGTCAGGGGACTTTCGTCCAGTCTTGGACCTAAAGAACCTCAACCGGTCAATCCGGATAGAAACGTTTAAGATGGAAAGCCTACAATCAATCCTCCAAGCAATAAACCAGGGAGATTGGATGCTTTCAATCGACCTCCAGGACGCATACCTACATATCCCTATCCAAGCCGAATTCCAAAAATTCCTCCGTTTCACTCTAAACCATCGGCACTTCCAATTCCGAAGTCTCCCGTTCGGGATCTCTACCGCACCCAGGACATTTACGAAGGTCCTATTACCTGTAATAGCCCACTTGAGAGAAAAGGGATTAAGGGTCCACCATTACCTGGACGACATCCTGCTTCTCTCAGACGGCAAGGAGTCTCTCATCCAACATCGGGGAATTCTGGTCTCCACGTTACAGTCCCTAGGGTGGCTGATAAATTGGAAGAAAAGCAACATCCATCCCACACAGAGAATGGTCTTTCTGGGGGCCGAGCTGGATACCAGGGGGAACACAGTGGAGCTTCCACGGGAAAAAAATCCTCTCCTAATACAGTGGGTGAAGAGGGCAATCTCGGCTACAATGCTACTGGCCAGAGCATGCCTCAGTATCCTGGGCTCCTTAGCGTTCACCATTCCAATGGTCCAATGGGCGCAATGGAACTCGAGGCCTCTCCAAATATCCTTTCGGCGCCAGTGGAATGGAACGTCAATGTCCCAGCCGGTCTCCATCTCTCAGGAGGTAAATTAATCGTTGCATTGGTGGACATGACCTCACAACTTGAGAAGATGCAAGCACATAATCACTCCTCATCAAGAGATAGTGACCTCAGATGCCAGTCTGCAGGGATGGGGGGCTCACTATCAGAACTACGCGGCTCAGGGCTGCTGGCCATACAGGACACAGGACTCAGTGTCGAATATTTGGAGATGAAAGCAGCATTTCAGGCTCTCCTGGCCTTCAGTTCTCACTTGAGGGAGAAGCATGTCCTTCTGAGGATGGACAACAAAGTGTCTGTCACCTATATCAACTGGCAGGGGGGCACCAGAAGCAGGTCCATGATGCAGGAGGTCCGTCCTGTTCTAGAATGGGCACAGCTGAACCTGTTGGACCTAAGGGCGGTTTATGTTCCGGGAGTCCAGAACATCTTGGCCGACTCACTGAGCAGGAATTTTACCTCCAACGAGTGGTCTCTGAGTCCCCAAGCCTATGCTCTCATATCCCGGACCTGGGGTTCACCAGAGATAGACCTGGCTGCAACACCGGAAAACACAAAATGCCAGAGATTCCTGTCAAGGAT
Source organism: Lithobates clamitans (assembly GCA_037952925.1). Lineage (NCBI taxonomy): Eukaryota > Metazoa > Chordata > Amphibia > Anura > Ranidae > Lithobates > Lithobates clamitans. The sequence goes on from JBBGZY010001141.1 coordinate 1,483,648, forward strand.
ACCCTTTCCTTCAGCGGAGGGGACGGATTGTCTTCAACACCCCTGGGATTTTCACCTGGGGTACATTGTTCCTCTGACTCTTCTCATAGCGAGATTCCTCCTGAGGCTCAAGAAATCAATGGCATTGGTAGTAGCAGTAATTCCTTTCTGGCCGAGGAGGCCTTGGTTTACTACCCTCATGCAGCTGAACACAGCAGATCCCCTGCTCCTCCCGTTATCAACAGACCTGCTCTCCCAGGGTCATCTTCTTCACCCGAACCCGGAGAAGCTACATTTGATGGCCTGGAGACTGAAAGGGCTAGGTACTTAGAGCAAGGCTGTTCCCAGAAGGTGGTGGACACCTTACTCCAGGTCAGAAGGCCTACCACCAACAACACATACAGACGGGTCTGGGAGAAATTTGTTACTTTCCCTCAGCAGCAAGGTTGGGACTCATCCTCCCCGTCGGTGTCACAGATCCTGGAATTTCTTCAATTAGGCCTGGAGAAAGGCCTTAGATCAAGCACCCTGAAGGTTCAGGTGTCGGCCCTGTCCGCCTTGACAGGAGTTAAATGGGCACAAGATCCTCTTGTAATTCAGTTTCAAAGGGCCTGTCTAAAACTGAGGCCCCCCAGAAAACCTTCCTTCCCGGTATGGGACCTCTCAGTTGTTCTGGAAGCACTATCTAAAGAACCTTTTGTCCCAATCGAGAGCATCTCCCTCTGGGATGTAACACTAAAAGTTTCATTCTTAATAGCCATAACATCAGCTAAAAGGGTGTCAGAGATGCAAGCTCTTAATCCCCAAGGTATCCTCGTCCTTTCATTTCAACCAGGAGATTAATCTCCCAGCACTTAGCACGGATCAGGGCGATCCTCACCCATTAGATGTCAAAGGTAACGTCTTGGAATATCTCTCGGCAACCAAATCCATCAGAAAGGCGGAAAGTCTCCTAATCATCCCGCATGGATTCAGGAGAGGTCAAGCGGCATCCTCACGCACCATTGCTTCATGGCTAGTAAAGACCATCAAGAAGACCTATTCATTAAGTAACCATCAAATACCTGAGGGCTTAAGGGCACACTCCACCAGGGCAGTGGCAACCTCCTGGGCGGCATATTGTAGAGTATCGGCAGAGACAATTTGCAGAGCGGCTACCTGGTCTTCCAGGAACACCTTTATGTCTCATTATAAGGTGGATTCCGCTCGCTTATCCACAGTGGATTTCAGAAGACCCGTTATCCAGGCCAATTCTTCTATTCTTTGTTAATAAACTTAGTTTGCATTCCCACCCAGTTTTGCGAGTTATTCCCCAAAGTGTATGCTGCCGTGATACCACAGGAAAATGGAAAATTGTATACTCACCTTTCCGTAATTTTCCTTTCCTGTCGCATCTTCGTGGCAGCATACAATCTCCCACCCTTCTGAGGTGATATATACAGAGAATACTGGGGCGGGGGCCCTCTCTACAATTTATAGCTACGTGGTCCTATCAGGTTGTGGGGGCGGAGTCACAACCCAAAGTGTATGCTGCCATGAAGATGTGACAGGAAAGGAAAATTACGGAAAGGTGAGTATACAATTTTCCGTTTTGTTTACTTCTATGATCTGACTTCCTGTTAGAGGGTGATTGCGTTCTTTCTCCATGGTCCTGTGTATGTGGGAACATACGGCAGTGCACATGACTGCAACTAACATGCACTTCTTGTTTCAAGGGTAAGTTCACTTTCATGAAATAAAATATAGCAAATAAAATAATATAGCACATACAATTGCTACACAAGCCCTGTTGTAATTTAATGTTATTAAAAATGTTCTTTTTTTATTGAATCCATAGCCACTAGAATTTTCTGTAAAGATGTTCAACAGAAAAGGGTAGAGCAGGAAGGATGAGGACGTGACGTAGGACGTCCGTGCAGGGGGAGGGGCCGAAGGGCGGCGCCGAGGTGAGGGTGCGATGCGAGCCGCCATCGGAAGGTGAACGACAGGAGCGGGGTGAGAGACCGCAGAGTGCCGGATCTAAAGCCGAGACTCAGTACCTTCCTTGAGGTGGCTCCCACCCCCCGCGCCCCGCAGCCATAAGCAGCTACAGCCGGCGGCTGGTGACAAGCACGTTCCCGGCCCTAGCCGGCTCAGAGTCAGAACGCCATCAGACCTGAAGCCCTGAGTTGTCAAGCAGACAAACTAAGAAGAGCGGAGCCGCAGTAACGGTGGTGTGAGGAGTGAGGAGTTGGAGTCCAGAGCGGAGAAAAGGTCCCACCTAGCAGCCTGGAGTTGGCTGAACAGCCCTGGTTTGTTGCTTCTCTCACCGGTCCCACCAGCCTGTCCTCTACCCTCCTCTCTCTGCTCCATTATTGTTAATCATGGACATGGATCGGGGATGGAAAATAAGGTAATAGGAGAGGTGCAGTTTTGCAGGATGGAAAACCAGCAGAAGCAAAGGTATGAAAATTTCCTTCCCTAAACATAAAGCTGTATAAGGACTGACAGTGTGTCTGGGTGGATTGCCTCCAATAATAAGGGGGGGTTTAGCGAGATTATTTCCCCCTTCTGGTCTGGTCTGCTTCCACTGACGTGGGGTACTGCGAGAGACTATTAAGTTAAACAAACGGGACCTTAGTGGCTGGGCCGTATATGTGCAAAATAACAAATAACAAGAGTCCAAAGTTTAAAGTCGTTACATAAATAAAGGTGCGCAACAAAGGCAGTAAGTGTCGAGGAGGGCGAGGAGGCTACACGCACGGACTGTTTTTGCATTATACACACAGAGGTGACGCATCAGAGTGCGGGGGCATGTAATATAGTCAGTGGTGGAGGTGAAGCGCAGACAACTGCAAAGTCCAGTGTGCAGGTTCAGCTGGTTGAAGCGGAACTATGAGAGGGCGGCCACAAAGAACCACAGAGACTAAAAATCCAAGGGAGAGCCTCAACTCTAGCTCTATTCAAAGGTACCTTAAAGAAGCAAATTTAAAAAGTCCTGACCTGGAAATGAAACAAACCGGAACAAAGGAAAAAAAAAAAAGACCAGCAGAAACAGAAGGGGGGACAAGGGGACAGGAACAATGAGGAATTTGACCTAGAAGGAGCTGGAGCGAGCTGCACCCCGGAAGAGCAAAGAATTATGGAACCCGGCCTGAATAGAATGGAAATGCTGGAAATGTTCGCAAAACTCGAAAATGTTATAAAATCTGAAATCATGAACGTGCGCACAGATATGGCCCAGTTACTGCACAGAGTAGAAGAGGTGGAGGAAGTGACAGCAAAACATGCTAAAGAGATTTCGGATCTTAAAGAGCAAGTAAGCAAGATGCAAATTGAAAATCGCACGATGGAATTTAAAATAGAAGAGCAGGAGAACCAGAGCAGGCGACAGAACTTGCGCATCAGATCCATTCCGGAACACTTAAATGAGGACCTGGGGCATACAATGAGAAAAATTTTCAATCCTATCCTAGGTAGAAGAGAGGAGGAGGAGCTGAGAATAGATCGGGTCCATAGGGTGAGGAAACCCCCTAATTTAAACCAAGATATTCCAAGAGATGTAATCGTGAAGTTCCACTCATACACAGACAAAGAAAAAATATGGAGGAATCTTAGGGGGGCACCCCCAGTCTGTTTTGAAAATAAAAACTTACAGATATTTGCAGACATATCAGCGGGTACACTGGCGAGGAGAAGACGGCTGAGACCACTGCTGGACCAGCTTCGGAGGGCCAACCTGAAGTACAGTTGGGGGTTCCCAGCATCACTGATAGTCGTTAAAGAGGGGAGATCCCACAGGATGAGATTCCCAGAAGAGATGCGAGACTTTTGCGCTGGCCTGGGGATTCCGATGCCGGAAGGATAGAGAAGGGTTCGACAGGGAACTTTAAATTATTTCCCGTCCGAGCGGGAGGCGAACCCCGGTCACCTGGGGTGGTAGGGAGGGGAGAGGGGTATTTTTCCTTTTTTTTTTTTTTTTTTTTTTTTTTTTTTTTCTCTCTCTCTCTCTCCTTCCCACTTCCGAGAGGCTACGTGGGGCTATTAGGAAAGCGAGTCTCCAGCTGCTGGATATTGGGATCATTACATAAATAGGAGGCTGCGGGTGGGCGGGGGGATTCCCCGGGTCGAGGTGCGGCTGGTATCTTGCCCTCATAGATCTCCTCCGAGGGGGGGGTTTTTGTTTTTTTTTTTTTTTTTTTCTCTCTCTCTCCCTCTCTCGGAGGGGGTTCTCAGGTGCTGCCATTGGAGCTCCACCCCTGGAATGGTAGCGCGCAGTATGGGTACTGGAGTATCCCCTACATGCGGGCTTTGGGCTGAGATACAGCCATGGGGGTGGGTGGGGGGAGGGGGGGAGGAGGGGTGTGGGGGGTGGGGGAGAGTCGGGGGGAGTGGGAGGGTGAAGGGGGGCGGGGGGGAGGGTGTTCCTGCAGGGGGGCTTGGGGGAGTGCAGTGGGAAGGTGAGAAGGGTTAGATCTTGAGTAATGATTGACCTTAAGTTTTTAACATACAATGTAAAAGGTCTCAATTCACCCACCAAAAGACACAAAATATTGAAGGAGCTCAAACACTATGGTGCTGATATTGTCTTCCTACAGGAGACCCACCTAGTGTTGGAGTCCAGGATCAGACTTTTTTCCCCAGGTCTGCCGCATTGGTACTATGGTGACTCCCCGATTAGGAGAGCCAAGGGTGTGGCAATAGGCTTTTCAAAGAATCTAAATTTCTCCCTGATAGACAGAATGTCAGATCCAGAGGGACGGTACATGTTTCTTAAGGGTAATATTGGAAATAGAGCATTTACTTTTGCTAATGTTTATTGCCCAAATAAAAACCCAATTCGCTTTCTCGGGCAAGTCCTTAGTAAGTTGATGAAATTCAAGGAGGGGGAGGTGGTGTTGGCAGGAGATCTTAATTTTTGTTTCGACCCTGCACTCGATAGTACGTCCCGGGCGGGGGGGGCAGGGAGGGTCTCTACAGGTGCAATCGGGCGGCGACTTTTTAACTGCCGCCTGGTCGACGCATGGCGGTTGCAACATGCCAAGGATAGAGATTTTACCTTCTTCTCCCCGGCACACGGGACGTATTCGCGATTAGATTATATTTTGGTAGATCATGGTCTCTTGGAATGGGTAGAGGAGACTAGAATAGAAATCGCTACTCTCTCAGACCACTCTCCGGTTACTATGAGGTTGAGGCTCCCCGACAGGGTGGAGAGGACGTTTTCCTGGAAGTTGGACGAATTCCTCCTGAGGGACGCAAAAGTATTGGAAAAGATTCAGGAGGAGGTTGACTTTTACTTCAAGGTCAACGACACAGGAGAAGTCCTCCCCTCCACGCTCTGGGAAGCGCATAAGGCGTACATTAGAGGGGTTTTTATCTCAATAGGAGCGGGAATTAAAAAGAAGAGAAAGGAAGTAAGGGAGAGGTTGATCGAGGAAATTTTTGTTTTGGAACAGACCCATAAAAAGCAGAGGGGGGTATGTCAGGATGTATTCCATCAACTGGTATTAAAAAGAGAGGAGTTAAAGGACATTATGGATCAGGACTGTAAACGTACTTTAAATAGGATAACAAAGGATAACTACCTGTTAGCAAACAAGTCAAGCAAACACCTGGCCAGAATATTAAGAAAGAAAAGAGACAGGAATTATATCGAGAAAATACATAACAAAAATGGGAAAGTAATAGGGACTAGTAAAGGTATAGCAAACGAGTTTAAAAAGTTCTATGAGGCGCTGTACTCTATTGGGCAAAATGGAAGGGGCAACAAAGCGCAGACAGACTTGGTCGAGGAATTTCTAAGAGGGGCAGGGGTCCCAACCCTCACAGAGGAAGAGAGAACGGCCCTTGACAGACCGATAGGGGAGGAAGAGGTTCTGACAGCCCTGAAGGCGACCCCAAAGGGCAAGAGCCCCGGACCTGACGGGCTTACCACGCTTTACCTGGATAAATTAAAACATATCCTAGTACCTAGACTCTGTCATTTCTGGAACGAGCTGGGCCCTAACTGTGAAATAGGCAAAGAAGCGTTGACAGCGTCAATCACATTAATATTAAAAGAAGGGAAAAACAACATGCTTTGCTCCAGTTACAGGCCCATCTCGCTGCTGAATGCAGATGTCAAATTATACTCAAAAGTGTTGGCGAGCAGGTTAAAGGACAAAATGACATCTCTTGTACATTCAGATCAGTCAGGGTTTGTGCCCGGGAGACAAACTAGAGACAATGGGGTACGAGTAGCGCTCCTGTTGGAACTAATTAGACGGGAGGGACCCCCAGCTCTATTCCTGTCGGTAGACGCCGAAAAAGCGTTCGACAGGGTAGACTGGGGGTTCATGATGAAAACATTAGAAGTAATGGGGCTGGGCCCCAGGTATATTTCTTGGGTCAAGGCCCTCTACAGTAACCCTATGGCCTCAGTTAGGGTAAATGGGGTTTTATCAAAATCCTTTAAGATGGAAAACGGTACCAGGCAGGGGTGCCCCCTATCCCCTCTTTTGTTCGTACTGTCCCTAGAACCGCTGCTGGCCTCTATTCGCAACAATCCAGATTGCAATGGGGTGAAGGTAGGAAGAGACGAACACAAGCTTGCAGCATTTGCGGATGATGTAATTTTTTTTATTACCAATCCTCGAATCACCCTTCCGAATATACTCCGAATTCTTAGAACATATGGCGAAATATCAAACTTCAAAATAAATTTGAAGAAGTCGGAGATCCTGAATATTAGTCTAGGAAAACATGAGGTAGCACATTTATCACAGGTCTTCCCATTTCCTTGGAGAAACGAAATTAAATATTTGGGCATTAGACTATCCAATACATATAAAGATTTGTACCTTGGGAATTATGTACCGATGCTGGACGAGATCAGGAAGGAAACTAGAAGATTATCTTCAAGACCGCTTTCATGGTTTGGTCGTGTGAACGCGGTCAAGATGATACTGACTCCAAAGATATTATTTTTATTTCAGATGCTACCTTTACCACTCCCTCAATACTACCTCAGAGCTCTAAGGAATTTGATAGTAAAATTTGTCTGGGGGGGCAAAAAACCACGTATCTCCTATGCAGTCCTGTGTAGAGGGAAGAAAACAGGGGGGCTAGCATTACCCGACTTTAGGAGGTACTATCTAGCAGTTATATTATCTAGGGTTATTGAATGGTCTAGGAGGGACTCGGAGAAGAGGTGGGTGAGTGTTGAACACTATATGAGTAATACTGAGCTGGGAAGGATTATTTGGAACCCCGCCAAGTATAGAGCACTGAGCACAAACACAGCAGTTTTGACACTTAACACCTTAAAACACTGGGATATGATACACATTCAGAATAAGTGGACACACAATTCACCTCTGATTTATATGAAAGACAATTTGTTTTTTGAGCCGGGGAGGAGGGAGGTGGGAGGGAATTGGGTAAAAGGGGAGGAAATTCAATTAAAACATTTCTTACACAAGGGGAGATTACGCACTTTATCAGATTTAAGGTCAGAACCAGGGTTAGGTTATATAGACGGGTGGAGGTATCTCCAGCTCTCGCACTTTATAGACAAACTACCAAGACCACTCAGAAGTGAGGAGGAATATAGACCATTCGAGCGGCTTTGTGTGAAGGAACAATCAAAAGGTGTTATATCTCAGATATACAGGGTCCTGGGGGAGAGTCTGGAGCTGGAGGTGCCCCCATACGTTAAAAAGTGGGAAGGGGAATTAGGTTCACAGTGTAGTAAGGTCACGTTGGAGAAGATATTGAATTTGGTACACTCGGTTGCACTAGATACCAGGAGAGTCGAATGCCATTTTAAATGTTTATCCAGATGGTACGCCACCCCAGACAAATTAAGCAAAATAGATAATACCAAATCTAATCTATGCTGGAGGGGGTGTGGTAATGTGGGCACAATGGCCCACATATGGTGGGAGTGCCCCAGTATTAAACCTTTTTGGGGAAAAATTATATTATTGTCCAGAGAAATATCAGGAGAAGATATAGTTTTAGATCCATGGGTGTGTCTCTTCCACGGTACAGCAAAAACGAAGAAGAGTTACCTTTCTTCTATTGTCCCCATATTGTTGGAGTCAGCTAAGAAGCAAATAGCCTTAAAATGGACAGATTCAGCCAGCCCAAGTATGCATGAGGTGATTACTGATGCAATGTGTATTTACCTGTGCATTGTGGGGTTCGGTTTTGTATGTGAAAAATTTCAAATAAATAAAGTATTTAAAAAAAAAAAAAAAAAAAAAAAAGAATTTTCTGTAAAATTCAATGCAATATGGCAACCTGGAGGCCTTCTACATACACCCGATGCACATGACCTTCCCAGAAATGTATATTCCTGCTTGTATGACTGGCTTCCTGATTTTCATAGAAGTCTTCACTAGGATAGAAGTACAGTTTTGGGCATGCTCTGCAACAAAAATTCTATTTTTGGTGTAATACTCCCAAAGAGTTAATGACTTCTAAAGAGATGCAGATACTGCACCTTTTCTCATTAGAACCATGAAAGTGCATCAGCTGATTAAAATGAATTAGTCACCCCCATTTAGAATCAGTATCAAAATGGCAAACAGCTTTTTATTCAGAGAAGAACAGGTAGAAATCTGCAACAAGGTTTGTTAAAGTTCTTGCATTGTACATAGATCACCAAGAGGGGATTTTTTTTCTTAACAAAAGTGGAGTTACTTTTTAAGAAGTTCTTAGAGTATGCTTGGGAAATCAAAGCATAAAAGTTGCAACTAAGCATTTTTCATTCCAGGTTGTAACACTCCTAATGTGGAATATATTTATTGAGCTATGGGAAATGTAGACATATCACATGTAGCTAAATGTATAAAACAAAAATGCATTATACTTCAGCTAACCAGTTCTAAGATGTGATGGCTGCATACATTTTTTTCAGGCTTTTTTCACTTTATTCTTAACTAGTGTTCTTGCTGATAAGACAACGGGGGAGATTTACTAAAACTGGAACACCCAGAATCTGGTGCAGCTGTGCAGGAAAGCCCCAGCAACCTCACCTCTTCAGGGAAGCCGGCACTGCTGTATATGGTATATGTGCAGGCCCCTGGATGACATAGTTCTATTATGAAATGTGTAGAGGGGAGCAGGACAACACGCTGGCATCACCTCCAGTCACTGCTCCCATTTCCAGTAGGACGGGTCTGTCCGAGTGTGTTCGGCCGACACATCGGACTTCAGGCTTGTTTATGAAGCGACTCCTGTAAGTGAGTTTTTGTCTTTTTACCTAATAAAATTTTAAAAGGTTTACACGATTGGAGTTTTCCTATTTCTATTACATGCCATGCATTCCATCTGAGCCAATCTATTTAATGTGATGATCCGAGGTCCTAGAGGCAGACCAGCACGGGAGATACACTCAAAGTTACAGCTGTCATGCTTTTCATGATCCTCTGTAATGGGGGATCATGCCTGTCTGGTAAGGAGTAACCCCTTCTATACCGGTGGTGTATCACATTTCTACGTTACACAATAGTTGAAGACCGTCTCATGCGGACTACATTGTCTTTTTCTTTTGTTTTGCACGGGTGGATGACATTTGATATCAGTGATCACAGAGACTTATATATTATTTGATTTTGTGTATTACACAAACCCAGTCTGGTTATTATACATCACATAATTTGTGTAGTGATTAATTTTTCACTTAGTTTATTCATTATTTTTCGTTTATGTATATTTATCAGCGCGATTCATATGTTTGTTTATTTAATTGCTATATGGGTGTCATATATTTTGAATTGCTGCTTGTCACAGTTTATTAGTTTTTGATTTAACTTTTGTAAAGCATTTACCACCAACACACACCTTAGCGCAGTTTTTCTTCCTTTTTTCTTAATGAAGTAGAAAGCCAAACTGGGGTGATTGTTTATGGTGATACAATACAGAGTACACTGCAGAGGAATGGCATGCATGGGTGTCATCCACAAAGGAAGCCTCTCCTAAAGCCCATGCACAAAAAAGCCCACCTAGAATTTGCCAGGGCCCATGTTGAAAAAGAAACAGACTACTGGGACTATGTACTCTGGAGTGATGAGATCAAGATAAATGTTTGTGGAACTGATGGCTTCAAAACTGTATGGTCGCAGAGATGAGTACAAAAAAAATGCATGGTACCTAGAGTGAAATAAGTGCTACTGGTGTAGAGGAGCTGCATTTCATTAATGGTATTATGAATTCACAGATATACTTCTCTATATTGAAAGAGAAGACTATTATCACTCCGTGCCCTTGTTTGTGCACTTTTCCAACATGACAATGAAAACACACATCTAAGGCCACTGTTGCATTTCTGAAGAACAACAGGGTTTCAGTGGCCAAGTATGTCTCCTAATCTGAACCCAAATGAACACCTGTGGGGAATTCTGAAGAGACAAGTTGAGCATCACTCTCCATCCAGCATCCAAGCTCTAAAAGAGGTTGTACTTGAAGAATGGAAATAGAGAGATGTTGCAATATGTCGCCAACTTGTTCATTCTGTACTTAGAAGACTTGGTACTGTCCTTACAAATCATGGAGGTCATACAAAATACTAGATGTAGTAGTTTTTGTTGTGGGTTGTATTCATTTTTGCATCAACTAATTTAAGTAAAACTGAAGATTTTGTAATCTAAGTTATATTATTCACCTTACTTTCATGTAATGAGCTAAACAAATGTTCTAGAACACTCAGTTTTGTCAAAAATTTGGAAATTGTTCTTGTGTCCTTTGAGCTATTGATTGAAATCTTACTTTTGAAAAGAAGTGTATTCATTAAAGTTGAACACTGTAGTGTCACTGGGAGTGTCATGGTCTAGGGCTGCATGATGGCTGCCAGCACTGGGGAGCTCTGGGGAGCTACAGATCATTGAGGGAGCCTTGAATGCCAACATGTATTGTGACATACTGAAGCAGAGCATGATCCCCTCCCTTTGGAGACTGGGCAGCAGGGCAGTATTCCAAAATGATATAGACCCCAAACACACCTCCAAGACAACCACTGCCTTGCTAAAGAAGCTGAGGGTAAAGGTGATGGTCTGACCTAAACCCTATTTAGTATCTGAAAAGGATATACTGTAAATGATTCCGCGCAAGGAATAAGTACTAGCAGAAAAAATGGGTTAGATAATAGGTTTCAGAGAACTGCTGCCTCTAATGATTACTGCCACTAGGTGGAGTAAATGAATGAAAAGAAAGTAAAGTAGATGTGGGGCTGTTCTATTGTGTTGTGCATCTAATCATATACCATCTGATTGCTAATAAACATAAAATATACAAAACAAATGTTATTATAGTGAACATGTGCTAATGCATTAGACATGCACTAGATACCTTATATTGAACGTAGTGACTAGAAATTATGAATATATTCTATACGTGGTTACTAAAAAATACACAATTAGTGACATTTGTGAAAATAATTTTTGATAAAATTAGAATAAACTTAAATAGTAGTGGACTAGAATACTAAAAAGAAGGGACAAATCTGTCCCACATAACATGCGTTAAGAAAATATATATATATATATATATATATATATTAATATATATATATATCTTCTATCTTCCTTCGGTGTCTTCCTTCATCTACTTCTTCTTCTGGTTCTTCCTCTGGTGTTCTCGTCCGACATCTTCCTCTGCGGCATCTTCTTCCCTTCGTCTTCTGGGCCGCTCTGCATCCACCATGATGGGAGGCTCCCATTGTGTGACGCTTCTCCTCTTCTGACGGTTCTTAAATAATGGAGGGTGGGGCCACTCGGTGACACCGCCCCCCTCTGACACACGAGGACTTGACGGGGACATCCCTGTGGCATTCCCCGTGATGTCAGAGGGGGCGGGGTCACCGGGCGGCCCAAAACCGTCAGAAGAGGAGAAGCGTCACACAGCAGGAGCCTCCCATCATGGTGGATGCGGAGGGACCCAGAAGACAAAGGGAAAAAGACGCTGCGGAGGAAGATGCCAGACGAGAACACCAGAGGAAGAACCAGAAGAACCAGAGGAATCAGAAGAAGAAGAAGATGGAGGAAGAAACTGAAGGAAGATAGAAGATGGAGGATAGAAGAAAGAAGATAGAAGAAGCATTTAACTAAAGGAATTTTCCAAAACTGTCTCTTGTCATTTTTAACATTCTTTTCCTGCGGCCTGCCAGGTTTCGTGCTCGGATAAGGGTCTGGTATAGATTTTGAGGGGGACCCCACGCCATTTTTTTTTACATTTTGGCCGGGGTTCCCCTTAATATCCATACCAGACCTGAAGGGCCTGGTATGGAATTTAGGGGGACCCCCCACGTCCTTTTTTTTTTTTAATTTTGGTTCGGGGTTCCCCTGTGGGGAATTCCCATGCCGTTTTTATCAATGAACTTTTATGTGTATTGTTGGACCAGCAATTCATTAATAGCCGCAAGTAGTTTTAAATGACTTTTTTTCCTTTGAAATGTAATTTTGCTGTCAGACTGTTCTAAACACGGGAAACATGCACCCCTTTACAGGCATACTATAGACACCCCCCAGGTACAAAATTTAAAGGAATATTACACTTTTATTTTATCACTTTAAGCATTATTAAAATCACTGCTTCCGAAAAAACGGCCGTTTTTTAAAACTTTTTTTTTCATTGATCCATGTCCCCTGGGGCAGGACCCAGGTCCCCAAACACTTTTTATGACAATAACTTGCATATAAGCCTTTAAAATTAGCACTTTTGATTATTCATGTTCGTGTCCCATAGACTTTAACGGTCGAACAAATTTTTTGCCTGTTTGCGTGTTCTGGTGCGAACCGAACAGGGGGGTGTTCGGCTCATCCCTAGTGGGCACCACTATTTTCCAGCACTGCCTTAACCCTCTTGGGCATGGAGTTCACCAGAGCTTCACAGGTTGCCACTGGAGTCCTCTTCCACTCCTCCATGATGACATCACAGAGCTGGTGGATGTTAGAGACCTTGTACTCCTCCATTGTCTGTTTGAGGATGCCACACAGATGCTCAATAGGGTTTAGGTCTGGAGACATGCTTGGCCAGTCAATCACCTTTACCCTCAGCTTCTTTAGCAAGGCAGTAGACGTCTGCATGTTTGGGATGTTGGAATACTGCCCTGCGGCAAAGTCTCCAAAGGGAGGGGGTCATGTTCTGCTTCAGCAAGTCACAGTACATGCTGCAATTCATTGTTTCCTCAATGAACTGTAGCTCCCCAGTGCCGGTGTTCTGACATATAGTGTCCTCCTATCAGATAGTGTCCGCCCCGTACTGCGCAGGGCCTGCGCAGTACGGAGGAGCAGGAGATGCCGAAAATGTCCGAAGTTGATCAGCTGATCATCAGCTGTACACGGCGCTCGGGCACCTGTTAGCGATGGCTGTGTAAGAGGGCCCCTCGCGGGCTCGCTTCGCTCGCCACGCTTCGGGCACGGCCTCGCTGCGCTCGGCAACTATTTATTCTAACTCTATGTCCACTTGGATAGTAGGGAATGATCCTGGACATAGGGTAAGAATAAATGCGCAGGCGCCGTGTACAGCTGACGATCAGCTGTTGAACTTCGGAGACTTTCGGCCTCTCGTTTGTCCTCCGTACTGCGCCTGCGCAGTACAGGGCGGACACTTTTGGATAGGGGACTGTATTCAACAAGACACCGGCAGCACTCATGCAGCCCCAGACCATGACACTCCCACCACCATGCTTGACTGTAGGCAAGTAGGGATGAGCCGAACACCCCCCTGTTCGGTTCGCACCAGAACATGCGAACAGGAAAAAAGTTTGTTCGAACACGCGAACACCGTTAAAGTCTATGGGACACGAACATGAATAATCAAAAATGCTAATTTTAAAGGCTTATATGCAAGTTATTGTCATAAAAAGTGTTTGGGGGCCTGGGTCCTGCCCCAGGGGACATGGATCAATGCAAAAAAAAGTTTTAAAAACGGCCGTTTTTTCAGGAGCAGTGATTTTAATAATGCTTAAAGTCGAACAATAAAAGTGTAATATCCCTTTGAATTTCGTAGCTGGGGGGTGTCTATAATATGCCTGTAAAGGGGCGCATGTTTCCCGTGTTTAGAACAGTCTGACAGCAAAATGACATTTCGAAGGAGTAAACCCATTTAAAACTACTCGCGGCTATTGCATTGCCGGTCCGACAACACACATAGAAGTTCATTGATAAAAACGGCATGGGAATTCCCCACAGGGGAACCCCGAACCAAAATTAAAAAAAAAAAAATGACGTGGGGCAGGGGCGTAACTAGAAATAGCAGGGCCCTATAGCAAAATGTTGTACGGGGCCCCCCTGCAAACAGCCCCCCCCACAGCTTCTCTAGTGTCAATGCAGCGTGACCTATGCCACATATAGCGTGACCTGTGCACAATGGAGCGTGACCTGTGCACAATGCAGCATGACCTGTGCCTCATACAGTGTGACCTGTGCCCAATGCAGCGTGACCTGTGCCCCATACAGCGTGACCTGTGCCCAATGCAGCGTGACCTGTGCCCCATACAGTGTGACCTGTGCCCCATACAGCATGACCTGTGCCCCATGCAGCGTGACCTGTGCCCAATGCAGCGTGACCTGTGCCCAATACAATGTGACCTGTGCTCCATACAGCATGACCTGTGCCCCATACAGCGTGACCTGTGCCCCATGCAGCGTGACCTGTGCCCCATGCAACGTGACCTGTGCCCCATGCAGCGTGACCTGTGCCCAATGCAGCGTGACCTGTGCCCAATGCAGCGTGACCTGTGCCCCATATAGCGTGACCTGTGCCCCATAAAACGTGACCTGTGCCCAATGCAGCGTGACCTGTGCCCCATGCAGCGTGACCTGTGCCCCATGCAGCATGACCTGTGCCCAATGCAGCGTGACCTGTGCCCAATACAGCGTTGCCTGTGCCCAATACAGCCTGGTCTGCCTGTGCCCCATACAGCCTCACCTGTGCAGAGGAAGAGGCAAGCCACCCGGATCAGCAGAGAGCAGGATTGCCCACTGTAATAGCTTTCATTTGAATTTCCCGTCTTCCCGGGGCTCATCGTCACATAGCCCCACCACTTGGCCTCATGTTCGAGTCGAACATGAGTTCGACTCGAACTCGAAGATCATCCCTATAGGCAAGACACAATTGTCTTTGTACTCCTCACCTGGTTGCCGTCACAAGCTTGACACCATCTGAACCAAATAACTTTAACTTGGCCTCAGCAGACCACAAGACATGGTTCCAGTAATCCTTGTCCTTAGTCTGCTTGTCTTCATCAAACTGTTTGCGTGCTTTCTTGTGCATCATCTTTAGAAGAGACTTCCTTCTGGGACAACATCCATGCAGACCAATTTTATGCAGTGTGCGGCGTATGGTCTGAGCACTGACAGGCTGACCCCCCACCCCTTCAACCTCTGTAGCAATGCTGGCAGCACTCATACATCTATTTCCCAAAGACAACCTCCGGATATGATGCTGAGCACGTGTCATTTCTTCAGTGTTGTCACATGAAAAGATATAATAAAATATTTATAAAAAATGTGAGGGGTATACTCACTTTTGTGAGATACTGTATGTTTTTTGGTGCAACATGACAAAATGTGGAGAATTTCAAGGGGTATGAATACTTTTTCAAGGCACATTAAAAATAAGTGCCTATACTGTTTAAACTCCAATAATACACTGTCTCACCCTGCTCTGCACATGCTCAGTTGCTCTCTATTTTTTGCCACTGTGCCGAATTAGTAGAGGATGATCTGCTACAGATGTCATGCTGCTCAGCGCTGTGGACCTCAACAAAATGGCAGCCTCTGGTAAGAAAAAACAGGAACAATGCTGGAGGCAATTTACACAACACACTAAGTTTGGTAGCATAATTATTAACGTGGAAAGCATGTTTCTAGCTACAAAATATAATTTTTTATCAAGTTGTTATGGGTAAAGTTCCTCTTTAAGAATACTCTGGGAATGGGAGTGTGGCTAACCGCTGAGCAAGATGGACGTCTGATTCCTCAGCTCCTGCACCGACAGGATTACCACACAGCATCGCCGCTATTCAGATAGCTTACCGCAGCCTGACCCGCAAGAGGAAAGACTACTGTCAGCAAAAGAAACTGACAGATTTTTTTCTCACAGCCGTTGGACACAGGAATCCAAGATGGCACCTGTGGCCCTGCACACGGATTAGCAGAGGCTTACACAGACCTTCCTGATGCAGAGGGACTGGAAATATCCACACAGAATAACTCCTTAGATGCCTTTTACCCACATTTTTTTTTCTCTACCCCCTGAGAGCACTTGAAGAGTATGGACCAGAGGACATCTACTACCTGATCATACTGAATAGACGCTTACTTCCACACAACTGTGAGTAAACATCTTACTTTATATGGTATCTTACAAGACACAACAAGATGCCTAAATTCCTGTCGCTCAATGCCAAAGTATTACTAGAGTCGTATGACAAAGCCCAAAAACAATTCAAAGATAAACACTAGACATGTGCATTCGTTTTCGTCCAAATGCATTTTCGTCCGAATTTCAGGTATTTTCATTATCATTTTAACAAACGATAACGAAAGTGCAGAATCCGAAAAACGAAAGATCCGACATAAACAAACGCTTTATTTTCTTTTCGTTGCTTCAACAGTTCGATATAGATAGGAGATTCGACATGATGATGACAATAACAATCTGTGTCCATCAAACCTGTGGTCGAATGTGCCTAACCTTACCTCTATTGGTCCAAGATAATTCTACATAGAGAGAAAAGATTTGACATAGAAAGAAAAGATTCGACGTAGGGGAGAAAAGATTTGACGTAGGGGAGAAAAGATTCGACATAGGGGAGAAAAGATTTGACGTAGGGGAGAAAAGATAAATAAAAATAATGATGATGATGAATGTTATTGGCTGATTGTAACCAAAGAGGAGGAGCAGTAAAAGAGCTAGAACTAAGTACACATGTACTTGGGCTTATGGTGTCTGTTAAAAGTTCTAAGAAGATTCGACAGAGCAGGTAAACTATATGGCGTCGTACAGTTTAGCTGCTCCATCGAATCTTCTTTGAACATTGGACAGACACCATAAGCCTTCAATGACAGATTCGACCTTAATTTGGATTTTTGGATGAATGCAATTTTTAACGAAAAACGAAATAAATAAAAACGAATTTCAGAAGTAACTAAATACATTTATTTTTCAGACGAAAACGAAATTCTGAAATGAAATATTTCAGTGTGCACATGTCTACTAAACACTATTCCACAGGAAATAAACCAGGGAAAGCCATGGCACTTAGAATCAAAGCCACCACATTAAAATAAAAATCTCACACCTATATCACCCTGCCACACAACATAAACTAGTGGACCCACAAGCCATAGCTGATGCGTTTAGTCATTATTACAACACGCTATAAAACTTAAAAGATGAATCTACCATCACCCAACCATCCATAGAAGATATAGATTTCTTCTTACAAGAAATGAATCTACCCAAAATATCCCAAGATCAACTTTCCAAACTGAATGCCCCATTTACTCCACTAGAAATTTTAGATGTCATCTCAACCTTACCATCTAACAAATCTCCTGGACCAGATGGTCTAACTGGGGAGTACTATTAACAATTCCGTACAGTTCTAGTACCCTTTTTATCAAAAATGTGCAATGACGCTGCCTCCTCCTCTTCTCTCCCAAAGGAAATGCTTATTGCATTGATAATCACGTTGCCGAAGCCAGGTAAGTAACCTACCTCACCACAAAACTTCCGACCTATTTCACTACTCAATATAGACACAAAAATTTATGCCAAACTTATATCAACCAGATTAGTAAACATTATGCCCTCACTGATCCATCCAGATCAATCTGGCTTCATGAAAGGGAGTCAAACTTTTGATGCAATCCGTAGACTCATCAATATAATCCACAATGCTGAATCTATGCAAACGCCTTCTCTGCTCCTGTCCCTGGACATGGAGAAGGCGTTCAATAGAGTTCACTGGTCATATCTTCAAGCGACACTTCATAAATTTGGATTACAAGGCCACATCCTATCCGCCATAATGGCTTTGTACTCAACAGCATCGGCCCAAGTATACACGTCTGAGATGATCTCTAAATAATTTCCAACCACTAATGGTACCCACCAAGGTTGCCCCCTAGCCACTTATTTTCAACTTATTTATGGAACCCCTGCCGGAACACATCAGATCAAACGTTTACATTACAGGTTTAAAAATTGGCACTGTAGAACATAAAATCAATCTGTTTGCTGATGATGTGATAATGATGATCACCAACCCTATGTCTTCCCTGGGTTCAGTTCAATCTGTGTTACAAAGATTTAGTGCCATTTCCTATTATAAAGTTAATTAAAATAAGTCCTATATTCTAGATTTGGGATTAGATGCTACAACCAGCAACCTACTATGCAACCTCTATACCTAACCATGGGCAGACACGGAAATATATTATTTGGGCATTACACTTACCAAATCTACGAAAGGGCTATTCAGTAACAACTACATTGAAGCTAAACAACTACTTATTGGAGAAATAGCCAAACTTTCCGAATAGGAGTTTTCACGGTCTGGTAGGCTGGCAGCCTTTAAAATGCTCATACTCCCTAGATTACTATATATATATTTCGTACAATACCTATACCACTTACAAATTCCTACATCAAATCTCTTCAATCTATTGTACACAAATACATATGGCAGGGCAAAAAAATAAGATGTAGTCATTCAAAAATTATTAAACACAGACTAGCAGGAGGAATGGGGTACATTGACTTGAAAGATTATTACTTAGCCACCATACTGTCCCAAATGAATGACTGGGTAAATACACACCCAAACACATTATGGAGAAACATCGAAAACACCATGACACTGAGCAACAACCTTAAACATTCGCTGTTCAGTACCACCACCAACCTACCACACCTACACCTGTACCTGTACTCACTGACTATTTAAGCCTCAGTCAAAGCATGGAAAATACTACATTGCACTAAATAGTCCACACTTCCCACCAAACATTTTCAAATACCTCTCTACACCCTCCAATTAGTGTCACCTGACTTAATCTTACCCAATCGGATAATGGAACAGGCAACCTACACGTCTGAACTCAGGGTCAAGATACTGCACACAAATCCTTTGCTCAAATTCAAACAACATACAGCTCACCCATCACAGATTTAAATTACTATAGAATTCAAAAATGTCTCTCAGCACAAACACACCTAGAAGGGGCATTGCCTATTAAACTATGGAATTAATATTTCTCAAACAATATAGAAACCAAAGGTATCTCACTGATCTACTCTACACTACAAGAAAAATTGGTGTTCCATAAATCTAAATTTTTTAAAGATTGGGAAGAGGATTTGCAATCACACTTTTCTGAACAGCAATGGCAAAAGGCCTTGAAATCAATCTATAAAGCTACATGTTGCACTTCCTTATGGGAACTGACACACAAAATAACACTGAGATGGTACTTGACACCACAGAGATTAGCCAAATTCCAATTCAATACCTCACCCATTTGCTGGAGAAATTGTAACCAAACAGGCAACCTATTTCATATCTTGTGGTCATGCCCAGCCTTGACAAGTCTATGGAAAGAGGTAGAAATTGTAATCCAAGATATATGTCACTTCCATATCCACCTTACTCTGCAAATGGCTATCCTGAATATGAACACAGAGTCACTACCACTAACTTTTAGACTAGTGATCACACACATACTCCTAGCAACCAGATTACTCATAGATAGATGCTGGAAAACAAAAACTACCCCAAATTTGTCAGAAGTAGTTACATTGGTTCAAGCACATTACACATATGAATCTATAATATTGTGTAGAAAACAGTCTTCCCTTGGAACGATGGTATGCTAAAAAACTTCAATAACATCCATTTGACAACATTACTATACGTTTGGTTCGAATTGCTGCAACAACTATATTTATAGTGATCTTCTCTCCCTTCCCCTCCCCTCCCCTCCCCTCTTTTTATTTCTCTTATTTAATTTATTTTATTTTATCTTCCTTTATCTCCTTTATTTTTCTTTCTTACTTAAACATTTACCACAGTTCATTATGAGTACACATGTCTTGTTTTGTGCGTACACTGTACTAACAAATTTATCTAAGTGTACCAATTCTTGTACTACTTATAATTGAACGGTTTACAGACTCTACTGTTGTATTATTGAAAACTCTATTTGGAGAAAAAAAAGAATACTCTGGGAATGTTAACAGTCCAGTCATGTGAACAATCAAGCTATGTTTCTGTAACACCAATGAAATCACACAGGTCTCTCCTATTTACCTGCCAGTAACCTGATATTTTTGGACATGCACTTTAAATTGTTAGTCATATTTGCACCCTGATGCACAGTATCCATTTTATGTATAGCCTGAGCTGAATCTTTCTATGTTTGTATCACAAAAATCTCCTTATCAACTGCCATCTTCTTCTATTTCACTTTGCACTAATAATTGTTGGATGCACATGTTGAATTTGCCTCTATCACGGTATCTTAGTATCGGAGTAAATTACTTGTCTTTATTCAGTTTACTATATATAAATCCAGTGTTCTGGTGAATCTCTTTTGTTTGCTGCTTTACATTAAATATAATTGTTGTACACCTCTATTTAGATTTTTTTTTATATTATTTATATTACTTTATTGCCTTTTAAACCTACTATCTTTACATTTCTATTTATGACTTTGAGCATGGGAAAGAAATAGTACAACTTAATATAGCAACTTTGCTTATCTATGATTTATTTCTACAGTAATAATTTGCAGCAATTTTATCTTTTACTTGATGGAGCCTTTCACCGGCAATGCTGAAGTTCCTTTAATGGTCTACCTAGTTTCACACCCATCAGCTTATGCTGTCTTAAGCTTTTATATAGATGTCACAAGAAAACATTTCTTTTTAACAACTAACTGTCACAAGCATCACAATTCTTATTAACAAATAACTGACATCTGACACATCAATGGCTGCTCTCTTACAGCTTCTGCTGCCAATTTATTTTTATTTTCCAAATAAATAAGTAAAATGTGCATGTTGACCTAGGAAACAATACATACTTAAGATGTATATGCATATCCAATTATGTATCCAAATCTAGTGTAGGTTTGTACTGTTTAGTATAATACTTAATCATGTGAGGAGAATAACAGGCATTTTCTATAGGTTCTCAAAGGACGCGGAATGAAGCATTCACAGAAGGAAGAAAAATATGTCCAGATCCTTTCTTCAAATGTCCCTTTATACATTGTCCTGGTAATCTTTAGTAAATTCATTATGAAAATTCTATATGAAAATCTTCTAAACAGTATGATCACAAGGTCAGTGCACCTTTATAAAGTCCCAGCTTTTTGTTCCATATTTGCATGCTTTATGAATTTATCACTGGCTTAGCATGTCAATGTGACAGCAAGTGTCGAAACCACTTTTATGATTCTGCAAAGCAGGGACAAATACCGGAAGTGACTAGTTATCATTTTATCTCCTGTAGCTCCTACATCATCAGCACCACCTGCTAGCCTTATTGTTTTTTTTGCCCTGATGGAGGTATTTATGAAAAAAATGCTAGGTGTTGCTAATGTAGCCAAGTCCCGGGCCCCTTGAGGCCTAATGATGACCTCCAGAGTTAGGGACAGCTGGCGTCCTTCTTTAATTGTGTAAAGTGGGTTACAAGGCATAGTGGGTGAAATGCAAGGTAGATTGATGGGCGCCAGACACTTCTTGAATGCAAAGAGATTTATTGTCTCTTAAACAGAACTGTGGGAGAGAGGGTAAGGGCCAGGACACCCTTTAGTAGTTGCAATGTTAATTGACAGACTCCGAGACTTCGATAGGCAGACAGCCATGCAGGGAAAAGCATCCAGCTAGACACCACATCTGCATGAGTAGGACCGCTGTCTCCTATGGCAACAAGCCATTTTAACAGTTTCTAACAACGGTTGCAATTAACTCCCTCACTTCTTCCACAATCTCCTATTGTAAAACTTCATTCAGCTGAGCTCCAAGTCTTTCACTAGACTAATGCCCTGTACACACGGTTGGACATTGATCGGATATTCCGACAACAAAATCCATGGATTTTTTCAGACAACGGATTTTGTTGTCGGAAAATTTTATAGCAAGCTCTCAAAGTTTGTGTGTCGGAAATTCTGATGGAAAATGTGTGATGGAGCCCACACACGGTCGGAATTTCCGACAACAAGGTCCTATCACACATTTTCCGTCTGCAAATCCGACCGTGTGTACAGGGCATAACAGATCCACTCGCCACTGGATCCCCAAAGCTCTTCCAATCTTCTCACTCAGTATCTTCCTCAAGCGTCACCCCTGTGTTCCCGCTGGGTCCCTAGCTTGGCACTCACAGATACTCCTTAAGAGTTACCCCGCTTGCCTGCTTGGTCCTTGGCTTGGCACACAATAATGCTCCGCAAGCGTCACCTCCACTGGCTGGGTCCCTGGCTTGGCACCTGCTGAAGTTTTTTCCAATTCTTCACCGTCCACAGCTGATGAGAATACTGCTCAGGTACTTGCTTCAGCTACGCACAGTGGTGGATGGTCCCTTAGTGGTGACAGCTTCCTCTCTACCCCTGACCACAGCTGGTTCTCCAGCTGGCAGAACCGTTCTGGTTGAACTGCAAGCTGCAGTTCCAAACCTATGCTGCTCTCTTGCTTCTGGATAGGCCCTCAGACATCCTAGCAGCCAGATGTCCCCGGAATAGGCCCAAGGCTTGTGGCCTAGCAGCCTGGGGCATCACAACACACGTCCACCCAGACAGCCATCCATGTGGCACAGAACTCCGGTCACTTGACCCCACACAAATAAATAGGTTCTCCCAGTAGGCCAAGGGATTCAAGAAAATCTCTGCCCATTGGCTGAGACACCCTATTCATTCCTAGTCTGTCCTTGCAATGCCCTTGTCTTGTCTAATGTCACCAGGTACCCGGGCACCCAGCGACAGAAGAGAGAAGTGCAGCAATTTCAGAGTTAGAGTGAAATCAATTGACTTCCTTACAATTAGCCAAGGCAACTATCACTTGGCAGAAAAATTTAATAACATCCATACCTAAACACCAGGGTTCTACACTAATGATATAGTAACTACATATATTTTAGAAAATACAGCAATTTTCATTCTAAATGCGCAGATGTTTGTCACATTGCACAAAAAAAAAACATTGAGTTTACTAAAATGCAAGTAGATGTTTGATAAAAGGTTTCCCATAAACTTACCAGTTTAGGAACATGAAATATTCAAGAACATGCATAGACTCCTTTAGTACACTAACATTGTGGACTTGAATGACTGAGTAGATGTACAAATACATAGTGAAAGCAATGTCTGAATTTAGATCTTACACTGAGGATGAATGCATACAGTGAAGTCCTAGTTTGCCACGCAGGTTGAACATCCAACTAATGCTACTTTTATATCAATTCTGGAAGTGTGCTAAGAAAATGCCATGTCATCATTTTACGCGTAATTAAAAAAATAATAATATGAATAGCTCACTAAGCAATGGAATGTGCATGCATGTAACCGAAACTTGTCGGGTAAGAATTATCTCAAACCCCACAATATAATAAATGAGTAGTTTATTGAACTGTGTTCAGCTGGTGATAACACATTTAATTATTTATATAGCAGCAAGCAGCCTAAAGTGGGGTTCCACCCTGTATTTCAAGTTTGGCCCCCGACCTTGCTGATAAAAACAAGGTGCCCGTAGAGTCCTTGTTGTGAACTGCAGCATAGTGTCTAAGAACACTATGGGGGTCATTTACTATAGCGCTATGGCGCTAATTCGCGCAAATTGCCGCGAATTAGCGCTAATTCACGGCAATTTAGCGCTAATTCGCGGCAATTTAGCGCGAATTAGCGCTAATAGCGGTAATTCGCGCGAAAACGGTATTCACTATAGCGCTGGTGAGAAAATTCTCCCAAAATCGAATTTACTATAGCTCCCAGAAACTAAATAGAGCCCAAACCCTTACTCTGCTAAAACCTAGAGAATTGCACATGGAAATAATTTTTAGAACATGATATAATTGCCTAAATGGTACTGAAATATGCGGTATATTATTTAAAGATTATCTGCTTTTAAACTGTGTGAAAAAGTGATTTCTACACTGAAATATCTTTAAAAGTCTGAAAAGTGAAAAATTCCCCGTTTTGGACAACTAGGTGCCAACACAACTGAGCATGCTCAGACCTGAAAATAACTCTCATTTTAACTCAAGTGTCTTTTTTACCTGGAGGTATAGTAAATACCAAAATGAGAGCTAATTAGAGAGCATTTTTTGGGAGTTAAAATCTGCTCTAATTTAGTCCAAATGAAGTTTCAGTCACTGATTCTAATGGAACAATTCTAACTTTCACAAAAAAACCTTTTAATGTTGAGATGAAATGTATCTTTCTGTGAAATACATTTTCCTTTGCAACATTGTTGCTTCTACTTAAAATATTTTGATTTTAAGAATGCTACAATGTGGAATCTTTTGATGTTTTGGTAAAATATATTTTTCTCTGTCACTTTCACTTGTTTTTCTTCATCTCACAACAATCTTTACCCCAAACTCACACAGGTGTCTTTACAATCCACAAACAATACCATTGCTGATGAAAATTTAAAATGAATCACAATTTTTTGTGCTTTGTATTATTTGCAAATATTCATAATTTGAGCCCAAAAATGTGATATGTGTACCAACATCAGAAATCAAAATGTAATTCCCAAAAATTTGAGGGTAATATTCTACTCTCACCCACAAAAAACACCAAATATCACAGAATAAATCAAGAAGAATAACTCTTGAGTAATGTAATTCCATCACCTGTATGTCCATAGAAATGCAGTATTAATGTGTTTTTATGTGTATTTATGTGTAGTTATGTGTAGGAGGGTCTCACACGTGGCAGCTCTGTGGCTTAGAGGTTAGAACTTCTGCTTAGTATCTCTGAGGGTCTGGGTTCAAATCCCAACCATGTTACTTCATGTAGAGAAGTTGTCTCATTTCCCAGGTCCTATAACTATGTCTAATTGTAGTAGTTATGTGTAGGAGGGTTCCACCACCATTGTAAGTCTTTTCCAGATCCACTATATAGCCATAAGTATTGGGACGCCTGCCTTTACACACACATGAACTTTAATGGCAGCCCAGTCTTAGTCCGTAGGGTTAAAATTTGATTTGGCCCACCCTTTGCAGCTAGAACAGCTTCTGGGAAGGCTGTCCACAAGGTTTAGTCTGCCTATGGGAATGTTTGATCATTCTTCCAGAAGTGCATTTGTGAGGCCAGGCACTGATGTTGGATGAGAAGGCCTGGCTTGCAGTCTCTACTCTAATTCAGCCAAAGGGTGTTCTATCGGGTTGAGGCCAGGACTCTGTGCAGGCCAGTCAAGTTTCTCCACCCCAAACTTGCTCATCCATGTCTTTATGGACCTTGCTTTGTGTACTGGTGTGCAGTCATGTTGGAACAGGAAGGGGCTTTCCCCAAACTGTCCCCACAAAGTTGGGAGCATGAAATTGTCCAAATTGTCTTGGTATGCTGATGCCTTGAGAGTTCCCTTATCTGAAACTAAGAGGCCAAGCCCAACCCCTGAAAAACAACCCCGCACCATAATCCCCCTCCACCAAATCATTTGGACCAGTGCACAAAGCAAGGTCCATAAAGACATGGATGAGTGATTTTGGGGTGGAGGAACTTGACTGGCCTGCACAGAGTCCTGACATCAACACAACAGAACACCTTGGGGATAAATTAGAGAGGAGACTGTAGGTCAGGCCTTCTTGTCCAACTTCAGTGCCTGACCTCACAAATGCACTTGGAAGAATGGTCAAACATTCCCATAGACACACTCCTAAACCTTGTGGACAAGAAGAATTGAAGCTGTTATAGCTGCAAAGGGTGGGCCAAATGAGTTTTGAACCCAATACTAATACTGGGATGCCATTACAGTTCATGTGTGTTTAAAGGCAGGCATCCCAATACTTACGCCAATATACTGTATATTGCTTGTGACACTGAGCATGGCTTTGGACTTAGGGCTAGTTCACACCACAGAGATGCAGAGAACATGTGTGGGTCTGCCCTGGTGGGTAAGTGGGTAGCAGTTCTGTCTAGCAGCACCTGGGATGTTGGTTCACTTCCACCAACATGCTAATGCTTGTGTTGAAGTTTATATGTTCTCCCTGTGTGGGTTTCTCACCACAATCTAAAGATATGCTGGCATCTTATTTGTCTCCTGTCGAAATAGGTTCTAATGTAAGAAAGTTAATTTTGGACTTTATATTGGAAGCTCATTGCAGCCAGGGACTGATGTTAATGTTTATTAGCACTAATCATGCCCAGGGACTTGGACATTTCAAATTTTAGGGTTTACACTGCACAGGTACATATGCTTAGAAAACTGTTGCTTTGTTTATGTGGATGCAAATGGACTTTGATCTTTGTCCTGTAGTTGGAGATTTGATGCACATAGCCAAGGCTAACGCAGTTGCAAATCCTATTATGTGTTCCTGCTCATCAGGTGCAATCACTTTAGACATACATGAAGAGACAGATTGAAAGATACTGGTGGGCGTGTACTTCTATTGGGTGTGTCAGTGTGCTAACAATACAACCTCTCTTATATAAAGGCCTGCAGTAGGGGGGTTCGTTTGGCCTGAGAAGGTCAGGTTTTTTGTTGTGATGGAGAAGGAATGATATTGGGAGATTTGATGAAATTCTTGTGCATTTTTTCAATCAAAAGTGGGTTTATGTGGCCATGCTGTCAATGTTGTGTGTGTATTGTTCCTGTCTGATCATGCAAACATCGTTTGGAAGCATCTGCTGACCTACTATTTTTGATCTCGTTTAATTGTGTACACCGAAATGCAGCTTCCAGTAGAACATGGTCACCAATGTATGTATGTGTGGATTGTGGGCTGGTGGTAGGTGTTTTTAATAAGTCTTTTGCAATATTATGTTGGAATGCTTTGTAAGAATGACTGTTAAGTATGTTTCTATAATCTTTCAGATAATAATGTGATGTGTTGCCCGTTATACACTGAAATTAAAGCTGTGTCCACTCTAAGGTTTTGTCTAATTTTAGATTGTAAGCTCCTATGAGCAGGGCCCTTAAAATTCCGTTGCTAAATGTAGTACCATATATCCTGTCCAAATTTTTTTGAAGCTAGTAAATGTAAATTTATTTTTTTTCTGCTGGTAAAATAAAAGTACATTTGAGCTCTTGTTGTGGTGTGTGGGGTTTTTTTTTTTTCCTTCTACTTTTCTTTCTCTTTAGTTTTTGTGGGTGGTGGTTTTGGGAAAGTGCAATATCTCTTTTATATTTTATTTCAATATGTATTTGTGCACCAAAAAACTAATCTCTTTGCCCTGGTTCACATGCTACTTTGAAATTGTGCTACTTCACTTGAAGTAGCATGATTTCAAAGTAGCAAGGTCAGCGTGATTTCAGGTGGCTTCATACACAAATGTCTATTGAAGTCGCACCTGAAATCGGCAAAAGTAGTGCAGGAACTACTTTAGCAAATTGATGTGGTGCCACAAAAAAAATGTTGCATCAATTGGAACAGTGCCAGTGCCATTGCCAAGAGTCACGCGATTTGATCTCTCAAATCGCATGACCAATCGCTCCAATGTAAACCTAGGCTTCTGCACAACTGCAAGTTTTATATATAAAGATTCCACCTTTATCATTAACAGCTGTGGAGAATTGCAGGTAATGAATTCAGCTGGTGGATAGGCAGTGTTTGAATGTGTCAGCTCTGGTTCACATTGGTGTGATTTGACATGTCAAATCTGTGGCAATTGCACTGTTCTAATTAGTGCGATTTGTATTGATATTGGTGCAGAAACCTGCAACGATGTCTCTGATGTTGCCCCCACAGTCGGGAATGACATGCAGGAATGAAATTGTGGGAGTTCAGCTGAACGCTTTCCTCCTGCTGTCAGTGTGAACCAGGGCTCAAACTGGGCCTTTTGCCTTTGTAATTCACCTGCTGCTAACCCAGGGACACCATTTCTTAGCAAACTCCCTTAAGTTTACCTTCAAATATATGTAGAAATACAGATTTGCATATCTGAAAATAAAAAAATACTAATCATGGTTGAGATCAAATATTCGCAGCTGCAATCAAAAGTGTGGTTTCACCTTCTGACCTGGAAATTAGTCATTGTATGCACCCGGAAGTTCTTGTGCTGGTCAGGATCTCAATCTAGGTGGACATGGCGAGGTCTCTTTAGCAGAGAGGAGGCGCTGCTCATTGGCCGGGTAAGTGTAGGATATGTACTTGTACTTAATCAATGCGGGGTGGATGTCATAGTTCGATTTGGTGTGGGTGGGGTTCATTGATTTGTTTGGCATCACCACACATTTGCTTCCGTCCCATGTGCACACATCAATTCCTGCATTTGTTCTGCTGATGTAAATCAGTAAGGACTATGCAAGTATAAATGAGAGATCCTTTTATTAAAATATATATGACTTGTTTCACAGCTGGGCGAATTTTCCAGCAAATTTGGACCTCTGAGTTGCATGGCAAGTTGTACCCCATGATTCTCAATGACAACCATTCATATCTGTGCTACTAAGTCGCACCAACTTCAAAGTAGTCCCTGTACTACTTTGGTGTGACTTGAGGTATATCGGGTACAATATTACACAGGCATTCCCAGAAGTTGGGGCCAAGTTGCAGCAGCAAAGTGGCAGCAAAATAGGGTGACTTTCAGGTCGCAGCAGTGTGAATGAGATTCAAGGATAACACCTTTGAATTTGGCCCTATTGTCACTTGTGCATCCTGAAAGTGTAGCAAATTCGTCCCTGCACTACCTTGGTTTGACTGATGCAATTTGAGGTCCATACACCACAAGATTACACAGACATTGCTTCAAGTCATGACAAAGCTGTGCAATTTTAAGGTCGCACAAGTGCAAATGGGGCCTTATTCAAAGGTGTTATCAATTAATCGCATTAGGTTACTTTCACACTTGGGTGACTTTTCATGGAGCTTTGGACCTCAGAGTCACATGAAAAGTTGTCCCCCTTGATTTCCATTAATATTTATTAGAGCTGCACGATTAATCGTCATCGTAATTTTTTTCCCCTTTACGATCTTGAAAAAAGCGTTTCACGATTCTTGCTATTGCAAAGAACTCTCTCTGCTCTTCTGAAGCCACAGCCGAAAAACCAGGAAGTCTGCCAAGAATTAGAACATTCTTTATCAGTGAACTTGACTAGAAACCTTGTAACAATTTGTCAATTAAATAGAATTCTGTGTAAGTGAGGAAAGTTTAACCACTTAAACACTAAACATTTTTCTGACATTTGTTGGTTTCAGGTTAAAATCATTTTTTTTTTGCTAGAAAATTACTTAAAACCCCCCAACATTATATATATATTTTTAGTAGAGACCCTAGAGAATAAAATGGTGGTTGTTACAATATTTTATGTATTTGCGCCTTTCAAATGCAATTTTTTTTGGAAAAAATTACTTTAATGATTTAAAAAAAAAAAAGAAAAGTTAGCCTAATTTCTTGTGGGATAATGTGAAAGATTTTATGTCACGAGAATCGTGATCTTTTTATTCTAAGCAAAAAAATTGTGATTCTCATTTTGGCTAGAACCGTGCAGCTCTAATATCTATGCAACTTCACCCATGTTCACATAGGTCTGAATTGACATGTCAAATTGTAGGCCAAATCGGCGCCTATTGATGGCAATGGAACTGTCCAAATTGGTGCGACGCCACAACAATTCCCAAAAGTAGTTCCTGCACTACTTTGGGCGACTTCAGGGGGCGATTTCTTACCTCCCAACTTTTTGAGATGGGTATAAGGGACACCTATTAGCAAAAGTAGGTAGGCATAGGACACCTTCTTAAAGGAGAACAGTTGGGACCTATGTGATTTCACTAGACATTTGTGCAGGAAAGTGCACTGATGTCTCTGAAATCGCTGACAAAG
Organism: Lithobates clamitans; assembly: GCA_037952925.1. Lineage (NCBI taxonomy): Eukaryota > Metazoa > Chordata > Amphibia > Anura > Ranidae > Lithobates > Lithobates clamitans. The sequence goes on from JBBGZY010001141.1 coordinate 1,513,587, forward strand.
TCGGGCTGAGTCACACTTGTGCAACTTTGGACATGAGAGTCGTATGACAAGTCATACCCCATGATTTTCAATGTGTACCATTCATATCTGTGCGACTTCAAGTAACACTGACTTCAACGTAGTCCCTGTACTACTTTGGTCTGACTTTGATGCGAGTTGAGGTCCATAGACCTCAAGTTTACACAGGCATTCCCTGGAATTGCGGCAAAATTGCTGATGCAAAATCGTGGGAAAGTTGCGTGTCTTTCCCTGCGACTCCTGCGTCCATAGACCTCAAGATTACACAGGCATTGCTTAAAGTCGCATTAAAAATCTCGCAACTTTCAGGTCGCACAAGTGTGAAAGGTGCCTAAGTCACTGTGCTGAGTACTATTTTATACCTAGAATATAAAGTAGTCCCACCATCAAACACTAGTAAACATATGTTCTCAATATAATTGTGCTCAAATGGCTGAAAATCACACAGATGGTATCACCTACTGAAAGCTTGCATTGTACTCAGCAGCGTATGCTGAAAAGAGGCGAACGCCTATTAGCCAATGCCACATCGGCACATCGGCATGAGCATGGTTGTTACTATAATATTAATGCCTGAAATGCAAAACATTATTGTATTGAATCAAACATTAGTAAATGTATTTTCTCTGTAGGTAAGTGCTCAGCTCTGTAGCATAGCGGTATACCCTGCTGCCCCCAAAAGTTCAAGCCATGAATTCAAATCCCACTGACAGCATTACCTCCTAGAAGTGTGCATTGTACTCAGAAGCATAATTATCCAAAGCACATCAGCTTGCTTTATTCCATATTTTAACTCTTCAAATGCATGCAATGGTATGTACTTATTCAATAATATTATGGTATGGAATTCCAAAATTCAAGGAAAAAAATGTCGTAGGGTCCCCCCAGTACATACCAGGCCCTTCGGTATGGACTTTAAGGGGAACCCCACACCAAATTGTAAAATAAATTTGATGTGGGGCCCCCCAAAATCCATACCAGACCCTTATCCGAGCATGCAGCCTGGAGGTCAGGATAGGGGGGGACGAGTGAGCACCCTCCCCTTCTGAACCTTACCAGGCCACATGCCCCAAAGCACCTTTTCCCCATGTTGATGGGGACAAGGGCCTCTTCCCGACAACCCTGGTCGGTGGTTGTCGGTCTGCAGGCAGGGGGTTTATCAGAATCTGGAAACCCCCTTTAAAAAGTCGGCTCCCAGATCCTGCCCCCTATGTGAATAGGTATAGGGTACATTTTACCCCTACCCATTCATCAAAAAAAGCAGTGAAATGTAAAAAAAATCAATAGCCGGTTTTTGACAAGTCCTTTATTGTAAAATAGCTCCGAGCTGTCTTCTTCCCTTGGCCATCTTCTCCAGACGCTGTCTCTCCCTCCTCCATCTTCTCCCCGAGCTGTATTCTCCCAGAGCCGTCTCTCCTGCCGCTGCCATGTTCTCCATCTGCTGTCTTCTTCCGCACCGCTGGTTACCCGCTAATAAAAAAAAAGCTGCTCTTTTTCCATGGTGGTCTTCCTCTGCTGTGTTGTCACCCGCTGTGTGGCGTCTCTTACATAGCCATGGAGCGGACTCTCCGGGTGACATTATCGGATGGCCACAGAAGACCGCCACAAGAAGAGCGGCTTTTTTTTTTATTAGTGGGTAACCGGCTGCGCTGAAGAACACATCAGCGGGGGAAGATGGTGGCAGCAGGAGAGACAGCTCGGGGAGAAGAAACATCAAACACTAGTGAATGTATTTTCTATGTATGACTGTGCTACGTCCAATAGGCTAGTGGTCAGCACTTCTACCTTGAAGAACTCATGGGTTCAAATCCCACAGAGAAATACTAAAAGATTGAATTGGTGAAAAAAAAGCAAATGACTATTAGCCAATTAGCCAAAGCAGCATATGCTGAAAATAGGTGAATGCCAATTAGCCAATGCACTTTAAATTTGGCTGATTATATTAACTCTTCAAATGCATGCAATGATATGTAAGTATTCAATACTATTATGGTGTGAAATTCCAAACACCACACACTAACTAATGGGCAGATTACATTTTTTTGTTTGTTCATTTTAATTCACTTGTGCACTGAAAAAATAAACACAGCTGGGGGATGGTAGGTTGGCTGGTATTTGAACTTGTACCGTGAGTGCTGTGGAGACATCTGAGCAGACTACTAAGCCATTGTGCTAAGTATGAGACCTACATAATAGTGTAGTATGATTAAAGAATGAATATAAATAATTACCGCTTTATAGTCACCTAAATTAAAAAATTAAAAACAACATACAACAAATAGGTAACCTAAATGTTTAATACATGTAACTTTACAGAATAGCAGACATTACTATGTAATAATCATTCATAACTGCATTAGTTAGCAAAAGAAGGAAAGAAATAGGAATACTAATTGCAACATACATCAATAGATGCACACGAGGTAGAGCACATCTCACATAAAAATGTTTCTTTCACATACATGGATCATGGCTACAGTACACTGCTATATAACAACTTGATAAGAATGGGCATTTGTATATACGCGGAAGCGCTAATTAGCGGCAATTTAGAATTTTCAACCGTTTGTTCTCCACTTATATCGCTGATTTTCATGCGCAAATTCGCCGTTTTGTTTCCATTTGGCTAAAATTGGCTCTATTATTTGCCATAGTGCCCAGTACTTCCTGGAGTTATAGTAAATGACCCCCTATATCCCTTAAAACCTCACCTGATGTTACCCAAATGCTCACCCAGATGTACCTGAAGTGCCCGGGCGGTCCTCCCAATATATTGGAGTCTCAGTATATTGAGGGGACATTTTTTTTTACAGTTATTGTGTTTACTTTATGTACATGCATTTATTACAATGCAACACATATTACTATAATGACAAAATAAGCTGGGAGGCTAAGAGAAAACTGATGCACTTATATTTAAGTGTTGCAACATATATGTTGTTAGTGAGAGGTAATAGTTCTACTTTAATGTAGCTCTGTATTCATTATGAAAGTCATTAAATCATGTATTATATTTAAATACTACTTATGTACAGTATGAACCTGAATCTAACTCAGTTTCAGTCTCTTTCAAAACTAAAACAGCAGAACTCTGAGTGGAAAAGGATGGGGCAGCATTTAATGCCAATCAGGTCTGTGAAAACAGATGTGCTATTATCAGAGGAGAGATGGAGAAAGAGAGAGCAGAAAGAAAGATGAGAGAGCAGCGTGAGGAAAAAGATGACCTTGTCAGTCTGCTGCTGTTTTTTAATTATTGAATCAACAGGTTGAGGGGAAGCGTAAAGTCAGCAATGTATTCCTGTGTGCTGTAAGGCAGAGATGTGTAAATCTTAGGAATGAAGAGTTACACACAGATCCTTTGGCAGCTAGAACAGTATAAGTATTTTGCTGTTTGCCTGAAGTTCAGCTTTAACCACCTGACGTCCGCGCTATGGCCGAATGACGGCCACAGCGTGGACCTGAATTCCTGGGAGGCCATCATATGACAGCCTCCCCTGTGCACGCTCCCTGTGATCACCGAGTCACTGAGACTCGGCTGATCACCGATCCAAGTAAGGGGCTGGTCCCAGCCCCTTACCATGTGATCAGCTGTCAGCCAATGACAGCTGATCACATGATGTAAACAAAAGATCAGTAATCGTTTTTTTTTTTTTTACTCACGCTGACAGCGTGAGTAGAAAAAAAAGCCGATCACCGGCTGGGATGGAAGAGGCACATCTGCCTCATCAGTGCCACCTACTAGTGCCAATTAAAAGAGCCCACAGTGCCACCCAACAGTGCCCACAGTGCCACCTAACAGTGCCCACAGTGCCACCTATCAATGCCAACAAGTGCCACCTATCAATGCCCACAAGTGCCACCTATCAATGCCCACCTGTAGTGCCAATCAGTGCCACCTGGCAGTGCTGCCCATCACTGCCACCCATCAGTGCCCATCACTGCAGCCTATCAGTGCCCATCACTGCCGCCTTATCAGCGTACATCAATGAAGGAGAAAAATGACCCGTTTTAAATTTTTTATAACAAAATATAAAACATTTTTTTTTTTTTAATTCAGTTTTTTACATTTTTTTAACAAAAAGTAAAAACTGCAGAGGTGATCAAATACCACCAAAAGAAAGCTCTATTTGTGGTGAAAAAAGGATAAAAATTTCATTTGGGTACAGTGTTGTATGACCGCGCAATTGTCATTCAAAGTGCATCAGCGCTGAAAGCTGAAAATTGGTCTGGATAGGAGGGGGGTTTAAGTGCCCTGTAAGCAAGTGGTTAAAGAGTAACTGCATAGGCAATTTTTTTATGCTATATTTATTATACACCAATGTGAAGTTATCCTTTAAGCAAGGCAGTGGGGGGACATGTACTAAAACTGGTGCACACAAAATCTGGTACAGCCGTGCATACTAACCAATCAGCTCTTAGGTTTTATTGTCAAAGCTTAATTGAACAAGCTGAAGTTAGAAGCTGATTGGTTACTATGAACAGCTACTCCAGATTCCCTGTACACTAGTTTTCTCCCCCAGTATTCTTTCCCCACTGTATTATTCAGTTAGTGTATCTTCTTCACTCAAGGTGTATTATATATAACACAATTGCCTAGATCTGTGAAATTCAAAGTTACAATATGTGCTATTACTGTAAGCCACTTTGAAGTGAAATATAAGACAGATGATACAACATGATGATTGTTACAGTTTTTTAGCAGCATAACCTATGTTTCCAGCGTAACTCTAATGACTATTTATAGTAAGTGGTGATGACACGCAATGCTATGCAATATTATAAAAAAATTTTAGCACATTAACAGTATATTGTCATACTGGTTATGGAAACAACTACATCCTGACTTTTTTTTAATATGCCACTTCCCACAATAGATTGCCTTTATATAATAATTCCATGTTATTTCCATATTTAATGACTAGGGTTTATCCAAATCCTAGTCAAATGTGTCACGATCCATTTTGTTATGCATCACATTCTGGCACATGTCATAGAACATTGTTACTTAGAGTAAAATAACAGGGACAAGATTTATGACACATAGAAAAGGTCACACTATAAATCAAACAGAAAATACAATTGTTGAAGAGGCTAGACAAGCCACTGCTAGCTATTTTCAGCAAATTCCTTTGGTATAAAAGTCCACAGAAGAATAAATAGCTGTTAAAAACAGCACTGGTTTTAACTGCCATTATACACAACAAAAATCCACTTGAATTGGCTTCCTATAGAAGAACAATTCAACAGCTAGCTTGTGATACTACATTGTATTAAATATTTGGAAAACAAAAATTTAATACAATATAGTATCACCTATACAGTATAATTAAACCTAAAAGTCAATAATATATAAAAATGCTTTGCATTTTAAAGCCCATACATTTAGGAAATGTTCCAATATATACAATTGTATGAGCAGCAACTTTCAGTTTTTTCTTACAGTGTCCCACTGGCACTTCTCTTTCTCAAAAGTGACCATATTAAACCTTCAGTTAACTGTTTCCCAAAATAATTACATTCCTGGCATGCTGTGAATGATAACTGTTACAGTTGCATGTGTTCTCAACTGAGCTGTGAAGCCATCAAATGGCTGGCCCCATAACAGATTATAAGTGCAGCATCATGGCAAATGCAGATCAAACAGGGGCTAAGATGGCACCTTCTTTGGCTGTAAAGGATAAGAGCATTTAGTACTGCTTTAAGATAGCCCATTGCCAACAGTAACTGTAGAGGTGGAACACAGGAAGGCAAAGCTTTAATTTACAGCAGCAAATCATATTCCAGATATTCTATTTATCCTATGCAGTCAGAAAAAGAAAAAAGGAGTTGTATTGGTTGCTATCGAAATGATCTTGCCTTTCCCCAGATTTAACTCTAGAGGCTCACCTTAACATGAAAGTAGCCCCTATTCCATAAAGTAGGCACTACCAGATGTCTGATTGTAGACCGTATCGTAACGTTGTGAGATCATGCCCTCAGTTGAAGTCGGAAGTGACGAAACGTGTCAGTGGCATGATCTCTATGATGACCGGAAGTGACATTTGCATGTTACGGTCAGCTGGGAACCACTAGCGAGAAACAGCTTGGCTGTTTGTATTACACAGATGGCTTCCTACACAAGGGCAGGTATTTGCTCCCACTTCCAGTGATAGATCGCCGCAGAATCTGTGGCCATCTACGTCATGTCCGGCCCCTCCTCCTTCCCCCCCCTGTCTTCTGGGAGACACACAGGTCCCAGAAAACAGCAGGGACCAGTCAGGACGTGCAGCGCGACTTTCACATGTGCAGTAGGGAACCAGGCTGTGAAGACTTCACTTCCTGATTCCCTTACTGAAGATGCCAGTGCCTCCACCCAATAGCCGAGGAACAAATCGGCTTCGGGTGAGGACATCGCGGGCGCCCTGGACAGGTAAGTGTCCTTATTTTAAAAGTCAGCAGCTGCAGTATTTGTAGCTGCTAACTTTTAAAACAAAAATTTTGGCAGAACTCTGCTTTAACCTAATTTTTACCAGGGTGCATTTTATTGGTGGCCCTTTATTTAGCCAGTGCTGTTTAGAAACACCTGCTAAGTGATGAGTACCAAGCCATCATTAGATAGCTCAGTACACAGACAACAGTGTTCTGGGCCGATCTGAGAGGCTTGGTACCGTGTGATCTCTGTGATTGATCTTCACAATGATCACATGCTGATGTTTCCACAATCCTGTCTGGGTGATCAATGCACATTTCAGGGATATTAACAAACTTTGTAGTTGAATACCACTGTGTTGCACTGAAGAAATAGTGGTTTGTTTGACCATGTCCTTTGGATGCTCATTAAGAATAGGATTGTCTGCGTCCCCTTAGAAGTGTTTAACCCTTAGGGAGTATCTCACTAAACCTGAAATTCCTATTGCCAGGGGTGTCAAAAATGTGCATCTCAGTGCAGACTTCTGGGAAAATCAATGAGACAAGCAAGACATTACATTTCCAGGTTGGCATATTGCATTGAATTTTACAGAAACATACATCTCTGCAGATTGAAAATGAAAAGCAATTTTTAATAACAATAAGTAACAATATGGCTTTTGTAGCAATTGTACTGTATTTTTTATATTATTTGTTTTATTTGCTATTTTTTTTTAATGAAGGTGAAGTTACCCTTAAAATGTCTTTATATTTATTATTTAATGGTCTGTTAAGTAAATACTTACTGCATGGTATCATTAGAACATCTGCACCAGAAAAAAAATGGGTCACCACTAATTAATGTTTCTTCCTACAACAATCAACTGAAAGTTCAATAAGACCTAAAGAATTTAGTTCATTTGAGTTTTAAGTTGTGATCCGTGGTCACATAATGCACATTCCATTTCATATGTATAGCACTATTAGAGCAAGGTACTTCTTGTATTTGTGTATGTGAGTCACCGGTGCAAAAGTTTAGACGATTCTACTTTCTCTTTAAAATTTGAGTTGCTGCATCCAAAAAAAAACATTCAGTGAAATGGGATATAATTTGTGATATGTGTGTTTGAGTGCGCTACTCTATTTGCAATACACCACTCTATATATCATTAAGTGTCCTTAAATATGCCAAATATATTCTCCCATAATCAATGTTGTAAAACCATGTATCATCAGTTAATTAGTATTCCTACGTTTGTAGAATAAATCCAAAAAACTATTGCCCACTTTCATATATCCACAATACCATAAAAATGTATATATATAACCAATGTCTGACAAACTGTAAAATGAAAATTATTATCACTATCAATTTACAAAATATTTCAAAAAGTCCATGTGCAAAGTGCCAGTGTGCAAATGAGTTCTAATAACTCTGTGCAGCCTTCCCATTAAATTCCCGCTGTATGTCATCTGTGATTCATCGTGACTTATTAACCATATTCGTGACACACCACCACCGTATGGATTGGCCACTCACCAGATACTTATTGTACAATGCGCCTTCAGTTCATTAACCACTCCACCTGTATGTACTGTTCCACACACGCTATGCCTGAGCTTTGGTTTTCCATGTAAAATATATGGACAACGATCATTGCGCAATATGTTTAAAAAACGTATTTATTTTCGCCGAAGTACAAGAATGTAAACTCACATTTAAAAGTGCCCTCGAGCCGGCACTAAGCTGTTCCAGCAGTTAAGGATGGGTGTCTCTAATAGCGTGGTTGCCGGTGTGCGATATGGACTACCTCCGCACTCGGCTTGCGCTTCACCCCTCGTACTCGGACGTTCACAATCACGTGATCGAAAATCTCCCAGCAGCCTCTACGCGTTTCGCATCATAGTATGCGTCATCAGGAAGCTGATATATGTATGTATATATATATATATGATATATAGAGTGGTGTATTGCAAATAGAGTAGCGCACTGAAACACACTTCTTGTATTTGTCTATCATACATAATAAAGAAGAATTGAATAACAGAGCATTTACATGAAAACTGAGGGCATTTTATAACACGTTCATGGAAACTGAAGATATTATGTTTCAGATGTAAGAAATCAAATTAAAACCCCAGGCATTTGTCAAAAAACAAAAAAAAAGCTCCTGTATGCTTTATTATTACCTAAAGTGATATTAAAGAGTTTTTGCTTTTTTTAAATAATAAGCATGTCATACTTACCTACTCTGTGCAATGGTTTTTCACAGAGCAGTCCTGATCCTCTTCTTCTCTCATCCCCCGGCAGCTCTCCTGGCTCCTCCTCCTTGACCAATGCCCCCTATAACAAGCCACTTGCTACGGGGGCCTGTGATTGACAGCAGTGGGAGCTGATAGCTTCCACTGCTGTGTCTCAGCCAATGAGGAGAGAGAGACCCAGGACAGCTGAGGCTCCCATGCTCATCGCTGGATCGAGGGGAAGCTTTGGTGAGTATTTGAGGGGGCTGGGGGGGGGGGGGCAGCACACATAAGGTTTTTTATCTTCATGCATAGAATAGAACTTAGAACCTATTTTTAAATTGTGGTATGTGTAATTAGCTATACATATTTGCACATCATCTGACAACAGGTATGCGTGCACTGACTGCTCAAATGGTACAGAAAGGCCAAGGACACAGACTTTTGTCTGCAGTTCTGGTGTTATGATATTGATTATGATGGGGGTATTAGGTGTAGATAGTTGAGTAAAGCTGGTCATACACTAGTAGAATTTTGTTTGAAGAATTGTTTCTTTCGCTTTAAGAACAGTTTTATAAGCACTAGTGGAGTCAAATTGATGTTTGCTTTCAACTGCAGTAATGAGAAAATTTGAAAAGTGAGATGGAAAATCTTTTTTAAACAAAAGAATTTGTAAAAAGCAAATAACATTTCGAAGTGCCTTTGAACCACATTTGTCAAGTCTTCAAATGTATGATCAAAACTCTACTAGTGTATAACCAGCTTAAGTTAGTTAGTTAAAGTGGACCCTGCAGTAAAATGAAAGGTCTGTTTTTTAGATCTCCTCCTACCTGCAAGGAAAAAAGTTCAAATATGTACATACCTTTCCCCTTTCTTCTGCATTACAGGATGTGATCTCATACCTTTCCAGCAAGCTTCCTGGGGAACAATGATTACATCATTTCTCACAACAACTCAGTCCAGCGCAAGAGCATCTGCTCCTCTGCTGCATTCCTTGGGACCTTGACGGCAGAAGCATGATTTCTCCCATGCACACCGGGCAGGAGGTAAGGTAAGTATAATTTTTTTTTTTTTTACAGGTGCATTTTTTAAGTAATATTAGGTAGGAATTTTGCAGAGGGAGGGAACTTGGACCTAACAAAAATACCTTGTTCAAAGTAATGTCAGAGGTTAGCTTAGTTTCAGGTTCTAAGTCAACAAATTCAATAAAATGATGCTATTAGTAGCCACCATTTTATTATTAGAAGCATCTTTAACTCAATATCTACTCCCAATTGAAGCATTATTGAATCTACATGAGTTTCATTATGTGAATATGAAGTCATGAGATCTCCTGCACCCACTTTGACACCTTTAGGTCTCTGTCTGTGGTCCTCTATTGAACTTTTTGGCTGACAGAGGTTACCATGGGGCACACCACATACCAGCACATGATTGCAGTGTATTTTTAATCTATGGATGTGTTGAACTGCAATGACATTCATTGTGCCCTGCAGTAACCCCTGTTCATAATAGAGAGGAATTGAGGGTCACAGGGAATTGCTGACAGCTTTTGAATTTGGCACAAAACAGCAAGTGCGAAATTTCATATAATATTTTTATAGACCTTGTAAATTTGGGTGAAGGTATTTGCCCATATCAGCATTCCATTCCAAACAGAGTTCCAAAAGACACACAGGGTGAATATGTACATTTTATAGTTTATACTTCATACTAAAATGTACCTTTTATAGATATATACTTTATAGTTTTGCTCATATTTGATGCTGCATAATCAGCCACTGTCAATACTTGCTCCCCTTTTCCTCTAAACTCTTTGAATGCCTGGTTTACAACCAACTGAGTGACCACCTCATTAGGAAAAACCTTCTTGATCCTCTTCAATCTGGATTTCACCCTCAACACTCCACAGAAATTGCTCTTTTAAAACTCACAAATGACCTACTAACTGCAAAAACCAACGGACACTATCCTGTACTCCTACTTCTGGACCTTTCAGCTGCCTTTGACACGGTTGGCAACCCCCTCTTCCTCAAAAAACTTTACTCCCTTTGTCTCCGTGACTGTGCTCTTCAGTGGCTCTCATCCTACCTATCTCAATGCACCTTCAGTGTCATTTAAAATTCTTCTTCCTCCACTTCTCTTCCCTTCTCCATCAGCGTCCCCCATGGTTCTGTTCTTGGACCTCTTTTATTTACCATTCACACCTCTTCCCAGGATCAGCTCATAGCCTCTCATGGCTTTCAATATCATTTATACGCTGACGACACACCAATCTAACTCTCCACCCCTCAACTCACTCCATCTGTCTCCTCATGCACCACTAACTTACTAAAAGACATATCTGTATGGATGTCACACCACTTCCTCAAACTCAACTTGTCCAAAACCAAACTTATAATATTTCCTCTCCCACGTGCCTCTTCCCCTGACTTATCTGTCAAGAGCAATGACACAACAATCCACCCATCCCCACATGTCAGCATGCTAGATGTCATCATGGACTCTGAACTCTCCTTTCGGCCCCACATCCAATCACTTTCGAAGCTTGCCGCCTCAACCTCCGCAACATCTCTAAACTATGTCCCTTTCTAACCAATGAAACCACAAAGCTCCTGATTCACTCCCTGTTTATTTCTCGCCTTGACTACTGCAACTCCCTCCTCATTGGCTTACCTTTAAATAGACTATCCCCCCTTCAGTCCATCATGAATGCTGCTGCCAGACTCATCCACCTTACAAACCGCACAGTGTCTGCTACCCCTCTCTGCCAATCCCTCCATTGGCTGCCACTTGCCCAACAAATTAAATTCAAAATACTAACAATAAGTTACAAAGCCATCCAGAACTCTGCCCCCAGCTACATCACTAGCCTAGTCTCAAAATACCAACCTAATCACTCTCTTTGTTCCATCCAAGACCTCCTGCTCTCTAACTCCCTCATCACCTCCTCCCATAACCGTCTCCAGGACTTCTCCCGAGCCTCGCCCATCCTCTGGAATTCGCTACCCCAATCTGTCAGAGTGTCCCCAAATTTATCCACTTTTAGGCAAACCCTGAAAACTTTCCTCTTCAGAGAAGCCTATCCTGCCTCCATCTAACAACTGCACTATTTTCTCCATTAACTCATCACCCACAGCTATTACCCTTTTGTATAACTTGGCCTTCCCTCCTAGATTGTAAGCTCTAACGAGCAGAGCTCTCTGATTCCCCCCTGTATTGAATTGTATTGTAATAGTACTGTCTGCCCTAATGTTGTAAAGCGCTGCATAAACTGTCGGCGCTATATAAATCCTGTATAATAATAATAATATTAATAATAATAATACTTCTCTACCTCTTCACTCAGGGAAATTGAGGTTTCTGAATATGTTATCAGGTCAAGAATAAGCACCGCCATTTCTGACTGCGGGTAGGAGGCTTAAAGAGTTGCAAAATAACATACATTTTTAAAAGCTGTAAAAGGTTCTGTCACAATGTTTTCCTTGACAAAGAAGCTTGATCCAACCTTAAAATATGGTTCAAGTAAGTAGGGTAGAGATCAGCTCCTAATAACCACAAAGAGTAATAGTACCAACATCCCTAAAAATTGATTAAAAAAATGAAGGTAGAGAATGTGGGACTTTGAGGTACATCATATATAAAGAAACACAACTATTAATATCAAATATACAAATATTTATTGGAAAAAACACTTAAAAAGGTAGGGAATACAGTTTAAAGTCATAGTCATAGGTATACACATATTGCCTATCACTGACAAATGAGAGTACTGTGATCACATACAAATCTAGCCGCGTCCAAAAAATGTCGACATGTTTCGCCGAAAGGGCTTCATCAGGAAAAGGATATTTAATTAATAAAAACACATGGTATGTTCAACCTTAGATGTGTAAACAAAAAAAAACAAAAGAAAACAAAAATTAATTAATATGTCACATTTCACAAGGGGTTAACACAGGTATAAAGCTTGCACAAACATGGCTCCACCATACTCACAAAGCAAACACAAAAAAAAAAGAAAAAAGGGGCCCCAACCCCCCCACCCCCCTTTCCAAAAACAAAACCACCACAAAAAATCCCCCCCACACACAGACCCCCAACCACGCGGACTCCATACCTCATGAATGAGTTCCGGAGAGAGCGCAACTGGGAGAATGCCCAAGAGCCTGCATCCAGACCGGTCCAAAAAAGGGGTGCCAGATCTCCCGTAGGGAAGGATTTGTGTTTTATTATATTTAATCAGTCATATAAAGGTATGATCATACCTGCAATATATATCGTATGTTGTAAAAGCAATATGTGGATTAAGGATAAAGAGAGCACAGGTCCATAACACTTACTGGTAAATGAACTGTACTCACCATAATCCTATTATATGAAATTATCTATATTTGAGAGCTCATGCGAACGGAGAGGCATAAAGAAAGACGTTGGTATATATATCGATCAAGTACATGAAAACGACACACCCGTCAAACAAATTCTAAAAATGTGTATATATAAATATATGGAAATGCTAAGGAGATATAAAAGTATATGAGGTATATCCTTATAGCTTCAAGAAAATTTGCTCACCTCAATGTGTCTCACCCCTGTGTGAAGGGCTACACCCTGCCCTTTCCACCACAGCAAGTAGAGACATAGAAGGATGCCAGAAAAATGAACAGCCAAAGCCCCATGGAGAAGCACAGGGATGCCCAGTATCGATCTAAGAGAACAAAAGTAAAAAATGAAAAAATAAAGCTTAAGTTAAAACTGAATGCAGAGCAGGGACACTGGCTCTTCCACATCCAGCTAAAAGGTTACCTGGTACTGTCGTCCCTGTTCCTCATGAGCTCCCAGCTAGCCTAAACAGGTCTGAATCACATGAGGTTTAAATATCCCTCCCCGTGGCGCCAAAATGCAGCGTGTGACGTCACGCCGCACAGATGCCCCGCGGACGCAAGAGGGAGGTTCCTGTACTATGGACTGAAGACCGGAAAACGGAAAACGGAGGTCGGAAGTGGCTGTGACCTCTGGTATGCAGTCAGACACCTCTGTGACCAGCAGTGGAGACAGTATCTGACTAACAGAGTGGAATTGCAGTCTGGAGGATGGTATAGACTGATCTGATCACCGTATGACCGGAGCGCCATAGGGAAACAGGATACCTCAAGGCCGGCGTGCAACGGGGAACAAAAGAGCCCTACTGCACACCCTTGGGTGTCCGTACGGGGATATATTGGCAAAGGACCAGAAAGGATCCAAGTGGGGTGGGTGAGGAGGAGAGAAAAAAAGGGGGGGGATTGTTTTAAAAATGAAATTAAATGAAACTTGTAAATAAATAAAATAGAATATTGGAATATGTGCATTCACACCTACCCCACTTAAGGGCTGCGGTGAGCATGAGTGTGGCCATGCATGTGAATAATCGGATTTCCACAACCTAAATAGCAATTGCATTTGTGTAATGGAAAAAGGACACATATGAAATATTCTATATAACTTGCCATACATCACTTTCCTTATATTGGAGATTATATAACTGGCAAAACTAAACTGGACAACCCGCCAAGCACAGATCTATGTATACATATAGAAGGTCACAATAGCACCTAGGGGTAAATGAATGACAGAGAGGATAGGTGGAAAACATGGCCAGATCAGTGACCAACAACTCCAAATAAGTCCGACACTCCAAGTCACCAAACCAAAGAGTCAAAAATGAATAAACCTACCTGGGGAAAGACACTGGTCACAAAAAGGGCTTATAACTGATCCCCTCATTAAGACCTGGGAATCGGGTCGCCTGTAGCAAATAGATCCATCTCGTCTCCAACTGGAGGAGCTTATTAGCCTTTTTTCACTTCACTATTCTTTTTTGTTAGATGCTTAATCATGTAAACACTTTGAGTTTACCATATTTATATTATATTAATTTTGCAGTATTTTATGTGAATGCAAATATACAAAACTTATCACCCAGATTTGATTTTGGCTTCTGTGAGGATCTAAGAGGTGTCTGTTAACAAGAGCAGAAAATAACACCACCTGAGGTGGAAATAGAATAACTTGTGAAAAAATTATTCATGAGAAATAAAGGTTTAAAAAACTAAATATCCATTCATTTGAATTCACACCTATGTATTATTTATACATGTGAACAGTCGTATCAGAAAATTATTGTGAGATAAAATACCATACACAACTAGAATAATTGTATACAAAAGTAAAGTAGAGCTCCTCAGATACAGTTTTCTTATTTTTTTATTTTTTTTTTTAGTGCAGTATATAAGACGTTATATAATTAAACGATATGGAAATTCAGCTTTATGAAATGTTTTTCTTTACTTTTTGATCATTAGAGGGATGATTAACTCCCATTTAAGAGATCTTTCCTCACGTCCTGTTTATTTGACAGGTATTGAGGGACCCCCCAATTCCTTTCAGTTTAATGGGTGTCACCCTTGTACTCCCCACCCCATAGGGACATAGGCACTTTTAAAAATGTATTTCTTCTTCTGAGTAAAAAAGGTTTTAGTACTGTCAGAATTTTATTGCGCTCTGTGTCCCCTTATTTTCTTTGACAGTTGTCAGCACAGGGACACAAACAGTATTCAAGCACTTTGGGAGGTAGGAGATATGTGCTAAAACACGTCAACAAGGTTTCTAGAATGTATTTTCTACTTCCTGCTGCGCTTCCGCCACATTCAAAGTAAGTGATTTGCTATGAATCATATAGCAGGAGCAGAAAAAATAGCTTTAATGTCCTTAAAAAGAGACAATTTATAGAGTGGCGTGTGTCACATCAACAAAACAGATAGTCTTGTTACAGGTCTATTTGTGCCACCCGTGCCTTTTTCTATTTCAGAGTGAAATAGAAGCTAGTGTACTTCTGCCCCTAATTTCCAGAGGGAATACAGCAGTTTTCCATATAGAAAACTGAAACAGATTATCGACCGGTGTGAACTGTTGTAAGGATGTGAGCCCTCTCTCTGCTTGTGCAGTGATCACACTGCATGAGCAGAATCTTCAAGGTTAGCAACCCTCCTCCTCCCTCCTGCTCTGAACTGAACAGGGGTTGACTGAGACAGTCAGAGAGATCAAAGCATACAGCTCTAGCTCATCTGTTCTCTGTGCTGCCTGTCAAAGACATGGCAGAAAGGAAAGATGATCACACTTAATTAGTAAAGGTGCATCTGCTCTGTTTTTTATGTGTTGAAGACTGTTTGTTCATTGGCCCTTTCATGTGTATTCCTTCATTATCCTTTTGACAATGTTGTCATAAAATAAAAAGATATGTAAAATTGTATTCTGGTCCATAAGTAGTATAGAGGTTTAAAAAATTAAGTGATTAAAGCCTCACTCTATCCAATGGTAAGAAAAAAATGCTATGCTTGGATTGAGTTCTGAAGCAACCCTTGACTTGCCAATTTAATTCAAACTGCAGACAGGGACTTGACACTTATCTTTGAAAAGTTCATATGTGCATTAATTTTTTATCAGTAAACCAGTCTCCTGATACTCCTATATCTCATCTGGAAATGCCGTCATGCCCAGAACATGGATTAATGAAGGGATGTCGAAAGGATTGGCAAAAAATTACACTCAATATCCTAGTCCGCCTACAAATTTGATGCAGTTAGATGGCTATGGCAGGAGAGCAACATCAAAAAGTGAGTTTAGAAATATTCACTATTAATTGAAAAAAAAATTGCATGCCAGCAACAGCTATGTAATCTCAGCAAAAAAAATATTTTGGGAAGAAGAGAGGCACCAGTGCACTTGAAAAAAAATTATGACAATAGTCATTTTAAGTATATATGTCAGGGACGTGCCGGTGGCCTTCAGGGGAATATGCGTGTGCGCATGCGCACACGGGGTCTGTCCAGAGCGACACAGCTGAATTCCCTCACTGGTGGGCCCCGGCACGCTTCCGTGCACGCTAGCGCTGTTTGGCGCCAAGGGCCCTTTAAAAGTATGTCAGCTGCACTCATGTGGTGCTGTTCGCCTGCAGCTCTGTACCTGTGTTCCTGAATCTGCCTGCTGATTGTCATTACTGTTATCGACCCGGCTACGTCTGACTCTGCTACTATCTCCAATCCGACCCGGCCTGCCTGACTCTGCTACCTTCTTGTGACCTGTTGCCGAACTCCTGCTTGCCTGGCAACTCTGTGATTATCCATTTGCAAATATCTGCCTGATCTCCTGCCAATACGGACTGTCTGACCCTGCTTGGCCTGTGCCTTGTACTGCTGCATTACGGCCTTCTCATCCAGCTCTAGGTGCTGCTGCTTCAATACCTCCTACCTGCCTGCCTGCTGACCCTCTACTGCCTGCCAGCATCTGCAGCTCAGCCATCCCTGAAGGATTTCTACTCAGCACCTGTGCCGGCCTCTGCAAGAACCTTCACCAGGCACTCCTACCCACTGTGCTCACGAGACCACTGTTCCCACTCCAGTGGCTCCTGAACCGGTGTTGTAAGAGAGGTCTTCTACTACCAGTCGGGCTCAACTACCAGGTACCTAACAATATATAAATTAGCTGTCTTTTCTGGGTACCAAAAAGTAAAGCTGTTATAATACACTAGACTTTTTATATGATAAGAAAGGCTCAGTATTGAAAAGAAAAGCAGCAATCTTGCCCAAAGCAATCAGTCAGATTCTGAGTCACGTTTACTAACTTTTGCCATGGAGTTTGTGATAGCAAATTTAGTTGAAACAGAAGATGTAAGTCTGCTGGGGAATAGTAATAAGAATTATAGTTATCAAAAAGATCCCCCTAATGACCGGGAATATTTTAATGGTTTTATACTACATTACTGAAATATCATGTTACAATTTTTATTATATCATGTGATATGCAAGCAAATTTTGGGAATTTTTCAGCACAGATCAGACTTTCTTCTGAAAATACTGTATATCTGAATCTGGCCAGCCCCTTCTTTCCCTTATTCTCCCTAGAAGCACCCTTTCTTTCCTAGAAGGCTTACAAAAATGTTAATGTGCATGACAACAACATATTAAAAATTTAATAAGATTAAATAGAAAGAAAATATATTGCACATAAGAATCTATTATATAGGTATAGCTGGTGAATCACAATATCCTAGGCAGTGCCAGACTACCAAACAGTAAAAGTAAAGGAGTGCCCGGTATCCAGTATAGGTAGGTATAAATGTGTTTTATTGAAATTTCAGCAATATAAATTTTCTATTGCTGAAATTTCAATAAAATACCTTTATACCTATCTATACTGGATACCGGGCGCTCCTTTAATCACACTTCTTTCTTAACACACGTGGAGTCGACCATAAGGCCGTACCCCGAGGTAGCAGCCCAGGCCGAACAGGGCTCACCACCACCCTTTCCTCCAACTGGGCACGAACTTCTGGAAACCAATTCTTTCCATCTGCCCTATACTCTACATAACCTACAACAGTGACTAATCGAGTCAGTCCAGCGCGATCTACACTTCCTCTTCTAAGATTACCAAACAGGCAGAGTAGGCACTGGGATATGGGCCCCATGCCATTTACGGGCCCTGAGATAATGGATCAAAATAGTATTGATTTGATCTTGTAAGAAATGACAATTAAGCTTTCTTAAATGTTTACCGATAGAAAGAGTTAATCAACTCAAAGGGTTTCAATTGCCTAGGGACCTCCACAGAGTTTAATCTGACACTGATCTCAGGTGTCTAGGGAGCTCTCCTTTACCACAAGTGCTCAACCCCTAAACAGCCAACAATAAGGGAAGCTGATGGCAACCATCAAACAGGCCTGATGTCATTAACCATGTTCTGTCTGTGGACGGACACTGCAAAGTACGTAGAAATAGCACAAGAACATCAAAGCCCAGACCTTTTGCCACAAAAATGTTTTCGGGCTTCTGCCCTTTTGTGACTTATTATGGTAGGTTGATCCCCTGTGAGTGTTTCATTTATGCTTTTTTTATTGTTTCCTACGAGCAACACCTCATCTTAATATATGGAAGAGAAGTTATCCCACATACAATATTTCTATCTATCTATCTATCTATCTATCTATCTATCTATCTATCTATCTATCTATCTATCTATCTATCTATCTATCTATCTATCTATCTATCTATCTATCTATCTATCTATCTATCTATCTATCTATCTAGCAATAGGTGTATGCATTGTGCAGTGAACCCTAGGAATCAAACTAATTTCTAATTAGTGTAAATAAGTGTCAGATAAGGACAGATTACTAATGAGATTCTCAGGATTACTCAGTTACTTTGAGCATAATTGTGTTGGATATTGCAGCTTTATTGCACTGGCAGTCATCAGGGTTACATTTGTCAGCATAAATGCCACTATTTACAGGTTATATTGTACACATAGCAAAATAATATTTTTTGTACTAACTGCAAAAAGTTATTTATTGTTGAGTTATTTGGGGGACACAATATCATGGAATATATCACCTGCCTGCAAGAGGATTGTCATTTAGAGGAAAAACTCATTTTCTCTGGTGTTGTGTTTGTCAGGGAATCAACAAAATAAAATGGAACTATGTTTACCCGTATAAACTCCTTCTCTTGGTTGAGGGGCTCAGTATATTCATACTGCATTCTGTTGTATCTTTCCAGGAACATAGTGAAGTTATGCATTACCTTACTGTTTAGTATGACAGTTGAAAGGCATGTAAAACATCTTACCGTTGTCATTGCCTTGCCTGATCTCTTCTGCTGTTCGGTCTATAAGCACGTATAGTGACCATACTACACATGTAATGGCAATTATGTGAAATGATACAGAACAGACTATTTTCCGCCGCTCACTTTTTGTCATCTGTAGCTTTTCCCACTGGAATGAAAATGAAGGGAAAATGACAGTTACCATGACTTGCAATGTTAAGAGATAACAAGCCACATCTGGTTGAACAGAACATGTTATCTCCTAACTATTCTGTTATTATGACATGTGAGTTTTGCCACAGTGATTATGCTGGATCTTTGGAATTCTTATTATTACCATTAAAAAAAGCCTATATATTTTTTCCAAAACATGTGAAATTTAAAAGGCTTATTGGTGCATTCAGAGATGTAACTTAGTCAAGGTTCTAGTTTTGATTTGAAGAGGAACGGTCCCAAAGGTGCTCTCTGGATACGTACATAGGAACCTTCCATAGGGATACAAATGTATGAAGTCACAGGCTGCCAGTAAATTATCTGTTTCCTCTATGGGGAGTAATGGTGTTCTGCTAATTGCATCACATTACATTATAGGCCCATCAAACCTACATACTAGAGTGTTCTTGCTACCCTTTCTGGAACAAAACATACAATACATACAATTTGCGATGTTTTTAATACTTTTAATATCTCTATTATTTTACTAATATTGAGCCACGCTTTTAGACTACTTCAAAACAGGGCATGGTGTCCTATATAATTATTCATGCTGGTTTAAATCAATAATAACTGTGTCTGCTCATACCACAACTTCTGAAATCAATCTAAGCAATAATTAACCCAAAATTATAGAAAAGAATGAGCCACCCGCCGCACATCAAACAAAACACATTTACAAAACATTTCATTTTATTTAGTTACATAGGAACTCTGTATCAATTAGACTGATAGAAAAACACCAACACATATATAGAATACTGTACGCTCTTGAAAGCATCTAAAGCTAAATTATCCCTACCAGGCATGCCTCTATATCAATATTAGATTTTTATAGTGAAATCCAAAATAATCCCAGTATTATAAATCCATCAGTAGAAACTGAATATAGTAGATAATAGTCAGATGAACTCAGGCCACAACCTCTCTGAGGAAGTCCTCACAGAGGGGAAATGCATCAGGGACTGTGTCCTGATGTGTCCCCATCCTGGACATGCCCTACTACATCTGATGTACAGTAGGTGAGTAAAAGCCTGGCAGCAGGAGCTCAGAGATATGCCTATTTAATGTACTGAGTTTCAATATAACTAAATAAAATGAGACTTGAAAATTAAGTGTTTTTGTAAATGTATTTGGTTTGCTATGTTGTGGCCAGCTAGGTAACCAACCTGCAGGGTAATTGTTTTTTGCTGGGTCCCTAAAAATATGGTGCTCACAGCTGAAGTACTGTACATGTACCTCTGTTTCTCAATCAGTCATATATTTTATATGCATATTATTATGCTTGTTTGACAAAGGAAGTGTGCAGAATATTTTGCCTAACCGCATTGGTTCATTCCAAAATAAATTTTGATTTAGGCGATTTGCAAGATGACATATACAAGCAGGGGCTCCTAATACTTTACTTTACTAGCATAACACTGTTAAAAACCAAACTGTTGATACCAACATTTGCTTTTGACTGCTGGTGATTGCTGGGTTGAATTTTTTGGTTCTTTATGGGGCTTTTCCTTGTAGCTTTTTAACACTCTTTTCTGTCACTTTTTAAATAGCCTTTTTTTTCTTTGCTTCCTTCAGCTTACTAAGGAGAGTGGTTAATTGGTCACAGGTGCTTGAGGCCTATATAACTTTCTGTAGAACTCATTGTGAGCCCGCTGGAACTTAGACCAGGTGGAACTGGACTAAGTGGTGAGTTAGAAAACAAGAGGTTATAACAGGGGTCAAGTACTTGTGTAGGGTGAGTGTGTACCTGTGTATTGTAAGTACATGAGTGCTGCGAGTGCACGTGGACTTTATTGAGTATTAGTGTCAGGTAGTACCTGTATATTGTGAGTACCTGAGTGTTGTCTGAGTAGTGTGTGCAGATCATTAATACTTGTGTATTGTGTGTGTGTGCACGTGGAAGCACACACCTTCAAAGTCTGTGGAGTGGTTCACAGCTGTGAACAAGGGCATACTCTCTGGAGACTAATGCCCCGTACACACGGTCAGACTTTGTTCGGACATTCCGACAACAAAATCCTAGGATTTTTTCCGACGGATGTTGGCTCAAACTTGTCTTGCATACACATGGTCACACAAAGTTGTCGGAAAATCCGATCGTTCTGAACGTGGTGACGTAAAACACGTACGTCGGGACTATAAACGGGGCAGTGACCAATAGCTTTCATCTCTTTATTTATTCTGAGCATGCGTGGCACTTTGTCTGTTGGATTTGTGTACACACAATCGGAATTTCCGACAACAAATTTTGTTGTCAGAAAATTTTATATCCTGCTCTCAAACTTTGTGTGTCGCAAAATCCGATGGAAAATGTGTGATGGAGCCCACACACGGTCGGAATTTCCGACAACAAGGTCCTATCCCACATTTTCCATTGGAAAATCCGACCGTGTGTACGGGGCATTAGACTCTGGTTTTACTGAGCTGCTGCAGCTTGTCTTTTACTGTAAAACAAGTGGGAACCTTAAACCTCAGTATGGGACTGAGAGACTGGCAGTAAGCCATGTTGTAAGGTTTTCTTTTTTACCAGGACTGTGAACTGTTTGTTTCACTGTTGCTGAAGAAAGCTATTTGTGTTTGCCTGTTTTGAGAGATTAATAAACCCTTTTTTTTACATTTACAAGTGGCTTCCCGGTGATCTCAGGCCCCTTGTATGACCATATTTGTCTGTTTTGTTATTTCTTTATTTTAACATCAAATTACAGAGTACACTTTTTGCCTGCATAACAGTTCAGCTTTTCTAGGAACAAGAAGAAGAGAAGGTGGACAGACTGTTTCTAGTTACTTCTCCTTATCTCTAAAAAGCTTAAAAAATTGTGATTGCCTATGTGCTTTAACAATGTGTTGTAGCATCCCTGTATCTTCCAAGTTGTAGAAGTAGGAGGCTGACAACTCAGTGACAAGAGCATACACCAACATTTGTTTTTACATGAATACATGACATCATCATGTCAATTAATGTCTATGGGTTGCTTTACAGCATCTATGAGTTTTACAATCTGACTGTTGCATGAGACCTAAAAATTCTGTGGTACAAGAACTGATGTGAATGGCTCTGTGAAAGCTAAATCGCTGTGTATTATGTCAGCACTATAAACATAAGAAATCAAATATAAATAAACATATACAGTAAATCTGAATCCATCTACTACATTTTAAATAGTAATGTGTAAATGTGATGTAAAGGGAAATCATACATAAGGCATTATAAGAATTGGAAACTTTGCTATTATCAAATAATAATCTCACAGAGCTTCCAGAAAAGCCTGCTGCACCCAGTATAGGGCTCATCATTTTCCAATAAAGTTCCTATTTATGAACACTAAATGCAATGAGAAGCATTCTGAGCAGGGACAAGTGACCATGTAAATGGGCCCCAGGCAAGGATATATTTAGTGGGTCAATGCTTCCTTTTTTTAAATGCATAGGTCCAATTTATTCAGGAAAAAAAGTAAGTTAAACTTATCCAGGATAGTAGTCCAGGTTAAAATAACCTTTTTTTTTTTTTTACTGGTTTTAAAATTATTATTTTTAGACACTGAACACTGCTCATCTGAGAATACATTGTTCCCACTATTCCCTAAGCTCTGACAAAACTCATTACAATGAATGCATTGCTGAATAAAGTAATACAGGTTGATCCCCCTAACTTAGGTGACAAGGTGATGGGGTATGAACTCTCAAAGAATAACATTTTGACACCCAATCATAGTCAGCAGTAGAGAAAATTCACTTAGAAAAGTCAACTTGTAAGTTATCTATTTACACTTACACACACTATACAGTATATATAATATACATGAACACAGACACATTCCCCAATACCACAAGTAACAGAATTTGAAGTATATTAAAAAGATGTAAAATTGTAACCTGAAAGAATGTACTAAGTTCTAATTTAATAAAATACATTAGGCTTTGCTTGTTCTTATATTATGACTGTACAAAAAAAAATCAGTCATAAAATAGTATACCATCTATTGCCAACTGTAAATACACATGTAGCCAGCAGAAAGCTATGTCCCACTACCTGGCCTGCATGGAGCTGGTACGGTATATTCACACCTTTCTGTGTTAGTAAAGTGAGCAGTACACTTCAGAAAATGGAAGGTTGTATCAGGCTGGATCATGATGAAAATTGGCAAAAATTAAATAAAAGCCATGCTAAGCATCTATAATAGGATAGGGAGGATTATATTGGAGCATATGCAGTAGTCATGCCATTGGTTGTAGTACATTTAGGGGTTTGATGAACCAAGCTAGGCAACCAATAAAATATATTTTTTGCTAGGGTAATGTTATGTATAAAAGGCTATGTACTCCATTACCAGGAACAAATTGGGGGAGGGGATGAAAACTAAGTTCTGAGAAAGACAGTATGCATCTCTGTTCTGATGGGTTCCTTCTTGTTTGAAAGATTGTAAAACAAATCCTTGGTATCTCTTTAGATGTGCACAATATATGTTATCATATTAGAATGTGGAGCTGCAAGAGCTGGTGCATTTTACATATTTCCCCCTTTTTAATCATATCCACTGCAGTATCCAAACAGCCAAGTACCTTTCCACCCAATGGGCTGCAGCCACTGATCACTGTGTTCTGACAGCAGAAGAGTTCCCACTGTCAGGATGCAATTGGGGTGATTTACTAAAACTGGAGAGTACAATATCTGGTGCAGCTTTGCATGGTAGCCAAGCAGCTTCAGCCTCTTCAATTAAGCTTTGCCAAAAAACCTGGAAGCTGGTTGGTTTCCATGCAGAGCTTAACCAGATTTTGTATTCTGCAGTTTTAGGAAATCAACCCCAATGTGTACTATGTGTCAGCGGGAAGGATTCCTCTTTATTCCATGATTATGTATATAGAGGAAATGATCCATCTCTGGCTAGCTTAACGTTTCTTCATTGCAACCAACGAAATAAAGCTAGGTAGAAACTGTCATAGAAATAGCGAGGAAGCAGCATCTTACTGATGAGATCAACTCTGTATTTTCCTACTTACTTCAAGCACTTTTAGGGTGGCCCTACATTCCACAATCTGTTTGTACAATCCCTATACAATCTCCTCTAACCCTTTAATGCCACTGAGAACCAATAACAGCAGTCACAGGATACACAAACCATGCTGCCTTCCAGGCATTAAAGCCTAAGTAAAGGTATGCCAGCAGGGGGCACATCTATGTATCATGTGACCACTGTGGCTCTCATTGGCTCTCATAGCAATCACATGATCATGACCCTATCCTGTTGGCTCCAGATCAGAAGTCTTGACTGAGAGCTGTCAGTGACAGCTTAGTCAGTGCTGGGAGCACACAACCTCATGGCAACATAGACACATATGTTGAGCGGCTGGGGGGTAAAGCCCACGTTCCTTGCTGCAGCATATATGAGGAAAAACCTAAACAATTTATTCAGTTTGTACTCTGTCATGCAGGCCCTTACATAACATGGTTGTTGGTAGATCTAAAGGAAAATTTACCATTAGACCATGTAGTGTATGGTCAACTTTTGATTCCCTGTGCAGTCTACTTTCTCCACTGTAGGTGGCGCTCGACCACAGCAGCATTGCAGTTGGAGAGGAAATCAAGGAGAACATGGTTCCTCTATGGCAGGGGTCTCCAAACTTTCTAAGCAAAGGACCAGTTTACTGTCCTTCAGAGGCTGGACTGTGGCCAGTAGGAGTAGAAAATGCCCTGGCAGGAGTGCCCATCATTGGTTTTAATGGGAGGAATACTGCCCCATTATTGGTATCAATGGGAAAAATAGTACCCCGTTGATGGTGTTAGTAGGGCTAATGGTGCCCCATCATTGGTGTCAATTGGTGGAATGGTGCCCCAAGGGCCAGATAAAGGGAAGTAAAAGGCCACATCTGGTCCCTGGGCCGCAGTTTGGAGACCACTGTTCTATGGTTTCCTGGGTCAGTGGAGAAGCTAGCCGATTGGATGCTGCCACCATATGTGACTCTGGCAGTCATCTTGGGTCAGGGAGATCCTATTTTAGGTCTTGGCTCCCAGGCTTGGCACGCATTTCGCATATAGGTAGTGTAGGGACAGGTCATCCATTTGACAGAGACAGTGATTAGCATCAGGGAAAGGTTCCAGATGGGTATGGAAAGGACAGGGAAATGCCATCAATCCTGGACACCTTCCCATTTGGGAGGTATGGACTGCTCAGGCTGCATTCCACCCATCAGGACAGACGCGGTCCACACAACCTGCAGAGACCTGCTCTGCTACACATTGCTGCTGCATTCTGTGAGTGTTCCAGGTCGGGGGCCTTCCCACTGGGCTTGTTGGAACTGCTGAACTTTTACATTAGTTCATATTCCATTCTCTTAACCAGACTCTGAGTGTTTACTGCTGCCACACCACGCTGAACCACCCCACAATTGGTGGCAGCCAGCAGGATATGTCCCTTCTTGCAGTGGGTGCAGAAGAAGGAGCAGGTACTATCATGGCACCGCTAGGATCAGCTGTGGCTCATGTGCTAAAGTTTAATGGCTGAAACATTCCCCTTACTTAGTGGGAAGAGAGATTAGAAAGTGCCGTGTGCCTGTATCAGGTCCCCCCCCCCCAGCTTATCGTGGAGCTGGCTATTACCTCCTTGGAGGATGATGCCCGCTGAGCGGTGATGGTACTGCCGGAAGAAGACCGGGACACCTTAGAACAAACTGTGACAAGTCTAGAGTTGGACAAGCCTGTGACAAGCTGTGACAAGCCTAGAGTCCTGTTTGGAGAGAATGTGATGATGCCAGAAATAAGGCAGAGGTTCTTTGTTTGGAGGCAACAGGAGGCCTCGCCCACTTTGCTGTAGCCCACCAGAACCTCTGGAAATGCCTGGAGAAGAGGGGTGCACACAGCTGTGCCGATATTACCGTCTCAGATCACCTATTGAGTGATCAGTTAATGATAGGATTGAAAGCTGGCCCAGTCAGGAGGGCCCTACAGGAGCGAATCACAGTGCAACCTGCCATCTCTTTTCATGAAGTAGTGGTGGACGTGGTTGCATGGGAACAGGAAGATGCAGAAGCAACTGTGGCAGTGACAAAAAGCTATGATCCATCATACATTGGTATAAAATGTAGCGCTAGAAAAATAAACACATATGCATATGTTTGTGATAAATTCAAAACTCTGTGATCATACTATAGTGATAAAAATAAGTTCAGTGCCCGTAACAGTCCTAAAAAGGACCAATATAAAGTCCACCACCAAATAGTGGCTAATAAAAGATGTAATACACTGGAACACTCCAAAAATGAGGGCATCAAAGGTGGTGCATCTTCAATCAGGAAATAGGTAAAATAAATCTACTCTTACCAGAACAGGTGGACTCGAGTGTCAGCAACAACGAGTCATAAAGGCAGGGATGCCAAACATGAGCAAGTAAACGAGACTCCAGGGGACCAAGGACCTCCAAATAGGACCCCAAGGAATGTTGTAAACAGCCACCGTACCGGACTTCAGATATAAAAAAGACCAGGACTGGAACTTGGGTACAGGAGGTAAAACTGGACCACACAGGAACTCTATGCCTGAGACATTTCTTCAATGTTTGGATTCAACATTTACAGCAGTCAGATCACCTTACGTTAAGATTCCTTTGCATGTAAAATTACACTGTGCAGGGCCGGGCTCTGTGCTCTTACACCCGCCCGGTGCTCCCCCTCCTCTAGCCCGGTACATGTCGCTCCTCCTGTAAGCTTCTTTCTTTCGGTTTGTTTCTCCCGCACGGTGCGGGAGAGACGATGGTGATGTTTTTTTTATTTTCGGCGGCCATGGAGCTGGCTCTCATTAGGGTTGATCCTCTTACTCTATAAATATGCAGTGACTGCAGTGATCAGGCACCCCAGATGATGTCTTATTGAGACAAAACTGGTTGGGACGGGCTCTGCTGATGCCACTGGGATATTTGATTTTACTTACATGCCTTTTGATGCCTTCTCAAATGTGAGTGACCATTTTACTTTTTTCAATAAAATGCCTTTTATGTAAATGGAATCACACTATGTGGCCCATTTTTTTCCTTTTACCATATATAATACTGGGAGGATCCATTCTGGATCTTTGTTCACTGTTCCCTTGGTGGATACCCATTGATGTTATACATTGTGATGGACCCCCGCCTGATTGGTCTACATGGAAACCGTGTATGCTGATTTTCTTCCCTGGGTGTGTTACACCACAAGCTCTGTTGACTCATCAGGCGTATGCCTAGTTGGGTTCAACTTGTCTGGTAAGCCTTTTTCCTTTTGGTTGTGGATTATCAACAGACAACTAGTTCACAGAGATTTATCTCACAAGTCACTTTATATATCGGAGTCACTTTATGGACTTTCATTCCATTATATACATGCACTGTTGGTTTATGTAAACATCATCATTATTGTTGTTTGTATTTTAGAGTAATATTGGATGTATTTTATCATGGTTTGTGCACATTAGTAATGGTTTGTTACTAGTCTTATCCCCTCACGGGAATCTCACTTTCATTTTCACAGCGCTGCAGTTTACCACTTTCCTATAAGCAATCATAGTATGTAAAAAAAAAAAACCCTGATCCTGACTGGGGTAATACTGTACTGCTCTGGTCACTGTATGTAAAAAAAAAAAAAAAAGAAAGAAAAAAAGTAAAAAATTATTTATTTTTTTTAAATTGTCACCAGTCAGTTTCCATAATCACCGCCACACCAGCCATATGATGACACTGTATTGCACTGGTGACAGTATGTAAAAAAATTGCGAATATATTTTTTTTTACATTTCTTTATTTTCCAAAAATTGTGACAAAAAATTACAACTTTAAAAAACTCGCCTTGCCTCTTACTAAATACCTTGGACTGTCTGAATTCCAAAAATTGGCCATTTGGGGGATATGTGTACTGTTCTGGCATTTTCGGGGCTCAAGAAATGAGATCGGCCGATCGATTTTCAGATATATACCATCGTTTGTGGACTCTAACTTTCCTACAGACTAAATAATGTACACTGATTTGGGTTATTTTCACAAAAGAAATATAGTAGTATACATTTTGGTCTAAAGAAAGATTATGTATCTGCAAAATTTTATAACAGAAACTAGGAAAACTGTGTTTTTTTTAAAAAATTTGCATTTTTTTTGTTTATTTTACAATAAATTTGGAAAACAGTGGTGATTAATTAACACCAAAAGAAAGCACTATTTGTATGAAGAAAGTGATACAAATTTCATATGGGTACAGTGTTGCATGACCGTGCAATTGTCATTCAAAGTGTGATAGCACTGAAAGCTGAAAATTGGCCTGGCCAGGAAGGGGATAAGAGTGTCCGATATTTAAGCCGTTAAAAGGGGGAGTGATTATTTTCTATACCAACTGTATATGAAAGAGGAGGCTCTAGCACCCTCATCGCTGTCAGCCATACACACAGTGATAAGGGAACTCGGCCTGGACGTGGCCTTCCTGAAGCAAGAACTGTCCTCTCTCAAAAGATATTCCTTGCCTTCTCTTAAGGGTGAGGATCTGTTACAGAGGGACACAGAGAAGGACCAGAAGTGCTGGTGTTACGGCTGCTTTAGAAACGTGAGTAAGAACTGTGGCCAGCCTGAATTCAAAAGCTCACGCAGGCAGCCATTAAACCCCCTGGGACCCCCTGGTTCCAGCAAACCAGAGTACATAGTTGCACCTGGTCCAGTGGTGGCTGCCCTCATGAGTGGACAAGTGGTACCATGCCTGATTGATACAGATTTGGAGGTCACTGTCATGGAGTAGGATTTGTGCGCCCACCAGCTTGGAACTGGAGACCAGCTGCATCCCTTCTGACAATCCTTCAAGGTGGCCAACAATCTGCTAATCCTGGTAGAAGGTGTCAACTGGGTGAGGGCATGAACTTGTTGAAGGACCTGGACTTGCCATGCTTACTGGCAAGCTCCAACATTCTAGCCGGTGAACTTGGGACTGTGGTCTCCAGGCAGTGTGGTTCAACATGATATGGGTCCACAAAGCTCCCCAGAAGGCAGCAAGGAAACAGCCAGAACAAGTGGGAGTCATCCGCACGCCTCCCAAACAAAAACTACTCCTGACACCCCGCCAGGAGGTAGTTGGCCCTCTCCCCATCAGGACTCACAAGAAACTTCAAAGGGACACACTAATGCTTGCAAGAATGCAGTAGTGCCAGGGGAGCATGCAGCTTGTCCAAGGTCCACAGATGGAAGGTCCTGGTGCAGCTCGTCAACCTGGGGTCGAACCGATTTGACTCCCCACAATGATGCCACCCTAGCAGATCTGTATGTAGTTACCCCGCCACTGCATTTCAGAGGCTCAACCCAGGATGGAGGCCATATGTGCTCTGCTGCAAGAAATCATGTCTTAGTTGGACAAGTCACAATACAAGATGCTGCTGGAACAGTTGGACAATCCCTTCTCCTATTTTTCCTGTTACAACAAAGGCTCCTACTGCTTACGGTTACACCAAGGCCATCGATCACCCAATCCATATGGGGGATTCTCCACCCATTCAGGAGTGATACCGTTATATTCGCCCAGCTTTGGGAGTGGGGAGCATTAGGATAAGCCAAGATCTTTGCCAAGTTCTTTTCCACACTTGATTTGGCAAGCGGCTAATGTCAAATCCCAGTGAGAGATCAAGGTTGTGAAAGGACTGCCTTTGCCACACCATTGGGACTGTTCAAATTTAACCATATGTCCTTTAGCCTGAGTAATGCCCCCAGCACACTTCAGCGGCTAATGGAGAGATGCATGGGGGACTTCAACTTTGAGATTACTAGTCTACTTTAGACAATATCATCATTTTCTCCTTTTAGGATCACATCAAGCACATGAACCAGGTGTTCACTCAACTAGCACAGTATAGGTTGAAACTCAAGCTCAGTAAATGGCACTTAGGCAGACAAAGAATCCAGTACTTAGGGAAAATTGTAGAAGCTGGAGGAGTTTCCCCAGCTAAAGTACTAGCACTACAGGACTGGCACCCCCCAAAGACCGTTACTGGGCTACGCTCTTTTCTGGTACTGGTGGGCTTTTACCACAGGTTTATTACTGAGTTCATCCACATAGCTGACCTACTTACCCAGCTGCTGAGCTGCCATGCTACCCAGAAGAAAGGCGCTTCTTCGCCCTCCATGCAAGCTCAGTGGCATCATCCCAACAACAGGCTTTTGAGATGTTCAAACAAAAACTGACTTCGGCACCTTTATTGGCCTATGTGCACTATTCAAAGCCCTTCCAGGGTATATACAGATGGGAGTTTACAAAGTCTGGGAGCTGTACTGGCTCAGGTTCAAGATGGCTGTGAACAGGTGATTGCCAGCTGCAGCCTCCGCGATACTGGGAAGAACCAAATAATTACAGCTCCTTCACATTGGAGTTATTAGCTTTGGTATGGTTTGGAAAGGTTTGCAGAGTACTTCACATGGGCAGACATAGGGGTCTTCACGGACAACAACCCCTGGCTTACTTGGACACAGCCAAGCTGGAGCAAAGGTAGGTCGCCCGCCTGGCATGGTTCAAATATAAGATTCACTACAGACCTGGGAAGTTTAACATGCAGGCTGATGCTCTAACTTGCTGTCTGGTGGAATGCACAGGAGTGGATGAGGACTCTTGCCAAAAAGACGTCAAGGTAGCCCCTGTCCTGCCCACTGCAACCACCTCGTGCTATCTCAAGGAACAGGGATCGGCCCCAGAAGCAGAGCCCACCAAAATTTACAGCCTTGAAGAGTGGGCTCTGATTCAACAGAAGGAACCAAATCTCATTTTGAGTGTCAGAGATGATCCAATGTGGCTCAAGCAATTCTGAGGCAATGGGATCAACTCAGGATATGGGACTATGTGCTATACCACCAGGCATGCATTCCTACTGAGCAGTGGGACATGCTGCAAATGGTGGTCCCCTTGTCGCATAACCTTCAAGTCTGCTGAATACTAAATATGGTAAGTGGACACTTTGGAGCTGACAGAATTGAGTCCTTGGTTAGACATACAAGATACTGATTCTGCCTGCGGCTGCCAGATTGGGTTCCGAAGGTTTTCCGGAAATGTGAGACTTCCTCTGTACATAAGACCAGAAGCCGGAAAGGCCGGAAAGGACCATGCCAATGACCATTACTTTTAACGATCTCTAGTTCACCCTCAGAATATTGCTATGTCTTGGTTTTTGTTAAGCACTTCACCAAGTTTGCTGTGGTAGTCCCCACTAAGGACCAGATAGCCCCGACCATGGCTAAATTATTTTTGTAGCATGTGGTCCAACCTTACGGGTGCCCCAAGTGGATACCCTCAGACCAAGGCCTGAACTTTGAGTCAGTGATCATATCTGAGCTGTGTCACCTCAATGGTATCCGAAAAAGCACACACCACCCCCTACCACTCATAGGATAATGGTGCCTGTGGGCAGTTCAACTACACCCTGCTGGGCATGCTGCAGACTCTCGAGCAACACCACCAAGATAGGTGGCACCAGCATGTGGAGGCCGTGGTGAGGGCCTACAACAATACCATTCACCGAGCTACTGGTCACACGACCCTCTTCTTGATGTTTGGGCGCTATGGTCGGCTACTGGTGGATCTCCTACTGGGTTCTCTTGAGGATGTGACTTCCTGGACACCTAGCACCTGGGTGCAGGGGCACTGGGACAAGCTACAGAATGCCAAGCAAGTGGTGCTAGATAGACACAAGGACTTGGTCAAGAACTCTGTCCTAGAGGGTTTCCTGTTGTAACCGGGAGACTGGGTGTTAGTGAAATATGCCAAAAACAAGTGAGGCAGTAAGCCAGAGCCCAAGTAGGAATGTGATCCCTATGGACAGCCTTTCCCTCCAACTCCAGTATATGACATAGTCTCCAAAGTATCCAATCTCATTTCCATCGCAACCTGCTGAGTTCTGTGTGTTAAGTGGTGATTGTTCCACCAAACTAGCTGGAGATCGAGAAGGATTTGTCCCTGTGGATGTTCCACCAGTGCAAGAGGTTCCCACAGAGTGGTAACTGCCTCCCCTCCTGCTTGAGCCCCCGGACCCTCTGAACTCAGCAGTGGAGAGCCCCAGTATAGAAACTACGGAAATTTCAACTACCACTGCAAGCTCCCCAGACTGTCCAGACGCAAGCGAAGATTTAGTCCTGAGCCCACGTGAAGGGGGCATGGAAAGCCCAGATGACCCTTATCCACCTGTGGCCCCAAAATCCCAACCAGAAGTTGATAACCTGAAACCTGACTCCCTGGAGGATACTGTTGCTTGTCGCCATTTGCTGTCTTACCATCGGCAGCTTTCTGCAACATACTCTGATTATGTTGTTTGAACTTTTTCCCTGCTGTTCCTTAACTATGTTCATTGCATTTCTCATATTGTTCTTTACTGTGTTGTGACAGCATCTGTCAAAGGGAGGTAGTGTAGGCAGGTGTAGTCTACTTTCTCCACTGTAGGTGGCGCTTGTCCACAGCTTGCAGTTGGAGAAGAAGTCAAAAGGGACATGATTTCTCTATGGATTCCTGGGACACCGAGGAAGCTAGCCGATCGGATGCTGCTGCCACATGTGACTCTGGCAGCCATCTTTAGGCACTGGCTCCCAGGCTTGGCACGCATTTCACGTGTGGGTAGTGTAGAGACTGGTCACCCGTCTGACATGGACAGTGATTAGCGACAGGGAAAGTTTCCAGATGAGTAGGGAAAGGTACAGGGATACACCATCCCATTTGGATACGGACTGGCCAGGCCTCATTCTGTCACTCAAGACAGATGCTGTTAGCACCACGAGACCTGCTCTGCTACACATTGCTGCTGCATTCTATGAGTGTTTCCAATTGGGTGCCTTCCAGCAGCCCTTGTTGTAACTGCTGAACTTTTACAATAATACAAGTTCTGTTCTCTCAACCGGACTCTGAGTATTTACTACTGCCGCAACATGCTGCACCTCTCCACACATACCCCTTATTTTCTCAGTTTGAATGCTGTGAATTTCTATGAATTTCTATGAATTCCAAATTTTGTCATCATCCAGCTTTTAGATCTTCTTACAGGATGATAGGAAGGAAGAGTGCAGAACTAGTGGGGAGCATTGAGGAGATTGGTCACCCAGCCAACAAATAGCCAGATGGGATGACTGATCTTCTATAAAGAACAGATAGTAGGTAGCATTTCTTGATGAAATAAGGCAGAAAGGAATGAGGGCCAGGCTAGAGAAAAAGGAGAACAGGAAAGCTGGGGCACTTGGTTCTTAAAGAGAAAGGCTTTAGAATGAATGAATGCATTGCTGGATTAAACAGGTGTCTTGTATACCTGCCTTCAATATCACTTTAAATACTACATAACCAAAGGGATGTCTGGATAGTTAAGAGTATTTGTGCTGTTAGAGAGAGTAAACATGGGCCGTTGATTTCTGCTACTGCATAAACAAGCCCAGATCAGAAATTAGTCTTAGGGCCAGTTCGTAAGAGAATGTGGTGCGGGAAACCTGCGTTCCATACACGTTTCCTGTACTGCATTCAAAACGCACCGCACTTGCGATCTGCAGCGGGGGTCAGTGTTAACTTAACGAAACCCCAAATGCAGGTTGCAAACACCGTACATTTGCCTATACTGGATTGCATGGTACAGTAGTAAAATGCGATACTGCCATTTGTTTACGGAGCTTGCTTTACAGTCGGGATAGGATAATAAAAAATAGATAAAAGAATGAATCCAGAAAGGATAAAATATTGCCATTAATAGTTACAATGATGGGGGTCTACATTCTGATGGGTTTCTTACAGTCTGTGGTTACATTATTGATGTCAAAATAAGTTAGTATATTTATAAATATTTCTTAAAAATAATCATATGATAAAAACCCTAATAGTCACATATAAAACAGAGAATGTAGTCAGGTTCTAAATTTGACTTAAGATATTTATGGTCCACTGCTGACATCTGGTGGTTTTTCTTGTTATTGCATCTCCCTTGAATCTTGATTCCACAATGTATGCTACATTTATTTCTTTATGTTTTACAGTATGTATTTCTTAGTTAAACTGTAAAAAATTCAACTTTAAAGTTAACTTATCTTCCAAACAATATAATTTGTTTTCAAAATTTTGGGATCATTAAAAAAGTTTTGTTTTTGAAATTATTGTGTGTACAAGTTACCATGGCATGGATTTTAAAATAGCAAGAACATATTGAATGTTGCAAACAAGTATAGATACTTGACAATACTGATTTAAAGTGTACATATAACTGCAAAGCCCCATATTTGGCAGCCATTTCCCCATTGTCCTAATAGTGACCTCTCTTAGGTCATTCAGAGACTGCAATTGCTGTCTTCTAATGTTGCAAATACTAGTGGTCTTGTTATCATGTCTATATCACTCTCTTCAGCATTTTAAGTCACTAACTAATGTTATTTTGATTTCTTTCTTTTTTTTCAATGTCAGTATAACAGCCAGGAATGGTTAGCTCCCATAGAAGAAAGCAATGACGGCAGGGGGTTAGGAGGGGCAGATGTCTGGGGAGCAGGGTTTTTATGTGGGGGAAGGGGCGCTGCATGGCTGCCCTGCCTTTCTATGTACTGATTTTGTCACACTAGGGGGGTTATTTACTAAAGGCAAATCCACTTTGCACTACAGGTGCACTTGGAAGTGCAGTCGCTTTAGATCCGAGGGAGACATGCAAGGAAAATAAAAAACAGCATTTTAGCTTGCACATGATTGGATGATAAAATCAGCAGAGCTTCCCCTCATTTCAGATCTACCCCTCAGATTTACAGCGACTGCACTTCCATGTGCACTTTCAAGTCCACTTGCAGTGCACTTGTAGTGCAAAGTGGATTTGCCTTTCGTAAATAACCCCATAGGTGTAAGGATTCTGCTGCTGTGTCCTGTCAATAATTTCACATTGAGCTCATTCCTGACACCTCTGGTCACTTGCTGCATGTGTGTTCCACCTATCCTCTGTACTGTGCTCAGCTCCAGCTCAGCTGAAGGTTAGTATATTACTGTGTGGCTTACACAGGCTGGGGGCTTTAACCCTTTTGCTGCCACTGTCACAAAGCATGTGATGGAGCAGACCACTAACTGGCCAGCTCAGTACCCTTTTGTTACAAGCTCATGGTCAATGAAGGTAACTTTTGGGGCCTGTACTTGAAACTGGGCCCTTTGTTGTGTCTGGCAATGACTCTTCTTGCTGAGCTGAAAAACTTGATAGCACCCTGTCTGATCCATTGGACAACCCTGCCTTGTGTCTTGAAACTTGAACTCTTTGCTCCTCCCATGAACTTCCGGATTTAAGCCATGTCTCTGCACTTCCTGTTTGCCAGATTATTGTGCTCCCTTCAGCCAGTATCTCAGTCTCATCTTCCCTGCTACCGTCAATAATTTGTTACCACTTGTTATCGACCCTTGTTTTGTTCCTCGACTACGCTTCCGCCTGATCCCAACGTGCAACTACCCTTTATCGACCCTTGACTTGTTCCTCAACTATGCTTCTGTTTGATACTGACCTGCATATCCACTATTGGACCCCGGCTTGCTCACCTCCTGGGGACCGCAACCTGGTACTAAAACGCAGGAATATCCATCTCCACCATTGTGAGCTCTGGTGAACACCGGTTAGTACTTATTTGTATGCTGGAAGTGCTGGTATTCCTCTAGTGGGACTTTAAAAGGTAAACTGCACTTGTAAGTAGAGACGTAGGGTATGAGTATAAGATATTTATTTAGAGGTGATAGTAGATGAACACAATCTACATAAAGACAAGTGAAGATACAAAAATAGACAAATAGGTATTCAGGATGCACAAAATGTGATCAGAGAATAAACATGCAATACATAGGGTACAATCTAGTCTCTGTTGTATGTGATTATACAAGCAAGAAAAAAACCTAACGTTTCGAGTATAGAATTGATATTACTCTTCAGGGGTATAAGATTGTGACCATGACGGAGGATATGTCATAAATTATTGCTTGGAAAATCAGATATCTTGCATCCACTTAAAAACAGAAGGGGGATAGAGTGCTAGTGTCCTGCGCGATGCTGGCTCCGGGATGTCCAGGCAGGGGGCGACCAACGGAGTCCCATGGGGAAATTCTCCCACAGAGGGCGGTAAATACCCGGATCAATGTAACCACGGTTCAGGGAGCGAGGAGTAGTCGCTGATTGTCTGAAAAACACAGGTGCCCCAGCTATGCTGAGAGTATTGCTTAGAGTGTTGTGTGTAGGTGCAACCGCTATCGGTAACGGCCAGCGCTTTCGGTGTGAAAGAAGAAAGCAGCCTAAGCATTACCTCAACTCAGAATCCAACTTCCTGATTTTTAGCCTATAGTTTTGAATACCTTAGATTTTCATTGTTTTGCAAAAAGGCCCAATTCAATACATTTACCAAGATTTTTTATTTTAGCTTTTAGATTTAGACCTCGTTCACATAAGTCAAATTGGGAGCAGCAGCTGTGTCCCTGCTACCTCTGTGTCCCAAATCACATGAAAGGTGCTGCCTGCACACCGATGTATGGAACACCTTTGCATCTCGTGCAGGCAAACCGGGCCATCACATGGGTGTACACTTAAGTACACGTGTGAGCGAGGCCTTAGTAGGAAATGTGTAAGTTATGCTGTGTTTGTGTGCCAATAATGATTTTAGTGTGTTTTTATCAAAAATATTTAATAAACATTTGTGAAAAATATTACAAATATACAGCCACACTATCTTTGTAGGTGTAAGATTAATTGTTCATATTTAACCCCTTTGCATCTAAGGGTAAAACAAATCTTAATGCCCAAGCCCAATTTTGCAACTTTTACATGTTTTCGTAAAACCGTACATATCATAACTACTTTGTGCATCCAGGTGGAGTATATCTTGTTTTTTTCAAGGCAAACTGTACTTTCATTTGGTGGTAAATGGTAATGGATATCTTCTGATTTTTTTTTTTATTATCTAAGGTAAACTGGCCCAAAATAGTAAAAAAAAAAAAACAACAATTTTTTTTTAACCACTTCAGCTCCAGAAGGTTTCTGACTAGGCCATTTTTTCGATACTGCACTGCGTTGTTTTTAACTGACAATTGCGTGGTTGTGTGACACTGTACCCAAATAAAATTGATTTCCTTTTTTTTTCCCACAAATAGAGCTTTCTTTTGATGGTATATGATCACCTTTGCGTTTTTTTTTTTGCGCTATAACAAAAAAAGACCGACAATTCTGAAAAAAAAACACTATTTTTTTTTCTGCTATGAATCACTACCAATAAAAAGAATATAAAAAATCGAATTTCTTCATCAATTTAGGTCAATATGTATTCTGCTACATAGTTTTGGTTAAAAAAAAATCCCAAAAAGCGTATATTGTTTTTATTTATTAATTCTTTTTACTAGTAATGGCGACTGCCGTGGCAAATCGAGCACCTAACTGACACTTTTGACACTTTTTGGGGATGTGCGTAAGGTCGGCGTGAAGGGGTTAACCACTTCGCCCCCGTCGGATGTTCAGGAACATCCTTGAATTGTGCAATGATATCTGAATGATGTCTGCAGCTACAGACATCATTCAGATATTGCCGTTTTCAGCCTGCAATTCCCTGCACCATAAGAACGATCATATCGGCTGTTCCGCCACTTGATCCTTCTTATGGGTGGACATCCCCTCCCGCCACCCTCTGGTGCTTCTACTGACTCACCGCTTTCATCGTTAAGTCGGAGAATGGATCCGCTGGCCCTGGATGGTGGCGATAGAGATTTCCGGACCAGATGGTCGCCAGAGTCTCTATGATTGTTCGGAGGCCGAGCGTGATGTTATGACGTCACGCCCGGCCTCTGCATTCAAAAAAACTGCGCCGCCACGGCTGGGAAGCCGTGATCGTTTTTTCTTTTTTATTTTAGGCTTCCCAGCCTAGAGGTGAGATGTGGGGTCTTATTGACCCCATATCTCACTGTAAAAAGAACAGACCATGCCATATTCCTAGTACAAGGGATGTTTACATTCCTTGTAAAAGGAATAAAAGTTACCAAACATTTTTTTTTCCAAAGTGTCAAACTAAAAAAAAAAAAAGTCAAATTAAGAAATAAAAAAAAAAAATTTAAAATGCCCCTGTCCCCATGAGCTCGCACGCAGAAGCGAACGCATACGTAAGTCCCGCCCACATATGAAAACAGTGTTCAAACCACACATGTGAGGTATCGCCATGAACATTAGAGCGAGATAAGTAATTCTAGCCCTAGACCTCCTATGTAACTCAAAACATGTAACCAGTAAAAAATTTTAAAGCATTGCCTATGGGGATTTTTAAGTACCAAAGTTTGGCGCCATTCCATGAGCGTGTGCAATTTTGAAGCATGACATGTTAGGTATCTATTTACTCAGCATAACTTCATCTTTCACATTATGCAAAAAAAATGGGCTAACTTTAAAGTTTTGGGGTTTTTTAAAGCATGTTTCCCCCCAGAAAAGTTGCCACGCTAATACTGTGCGAGATAAAAAGTTGCCACGACCACCATTGTATTCTTTAGGGTCTTTGCTAAAAAAACATATATAATGTTTGCGTGTTCTATGTAATTTTCTAGCAAAAAAATGATGAAATTTACATGTAAGAGAAAAATGTCAGAATTGGCCTGGGTGCGAAGTAAATATTCTGAGATATTCAAAGCTGGATTTTTATACAGAATTTCACTTTTCTGTTGATCTCTGACATCAATATTTCTAAAATATCAAGTATACCACAGCTCCTCTTTTTGTGAGTCTCTTACTGTTTTCAGGGTTTTTTTTCTCTTGTCTTGTGAATTCTCCCTACCTTCCACTGATGCACCTTACTGCTACTAGTGTAGAGTGAACAGTTCCATTATTTCTGGTCACATGCTCCCCTCTATGGGGTTGATTTACTAAACCCGAAGGGTGCAGCTCTGCATAGAAACCAATAAGCTTCCAGTTTTGTTTTGTTTTTTGTCAAAGCTTAAATGGGTTGTAAAGGTAAATTTTTTTTAAAAAAAAAATAACAAACATGTTATACTTACCTTCACTGTGCAGCTCGTTCTGCACAGAGTGGCCCCGAACCTGGTCTTCTGGGGTCCCTCAGCGGCTGTTTCAGCTCCTCCCCGCAAGAACTAACCACCTCAATGCAAGCTCCCTCGCATGGTGGTTAGTGCTTGCGGGCGCGCTCCCGTGATACAGCCGGCGGCTATAGCCGCTCACTGTATCACTCGGCCCCGCCCCCCAGCGCACCGCGTCATTGGATGTGATTGACAGCAGCGCGAGCCAATGGCTGCGCTGCTTCCAATCCATCCACTGTAGCCAATCAGCGGCCAGGGTGAGCGGAGGAATAGATGTCGGGAACGCGAAGCTGACTTTCGAGGCGTCAGGTAAGTAAAACGGGGGGGCTGGGGGCGGCGGTATTGTCAGAAGTTTTTTCACCTTAATGCATAGAATGCATTAAGGTGAAAAAATTTTCACCTTAATGCATTCACTTTACAACCCCTTTAACTGAACAAGCTGAAGTTAGAAGTTTTAGTAAACTAATCTCTTATGTGTACTAAAATTTCCATAGTGCCTAACGTGTCTGCAGGTAAACGTGTACTTCATCTCGGGGGCAAGCAGGGAAGAGAACGAACATAGCCACCGTTGCATATGGGAGATGAAGCAAGGGACAAGAAGGATAGTGCATTATATATATACTTAGACATATTACATTTATTAAAAAGTTTAGTTTCACTTTAAGGCCCCTTTCACACTGAGGCGCTTCTAAACTGCCAGTAAAACGTTGAGCACTTTTGAAGAGCTTTTCAGGTGCTTTTGAAGAGCTTTTCAGGCGCTTTTGAAGAGCTTTCCATTCATTTCAATGGAGAGGGGCGATTTTGCACCGCCCTGCCAGCGCACTGCCCCAGTGTGAAAGCATTTATTGACTTACGAGCCCTTTCACACTGGGGGGGGGGCGGCGTCGGCAGTAAAACGCCGCTATTATTAGCAGGGTTTTACCGTCGGTATGCGGCCGCTAGCTGGGCGGTTTTACCCCCCGCTAGCGGCAGGGAAAGGGTTAAATACCACCGCAAAGCACCTCTGCAGAGGCGCTTTGCCGGTGGTATAGCCGCGCCGTCCCATTGATTTCAATGGGCAGGAGCGGTAAAGGAGCGGTATACACTCCGCTCCTTCACCGCTCCGAAGATGCTGCTAGCAGGACTTTTTTTACTGTCCTGCCAGCGCATCGCTCCAGTGTGAAAGCCCTCGGGGCTTTCACACTGGATACAAAGCAGCGGCACTTTCGGGTCAGATTGCAGGCGCTATTATTAGCGCAATAGCGCCTGCAAACCGCCCCAGTGTGAAAGGGCTCTAATGGAAATAGGTTTTCATGAGCTTTTCAGACGCTTTTTTTAGCGTGAAAGTGCCTGAAAAGCGGATCAGTGTGAAAGGGGTCTAAAACTGATATTTCACTTTGTAATAATGATAAAAAGCTGAATGACATGATGGCTTTTTTGATCTCTTTGCGACTTCGGTGCAACGATATCTCTATATCTCTAAATAGATGAGCACCAACCTCTGGCCTCATACAGAGCTGTGCACACCGGTGGCTTTACTCTACATACAGTATACACAGCGGCTTTACTCTACATACAGTATACACAGCGGCTTTAAATAGGTGAGCACCAGACTCCTTAACATTGTCACTGTGCACAGTCTTTTTTTTTTACCTTAAAACTTTTGCAACACAGAGGTACAGTACAGTATCCCTACTACTGTTCAGCACAGCATTTTGAAGTGCAGTTTTATTTGTTTTATGTTTACAGTACACTTTATACTGTAATTTTTTTTTTTTTCCGTAATCATTTTTATATGAATAAATGGCTGTGGAACGAATCATCTGAGTTTCCATTATTTCCTATGGGGAAATTTGCTTTGATATACGAGTGCTTGGATTACAAGCATGCTCCTGGAACGAATTATGCTCACAAATGAAGGTTTCACTGTATTATAAAACATTTTTTTTTCTTTAAGTAATCATAATGTCTGTGACATTTACTGGCTATTTTAACTTTATCTATGTCTCAAGGAGGATGTGTTTTACTTATTAACTCGGCTGTAAGGCTCAGTGGCAAAGTAACCTTGCTTTGTTATTCTACTCCATCACTCTTCTGTTCAGAGTACATCATTAAGCATTAGCCTTACAGACGTATAATTAGTCACCTTTGGTGGAAAACGTGTTGAGTGTTAGTTGAATGTGTTCTGTTGCATCTTTGCTTGTATTTTAAAAACTCTCCAATTGTTTCAGTACAGCCCCATAAGTATATTGTTCAGTCCGGGCAAGGCTGAGGTTCAGAAGAGCCATGACGGGTGGATCACTCCTGGTTTCCTTAGTAGCAGCAGTGTTTCTTTTCTCTCAGTAGTATTCTTGGATCACTTACAGTACTGGGAGTCACTGTGCTATAACTGTTCCCTGTTCAGGGTTCTACAAAGGAATTTTTTGGATGAATGAATTAGCACTAATGCTCAGGTATCTGCTGAAATGTGTAGTGGCAGTTGACCTTGTCTGAGTTTGCAAAAATCTTGGATTTTTCAGGACAACACCAGATGTGTAGTAGTGAGAGCCAAAAAATTCTGCATTTGTTCTTTTACCTTGCAGTGCTGCAAGTTAAAATTAGACATGTGCACTGACGAAAAATGTGTTTGTTTTCGTTTCATTCTATTTTTTTTTTTTTTTTTTCAGGTCATTCGTTATGATTGCAATTCAAAAATTCGTAAATTCGAAAATTCATATAATCGTAAATTCGAAAATGAGAAAATCCGAAAATAAGAAAGAAAATCCACAAATTCAAAAGAATAACTAACTAACTAACTAGTAATAACTAACTATTAAACTATAGGTATTAGAATTTCCTTTCAAATTTGGCTGTTTGTGAACACTACAAATATGAATTTATCCGAAGTTATGAATTATCCAAAATAACGAATGCCACATCTAAACAAATGGAACTGAACAAATTAATAATAATAATAACAAAGAGTTTTTATTATTATTATTATTGTTATTTATTACTATGTATTTGAATTCATTTGTTATGTTCCATTCGTTTAGATTCGGCATTCGTTATTTCGAATAATTCGTAACTTCGGATAGAATTTTCAGATTTTCAAATTTTCAGTTGTTCGAATTTACAAATTTCCGAATTTTCGAATTTACAAATTTACAAATTTACGTATTTACAAATTTCCAGATTTACGAATTTACAAATTTTTTAATTCACAAATTTAGGAATGTATGAATATTCTGAAAAATTCCTTAGACGGTTTTCGTTAATGCGGTCATTTCAGAATTAACAAATTTGACGAATTTCGTTAAAAAACTAATTTGGAACGATCTGCACATGTCTAGTTAAAAATAAAGGGTCAAATTTTCACTACCATGCAATCATTAAACATTAATGATGGATCAGAAAGGATAACCTTTTCTGCAGCTAGATAAATTCTGCATCCTCCTTGTGCTCAGTCACATTACCGATTGGTCGCTATGGTCAGCTACCAATGTAAAAGATTCTCGGCTGACTGATGCTCACATGACCAAGTGATAGAAGACAGTATCTTCAATCATTAATTGCTATAAGTAGGCTAAATATTTTTTATATATGTGCTTTTAATTTTAGTCTTAAGGCAAAACTAAAGTTCTGCTGTTTGCTGTGTGCAGGCAAGAATTTTTATTGCAGAAGAGACATGCAATGTCTCTTCTGCAATAAAATACGCTTACCTCAGTGGCAGCTGGTGGTTTCTTTTGTTTGGGGGGGTTGCAAGCAACCAACACCCCCACCCCGAGTGGCTGGCGGCACCTCCCCTCTCCCCCCGCAGTCTGCCGGTCGGTCCGGCACTTACCCCATCTAGGCTAGTAGCGCGTGGTGGACAGCGAGCAGCGGCTCCGTGTCCTCTCCTCCATCATGGCGGCCTCCAGCATGCGGTTCATCCCCTCCTCCTATGCGTCCAATAGGATCGTCTGTCCTTTCAGCCAATTGGGTGACGGTTCTCAAAAGCTGCTTCCTGATTGGCTGTGAGGAGTATCAGTGTTATAATATATTATATATATATATATTATAAAATATTCATTCGCTGTTGTAACACACCTGGGTGGGCTCAGAGTGCATTCTCTGCGCCCCGAGCCCACCCTATTTTGAAACCTATTAGAGCCTCTGGCTCTAATCAGGTGTTTAAAAAAAAAACACCCCCCGCCATTGTAATTCATGCATCCGGCGTCCTGCAAGGGTCCGAAAGCATGGATGGGGGGGGGCGCAGCGATGGATGGGGGGGCGGCGTCCATGCACCCTTAATGGACGGGTCGCCCCTGGCTTACCTGCCTGTTTGCGGCATCCCCTGGCATATACACTGAGCTGCACATGCACGGCTCAGCTTACAGAAGTGACCCAATCCCTGTGTGCCAGAATGACGGTCTCCTGTGCATGCGCAGGAGTGACATCATCTTGCGCCGTCCAATGAAACTGACTGAAAACCAGAACACAGGAGAAAATGCTGGGGCTGGGGAGAAACGGGACCATTTGTAGTGTAGGTTTGTAATAGTTATTGGTTTACTTAGTAATTTACTTAGTAATAGTTTTATGTAATCTATAATGTTAGTGTATAAGTAATCACTTCTACCTGTATACAACATGTTTATTGTATAATGAGGCAGCTGATTTCATTATTCTCTGGGAAGTTGTGAACATCTGGTCTCTCTATTGTGTAGTGTAGTTCAAACCGGTTTTGACTAGTTTTTCAGCTGATATATATATATATATATATATATATATATATATATATATATATCTAGAAGACAAAGGGCCATTTGAGTTCACTCAGAACTAAGATGTCTGAAGCAAGCGAACTATCACCTCCTTCAAATGAAGAAGTTAAGATGTTACTTAACCCACAATAGTAAAATCTGTATATGTAGCATAGCATGCTTGTTATACTCACTGTGG
Organism: Lithobates clamitans; assembly: GCA_037952925.1. Classification (NCBI taxonomy): domain Eukaryota; kingdom Metazoa; phylum Chordata; class Amphibia; order Anura; family Ranidae; genus Lithobates; species Lithobates clamitans. The sequence goes on from JBBGZY010001141.1 coordinate 1,558,001, forward strand.
AACTTATGGGGTTAATCCTCTGCATTGTGTAAAAAGGCTTGTTTTATCCTATATGCACAGATCCTTCCCTTCTTGCATTGTCTATCTTGGGAAGGCCAGCTAACACACAGGCAGTAGCCAACCTGCACATGCTCAGTTGTGTCTTTTATGCTGGAGAGAACATTTACTTGTTCTCAGATCTAACCAGGTCACATGATATTGGCATCACACATGTGGGCGTGTATACAGTGGAAATCTCCTCCTACCTGAATTCTCAACACTGGAGAAACGGTGTAGTTTATTACTGACCATGGTATACAGATCAGCCAAAAGGTTCATATTACTGGGTTTAGTAACACTTTAACCGGTTCCCGACTGGCTCACACATATTTACTGTAGTACAATGGCACCGCTGAGTGAAACCCCGTATGGGTACGGAGTCCCCTTTAAGAGCCGCCAGAGTGCGCACATGTGCCACGGGCCGGCACGCAATCGTGTGACTGAGAGCCAGCGCAGGGATTTGTGTGTGTAAACTTACTAAGTAGAAACAACGATATGGCTCCTCCCCCAGTCAGTCCTATCCCCATACAATTAGAACACACTAAGGCAACACACATTTAACCCCTTGATCGCCCCCTAGTCTTAACCCCTTTCCTACCAGTGACATTTACACAGTAATCAGTGCATTTTTATAGCACTGATCGCTGTATAAGTGTCAATGGCCCCAAAAATGTGTCAAAAGTGTCCGATCTGTCCGTCGCAATGTCGTAGTCCCGCTAAAAAATCGATGATCACTGCCATTACTAGTAAAAAAAAAAAATAATAATAAAAATGCCATAAAAATGCCATAAATCTTTCCCACAGTTTGTAGACGATATAACTTTTGAGCAAACCAATGAAAACCAAATATAGGCTTATTGCGATTTTTTTTTACCAAAAATATGTAGAAGAACATATATTGGCCTAAACCGATGAATACATTTGTTTTGTAAAAACATTTTTGGGGATATTTATTATAGCACAAAGTAAATAATATTTTTTTTTTCAAAATAGTCGCTCTTTTTTTGTTTATATCGCAAATAATAAAAACCGCAGAGGTGATCAAATACCACCAAAAGAAAGCTCAGTTTCTGGGAAAAAAAGGACGTAAACTATGTAAATTCCTTTTATAATTATACTTTTGAGTTGTGTGGAATTATTGTACCATATTCACATATCTGAAAGGTTAAACATAGGAATTTTTAAGTAATAAAGTTTAACCCTTTATTACACCATTGGAGGAAAGGTAAGTATAAACTGCCTTTAGTTTTGCATGAAAGTTGGCAATATACTGTATGAATTTTGGCTGGATCCTGAGGAACCTAATGAAATTTGCTCAATGGGTTCCATTGTTGTTGCCTTCCGCCTGACATCATCCAATTGATAATTCAAGAGGAGCTGGAGAAAAATTGTCAGCGATTTTTTTTTGGGGGTATTTTGGTCATCATTGTATGGCTACCTTTATGCTTGTTAGCCTAAACATTCTTAGAGCAAAACCCCAGCCAAAAAAAAACAAGATGAAAATGCATAGCCCAGTACAAGATAAAATAGCAAAAAACAGCTTCTGTTGTAATATTCAGCTACAATTCAGAGATTTTCCCCTGTAGTACTTTGCTGCCTCTTGATGTACTCAGTCTGATGACCATCATTATTCAGCCTACTTCCTCTGAGCCCAGGTTGTCCTGCACCCACCTCAGCCTGTCCTTGGACTGGGAAATGTGAAGTAGCACAGTGATGAGCTCATCTCCCTGTCACTCTGCTTTCTCTTCCTGTCAGCATGCATCTAGTCAGCACATAAACTGTTTGGCTTTTTGCGCTGCTTCTTCTTCTCACATTCCAGTTCTGCTATTCAGGGACTGCAAGAGGCTGATAACAGGTCAGATTAAGGTACTTACAGTGCTTGTATTTAATAAACACATTAAAAGCTGATCTCCAGGCTTTCCATAACTCCATGGGAAGCTATAGAAGAGAGGTTCATTTTTGCAGAGAGATGGGTTTTAATGATGTCTAAATGATTAGAGAGTTGTATTAATTTGTGTCTTATTTCTACCTGGCGTTCAGCTTTAAAGGCTAAGTTCACCTTTTTAAAAAAAATTAAGTAATTCATATATTTTTGCAAGAAAAAAAATGTGCATTTATTATTTTTTCCTGCAGGAAATTAGTGGATCGGGGATGCAATGTCCAGCTTCTGCAGACAAAGACCTGCAGCTTTCAGCCCATACCTGCATATAGGCTGTCAGTTTGAAAGCTGCAGGGCTGGTGAATGAACTATGAGAGTGCTCATCGGTGCCCTCGTAGTTCATTTGGAACTACAAGCCATCAGCCGCTATGGATGACGGTAGTTGTAGTTGATTCATTCACAGGAAACTGTGAATGAATGATGCGGCCGTGTGAACGGAGACCCACGTGGTGGCACTGCTTTTGAATTTTGACAGTGGGTGCAGGGAGACGATCCCCTTTCTGCTGTTACACTAAGGGGGATCGGGCAAACTGGCTGCCAGAGCTGGAAGCATGTTACATGTTCTACCCTAAATATGGGTGGAATATGTAACATGTTCCAAAAGGTGAACTTATCCTTTAAAGCAGAGCAGCTTATTAAAGCTGAACTTCTAGAAAATTTTAAGTCACCATTTTATCCAGTTATGTCTCTATATTAGTGTCTTGCCAAACTACTGCACATTAGGATTGGGCGTTGTTTGAACAAGTCAGACATTATTGCACTGTATAGCATAGGTGTGCGCAGCCTATTGGATTAGGGTGTGCACCCCAAAGCTCAAACACATATGTATGTGTGTGTATATATAGAGTAGTAGGGCAATGGACAGTGTCGGTAGAGCAGTGGACGATGTCAGTAGGGCAGAGGTTGGTGTCTGTAGAGCAGTGGACGGTGTCAGAACGGCAGGGATTTGTGTCAGTAGATTATTTTTTTATATTGTTTTTATTATTTCTTTTTTTTTTTTTACAATTTTATTATTTTTTTGCAATAATTTTTTTTTTATTGTTTTTTTTACTTTTTTTTTTTTTTTTTTAGGAGTCCCATGGGGGGGGGGGTGGGAGGGGGGCTTTGGTCAAATATCAGGGGTCTAAACAGACCCCTGATGTCTCACTTTGGAGACAGAGAAAGGGACTGAGGACAGAGATTTTCCAGTCCTTTTCTCTGCAGCCAGGCAGCAGGGGGAATCTGCCTAGCACAGGATTATTAGGGTGTGCCTAGGCACACCTGGCACCCCCTGTGCACACGCCTTTGCTATAGAGCACTGCCAGACTGTAATCCTCCAAATTAATTTATGGGATAAGAGAGTGGAATCATGGTCTCATGAGTTCCTTGTTGCTCCTTTACTGTTCTACCAGCAGACTTGGGGTGGGGATGTGAGTAGCTGGGTTGTTTATCCGGAATAAAGAAATGTGGTGTCACCTACTTGCCTATGTGGCCTGAAAAATGTATGTGAATCACAAATGTGAGCAAACAGTTACACATCTCTCGACCGCTGGAAACAATTTACACATATGTATTTCAACTGTGTGCTTGACTGTTTGATTGGCGATCGTGGTAAGATTTCAGTAAATGTGTATGTGAGCTCTATTTTTATATACTCTTGTTTTAGCTTTCACCTAATGATTACAGGAACAACACTAGAGGGTGCAGCAGTACTTCATATAAAGATGTTCTAACCTGGTAGACTGTATAAAGTAGGCACTTTTAACAGGGTGCAGCAAAAGATGAAACATATCTGCATCTCTTGGAACACTGCCTATTTAAAAACAGCCATTGCTGTTAATTTCCAAATTACAAGACCATTTGCTGTACTAGTGGACCCTTTGTGAAATTCTAGAAAATGCTTCCTACATGAAAATAACCGAATAACTGTATCCATCACACAAGGAATTAACTTGAATACCTTTTTTTTTTAATATTTAGAGAGTGTTCTGACATGACTGCAGGCGTGAGACTATATATTAAACTTTAAAATGGACAAATTATGCTTGTCTGCAAATAGTTCAAATAAAGATTATAGATAATTTTAACATATGTATATTTGTACTAACACTTTATAGCTTATAGGCTTATAATAAAAAAATATATATATATATATATATATAAATATATATATATATATATATATATATATATATATATATATATATATATATATATATATTATTTTTTTATGTATATATATATATATATAAAAATACATATAGAGATAGATATACACTATATTGTCAAAAATATTGGGACACCTGCCTTTACGCGCACATGAACTTTAATGGCATTCCAGTCAGTCCATAGGGTTCAATACTGAATTGGCTCACCCTTTGCAGCTATAACAGCTCTAACTCTTCTGGGAAGGCTGTCCATGGGGTTTAGGAGTGTGTCTATGGGAATGTTTGACCATTCTTCCAGAAGCGCATTTGTGAGGTCAGTCACTGATGTTGGACGAGAAGGCCTGGCTCGCAGTCTCCACTCTAATTCATACCAAAGATGTTCTTCTGGGTTGAGGTCAGAACTCTGTGCAGACCAGTCAAGTTCCTCCATCCCAAACTCGTTCACCCTTGTCTTTGTGGACCTTGCTTTGTGCACTGGTGCGCAGTCATGTTGGAACAGGAAGGAGCTATCCCCAAACTGTTCCCACAAAGTTGAGAGCATGAAATTGTCCAAAATGTCTTGGATTGCTGACTCCTTAAGAATTCCCTATTACTGAAACTAAGGAGCCAAGCCCAACCCCAACCCCTGAAAAACAACCCCACACTATAATCCCCTCTCCACCAAATGATTTGGACCAGTGCACAAAGCAAGGTCCATAAAGACATGGACCTTGGGGTGGAGGAATTTGACTGGCCCACACAGAGTCCTGACCTCAACCCAATAGAACACCTTTGGGATGAATTAGAGCATAGACTGCGAGCCAGGCCTTCTTGTCCAACATCAGTGCCTGTCTCACAAATGCACTTCTGGAAGAATGGTCAAACATTCCCATAGACACTCCTAAACCTTGTGGATATCCTTCCCAGAAGAGTTGAAGCTGTTATAGCAGCAAAGGGTGGGCCAACTCAAAATTGAACCCTACGGACTAAGATTGGGATGCTATTAAAGTTCATGTGGGTGTAAAGGCAGGCGTCCCAATAAAAAATATAAAATATTTTTTATATATATATATATATATATATATATATATATATATATATATATATATATATATATATATATATATGTATTCAGACCCCCTTAAATTTTTCACTCTTTGTTATATTGCAGCCATTTGCTAAAATCATTTAAATTCATTTTATTTCCTCATTAATTTACACACCCCATATTGACAGAAAAACACAGAATTGTTGACATTTTTGCAGATTTATTAAAAAAGAAAAACTGAAATATCACATGGTCCTAAGTATTCAGACCCTTTGCTGTGGCACTCATATATATATATGCTTTCCATTTCTTCTGATCATCCTTGAGGTGGTTCTACACCTTCATTTGAGTCCAGCTGTTTTTGGTTATACTGATTGGACTTGATTAGGAAAGCCGCACACCTGTCTATATAAGACCTTACAGCTCACAGTGCATATCAGAGCAAATGAGAATCATGAGGTCAAAGAAACTGCCTGAAGAGCTCAGAGACAGAATTGTGGCAAGGCACAGATCTGGCCAAGGTTACAAAAAAATTCTGCTGCACTTAAGGTTCCTAAGAGCACAGTGGCCTCCATAATTCTTAAATGGAAGACCTTTGGGACAACTAGAACCCTTCCTAGAGCTGTGTAGCCTCATCAGTGTTCATCAATGAAGGAGAAAAATTACCTGTTTGCAAAATTTATTAACAAAATATAAAACGGTTTTGTATTTTTTTTTTTTTTTAAGTTCGGTCTTTTTTAATTTTTTTAACAAAAAGTAAAAAACCCACGGGTGATCAAATACCACCAAAGAAAGCTCTATTTGTGGGACAAAAATTATAAACATTTCATTTGGGTACAGTGTTGTATGACTGCGCAATTGTCATTCAAAGAGTGACAGCGATAAAAGCTGAAAATTGGTCTGGGCAGGAGGGGGGTTTAGGTGCCCAGTAAGCAAGTGGTTAAAGGAATATTTCATTTTTATTGTTTCACTTTAACCACTTGCCGACCGCCGCACGACGATGTAGGTCAACAGAGCGGCACGGCAGGCAAAAGGGCTTACCTGTACGTCCTTGCCTGCCCGCGGGTGGGGGGTCCGATCGGACCCCCCCCGGTGCCTGCGGCGGTCGGCAAATGTCCCCCGGCAATCAGTGGTGAGGGGGAGGCCATCCATTCGTGGCCCCCCCCTCGCGATCGCTCCCAGCCAATGGGATCATTTCCCTGCCTCTGTATTGTACACAGAGGCAGAGGAAATGATGTCATCTCTCCTCGGCTCGGTATTTTCCGTTCCGGGCCGAGGAGAGAAGACTGTAATGTGAGTGCACCAACACACACACACAGTAGAACATGCCAGGCACACATTACACCCCCGATCCCCCCCCCCCGATCGCCCCCCAATCACCCCCCCCCCCGTCACAAACTGACACCAAGCAGGTTTTTTATTTTTTTTATTTTTATTTTTTCTGATTACTGCATGGTGTCAGTTTGTGACAGTTACAGTGTTAGGGCAGTGAGTGTTAGGCCCCCTTTAGGTCTAGGATACCCCCCTAACCCCCCCTAATAAAGTTTTAACCCCTTGATCACCCCCCGTCACCAGTGTTGCCAAGCGATCATTTTTCTGATCGCTGTATTAGTGTCGCTGGTGACGCTAGTTAGGGACGTAAATATTTAAGTTCGCCGTCAGCGTTTTATAGCGACAGGGACCCCCATATACTACCTAATAAATGTTTTAACCCCTTGCTTGCCCCCTAGTTAACCCTTTCACCACTGATCACCGTATAACCGTTACGGGTGACGCTGGTTAGTTCGTTTATTTTTTATAGTGTCAGGCCACCCGCCGTTTATTACCGAATAAAGGTTTAGCCCCCTGATCGCCCGGCGGTGATATGCGTCGCCCCAGGCAGCGTCAGATTAGCGCCAGTACCGCTAACACCCACGCACGTACCATACACCTCCCTTAGTGGTATAGTATCTGTACGGATCAATATCTGATCCGATCAGATCTATACTAGCGTCCCCAGCAGTTTAGGGTTCCCAAAAACGCAGTGTTAGTGGGATCAGCCCAGATACCCGCTAGCACCTGCGTTTTGCCCCTCCGCCCGGCCCGACCCAGCCCACCCAAGTGCAGTATCGATCGATCACTGTCACTTACAAAACACTAAACGCATAACTGCAGCGTTCGCAGAGTCAGGCCTGATCCCTGTGATCGCTAACAGTTTTCTTGGTAGCGTTTTGGTGAACTGGCAAGCACCAGCCCCAGGCAGCGTCAGGTTAGCGCCAGTACCGCTAACACGCACGCACGCACCGTACACCTCCCTTAGTGGTATAGTATCTGATCCGATCAGATCTATACTAGCGTCCCCAGCAGTTTAGGGTTCCCAAACATGCAGTGTTAGCGGGATCAGCCCAGATACCTGTTAGCACCTGCGTTTTGCCCCTCCGCCCGGCCCAGCCCACCCAAGTGCAGTATCAATCGATCACTGTCACTTACAAAACACTAAACGCATAACTGCAGCGTTCGCAGAGTCAGGCCTGATCCCTGCGATCGCTAACAGTTTTTTTGGTAGCGTTTTGGTGAACTGGCAAGCACCAGCCCCAGGCAGCGTCGGGTTAGCGCCAGTACCGCTAACACCCACGCACGCAGCATACACCTCCCTTAGTGGTATAGTATCTGAACAGATCAATATCTGATCCGATCAGATCTATACTAGCGTCCCCAGCAGTTTAGGGTTCCCACAAACGCAGTGTTAGCGGGATCAGCCCAGATACCTGCTAGCACCTGCGTTTTGCCCCTCCGCCCGGCCCAGCCCAGCCCACCCAAGTGCAGTATCGATCGATATGCCCGTCATGCCCATAGTGCCCTTCCTGCTGCATTCGCCAATCCTAATTGGGAACCCACCGCTTCTGCAGCGCCCGTACTTCCCCCATTCACCTCCCCAACCAAATGCAGTCGGCTGCATGAGAGGCATTTTCTTTATGTCCTCCCGAGTACCCCTACCCAGCGAACCCCCCCAAAAAAGATGTTGTGTCTGCAGCAAGCGCGGATATAGGCGTGACACCCGCTATTATTGTCCCTCCTGTCCTGACAATCCTGGTCTTTGCATTGGTGAATGTTTTGAACGCTACCATTCACTAGTTGAGTATTAGCGTAGGGTACAGCATTGCACAGACTAGGCACACTTTCACAGGGTCTCCCAAGATGCCATCGCATTTTGAGAGACCCGAACCTGGAACCGGTTACAGTTATAAAAGTTAGTTACAAAAAAAAGTGTAAAAAAAAAAAAAAAAAACACAAACAAAAATATGAAATAAAAAAAAAATTGTTGGCGTTTTATTGTTCTCTCTCTCTCTATTCTCTCTAATGTTCTGCTCTTTTTTACTGTATTCTATTCTGCAATGTTTTATTGTTGTTATGTTTTATCATGTTTGCTTTTCAGGTATGCAATTTTTTATACCTTACCGTTTACTGTGCTTTATTGTTAACCATTTTTTTGTCTTCAGGTACGCCATTCACGACTTTGAGTGGTTATACCAGAATGATGCCTGCAGGTTTAGGTATCATCTTGGTATCATTCTTTTCAGCCAGCGGTCGGCTTTCATGTAAAAGCAATCCTAGCGGCTAATTAGCCTCTAGACTGCTTTTACAAGCAGTGGGAGGGAATGCCCCCCCCTCCAACGTCTTCCGTGTTTTTCTCTGGCTCTCCTGTCTCAACAGGGAACCTGAAAATGCAGCCGGTGATTCAGCCAGCTGACCATAGAGCTGATCAGAGACCAGAGTGGCTCCAAACATCTCTATGGCCTAAGAAACCGGAAGCTACGAGCATTTTATGACTTAGATTTCGCCAGATGTAAACAGCGCCATTGGGAAATTGGGAAAGCATTTTATCACACCAATCTTGGTGTGGTCAGATGCTTTGAGGGCAGAGGAGAAATCTAGGGTCTTATAGACCCCAATTTTTGCAGAAAAGAGTACCTGTCACTACCTAATGCTATGATAGGGGAGTTTTACATTCCCTGAGATAACAATAAAAATGATTTAAAAAAAAAAAAATGAAAGGAACAGTTTAAAAATAAGATAAAAAAATAATAATAATAATGAAAAAAAAAAAAAAAAAAAAAAAAAGCACCCCTGTCCCCCCTGCTCTCGCGCTAAGGCGAACGCAAGCGTCAGTCTGGCGTCAAATGTAAACAGCAATTGCACCATGCATGTGAGGTATCACCGCGAACGTCAGATTGAGGGCAGTAATTTTAGCAGTAGACCTCCTCTGTAAATCTAAAGTGGTAACCTGTAAAGGCTTTTAAAAATGTATTTAGTTTGTCGCCACTGCACGTTTGTGCGCAATTTTAAAGCATGTCATGTTTGGTATCCATGTACTCGGCCTAAGATAATCTTTTTTATTTCACCAAACATTTGGGCAATATAGTGTGTTTTAGTGCAATAAAATGTAAAAAAGTGTGTTTTTTCCCCAAAAAATGCGTTTGAAAAATCGCTGCGCAAATACTGTGTGAAAAAAAAAAAAATGAAACACCCACCATTTTAATCTGTAGGGCATTTGCTTTAAAAAAATATATAATGTTTGGGGGTTCAAAGTAATTTTCTTGCAAAAAAAAATTATTTTTTTATGTAAACAATAAGTGTCAGAAAGGGCTTTGTCTTCAAGTAGTTAGAAGAGTAGGTGATGTGTGACATAAGCTTCTAGATGTTGTGCATAAAATGCCAGGACAGTTCAAAACCCCCCCAAATGACCCCATTTTGGAAAGTAGACACCCCAAGCTATTTGCTGAGAGTCATGTTGAGTCCATGGAATACTTTATATTGTGACACAAGTTGCGGGAAAGAGACATTTTTTTATTTTTTTTATTTTTTTTTTGCGCAAAGTTGTCACTAAATGATATATTGCTCAAACATGCCATGGGAATATGTGAAATTACACCCCAAAATACATTCTGTTGCTTCTCTTGAGTACGGGGACACCACATGTGTGAGACTTTTTGGGAGCCTAGCCGCGTACGGGACCCCGAAAACCAAGCACCGCCTTCAGGCTTTCTAAGGCCGTAAATTTTTGATTTCACTCTTCACTGCCTATCACAGTTTCGGAGGCCATGGAATGCCCAGGTGGCAAAACCCCCCCCCAAATGACCCCATTTTGGAAAGTAGACACCCCAGGCTATTTGATGAGAGGTATAGTGAGTATTTTGCAGACCTCAGTTTTTGTCACAAAGTTTTGAAAATTGAAAAAAGGAAAAAAAAAATTTTTTTTCTCGTCTTTCTTTATTTTCAAAAACAAATGAGAGCTGAAAAATACTCACCATGCCTCTCAGCAAATAGCTTGGGGTGTCTACTTTCCAAAATGGGGTCATTTGGGGGGGGTTTGTGCCACCTGGGCATTCCATGGCCTCCGAAACTGTGATAGGCAGTGAGGAGTAAAATCAAAAATGTACGCCCTTAGAAATCCTGAAGGCAGTGATTGGTTTTCGGGGCCTCGTACGCGGCTAGGCTCCCAAAAAGTCCCACACATGTGGTATCCCCATACTCAGGAGAAGCAGCTAAATGTATTTTGGGGTGCAATTCCTCATATGCCCATGGCCTGTGTGAGCAATATATCATTTAGTGACAACTTTGTGCAAAAAAAAAAAAAAAAATTGTCACTTTCCCGCAACTTGTGTCAAAATATAAAACATTCCATGGACTCAACATGCCTCAAAGCAAATAGCTTGGGGTGTCTACTTTCCAAAATGGGGTCATTTGGAGGGGTTTTATGCCATCTGGGCATTTTATGGCCTTCAAAACTGTGATAGGCAGTGAGGAGTAAAATCAAAAATGTACGCCCTTAGAAATCCTGAAGGCAGTGATTGGTTTTCGGGGCCCCGTACGCGGCTAGGCTCCCAAAAAGTCCCACACATGTGGTATCCCCATACTCAGGAGAAGCAGCTAAATGTATTTTGGGGGTGCAATTCCACATATGCCCATGGCCTGTGTGAGCAATATATCATTTAGTGACAACTTTTTGTAATTTTTTTTTTTTTGTCATTATTCAATCACTTGGGACAAAAAAAATGAATATTCAATGGGCTCAACATGCCTCTCAGCAAATTCCTTGGGGGGTCTACTTTCCAAAATGGGGTCATTTGTGGGGGTTTTGTACTGCCCTGCCATTTTAGCACCTCAAGAAACGACATAGGCAGTCATAAATTAAAGGCTGTGTAAATTCCAGAAAATGTACCCTAGTTTGTAGGCGCTATAACTTTTGCGCAAACCAATAAATATACACTTATTGACATTTTTTTTACCAAAGACATGTGGCCGAATACATTTTGGCCTAAATGTATGACTAAAATTGAGTTTATTGGATTTTTTTTAGAACAAAAAGTAGAAAATATCATTTTTTTTCAAAATTTTCGGTCTTTTTCCGTGTATAGCGCAAAAAATAAAAACGGCAGAGGTGATCAAATATCATCAAAAGAAAGCTCTATTTGTGGGAAGAAAAGGACGCAAATTTCGTTTGGGTACAGCATTGCATGACCGCGCAATTAGCAGTTAAAGCGACGCAGTGCCGAATTGTAAAAAGTGCTCTGGTCAGGAAGGGGGTAATACCTTCCGGGGCTGAAGTGGTTAAGCATTATTAAAACCACTGCTCCTGAAAAAACAGTCATTTTTAAAAGTTTTTTTTGCATTGATACAGTACATGTCCCCTGGGGCAGGACCCAGGTTCCCAAACACTTTTTATGGTAATAACTTGCATATAAGCCTTTAAAATTAGCACTTTTGATTTTTCACATTCGTGTTCCATAGACTTTAATGGTGTTCGCGTGTTCGAACAAATCTTTTGCCTGTTCGCATGTTCTGCTGCGAACCAAACCGGGGGTTGTTCGGCTCATGCCTACTGGCTAATATTTGGCCCGTGTGTACCACCCTTAAGAGGGATTACCACTTATAAAGAAGGTAGGAAACCAATCCTGTTTAACACTGATGTCAAACAACTGAAATCACTACGCTCTTATCCCCGCCAAACAGCTGCTATGTGAAAAAAAAAATGATTTTAGGAAAAAAGTGCCATTGAAAGTGCTAATGTAATCTTGTAATAAATGAGATGCTTGTTAAGGCATCCATAGAGATGATTGGCATCCAGTCTGGCCGCCCAATTCCACATACAATTTTGAGCAAAATGGCAACAATCAATGGATGCCAGCACTCTGTCATTGATGTCTCCTGCCAACTTATATAGTTTGATAGTAGTTGGCCTTGTCAAATCATTTTCAGCTAGTGGCAATCGTTTTTCCAAACAGGGTGCCTTCTTGGTCTACCTCTTAACATCACCATGGACGTTATTATTATTATTATTCACAATTTATATCGCGCCAACAGTTTACGCATCGCTTTACAATGTAGAGGGGGGGGGCAGCACAATTACAGTACAGTTCAATACAGAAGGGACAGGAGGACCCTGCTCGTAGAGCTTACATTCTAAAGGGAGGGGATTGTACATAAGGTAATAGATGCGGAGAATGATTTGATGGGGTTGTTAGGTGGGTGTGGGATGGACATAAATGGACATAAAGATGTAGGCTCAGGAAATGTGAATGTGCAAATTTAAAAAGTTTTTTCTTAGTACAGATTATGACATACTTCTATATCTGACTATTCTTGGATGTTTAGAATGACATTATGTGAATTATCCCCTAACATCAGCATTTCCTAATTCTTACCCAAAAGTGCTAAATTGCATACAGTGCACACAGACAATACAAAAGATTGTATTTATCTAGTAGTTTTCAAGTAGCGAGAATTAAATATGGTCTGGAATTTGAGTCAGAATGTTACATCTAAGCAGTTAGTCAAATTTATGTTAAAGATACCACGGTAACACAATGCAAATTATACTCCGTGTACTATTAAAGATGATAAGGAACATACGGTAACACTGAGCTTGGTTGTCTTGGTAACTGTCTTACAGTAGCTACATCTGCCATACTGTCATGTCAAGGACTGTATGTGTGCCCATAGCTGTGGTTAAAATAACCTTTTTTAAAACATATCTTTTATAAAGTAGAAATCTAAAAATAACAATTATAATACCAAAAAAGTTAAAAAAGAAAAACTTTATTAGGCACTTGTTTCAGCAACACTGGCCATAAAATATGACTCTGCCACAAGTTGAGAAAAAAAACAACATTTTCTGTGAAAAAAAAAATTGCATAACACCACACTTACAAAGCAATACAATGTGTTAAAGTAGTCATAATAAACCTCTGTCACTTTCTGAATCCTTGGTTATTCATTGCTAAATATGCATCACACATTATAATAATTAGAGTGGGAGGTGCCTTGATGTAGTGGTAAGGCTTTATGTATATTTGTCAATGTATGAAATATGAAATAAAGTCCTTTTGTATTTAAACTAAATGTTAGAATCAGTTCATAGATAGGTTCTATATTTTGGTTTGATGAATTGAATTCTGGGCCATTTTTATTTTGTTCTTTTATCATGAATTGTTTTGCCCATGTGAATCTTGGCTAATTATCTATTTTTTTGAAGGGTTAGTTCACCTTTACCAAAAAAACTGCCTATGCAGATAGGGGGCATCTGGAGATAAAAACTAACTGTGCATCTTTGACTAAAGTGGAATAATACCCTTGCTATAGGTTGGGCAGGACAGCCATCGGGGGGGGGGGGGGACCGCCCATACACATGTAGGGGGCCCAGGTGTCTCGAGGGCCCAGGTGCCTGGGCCCCAACCAACGAGTTGTTGCTGCTGTTCTAACTAGCAATTCCTAAAGCAGGTTGGCCACTGAGTGAGCCAATGCAGCTCACTTAGGTCCAGCTGCAGGGGGAAGGTGGAGTGATATCATCTGCACTCCACCTCTCCCTACAGACGAGATGATGGTTTAGGTGCCATGCTAGTTGCAGTTTAGCCGTATTGAAGAGCTGCACTGCTTGTAGCTTGCAGGACTGCTCAGTGCTCACTGTGGACTGGTCTGGGGACAAGTTGTTAGACATCACAATGGTAAATTTATTGACAATGTTGCTGGATGTGGACTTGTGCTGTGGTTGTCTCTTTGTTGGATTGGGCTGTGTCTTTGCTATATGGGGAGTCTCCTTGCTATAAGGGGATGTCTCTGTTAAATTAGGCCATCTCTTAGCTGGATTAGGATGCCCTTTTGCTGAATATATGAGGATGTCTCTTTGCTGGATGCGGATGTCCTATTTCTGAATACATGGGGCTCTCTCTTTGCTGAATTAGGATGTCCCTTTGCTGAATATATGTGAATGTCTCTTTGCTGGATTGAGATGTCTCTTTGCTGAATTTATGTGGCTGTCTCTTTGCTGGATTGGGATGTCTCTTTGCTGGGTTGAGCAAGCTCTTTTCTGAATATATTGGGGGGGTCTCTTTTAATATTCATTTTCATATAGTAAGTTGTAAGTGTGTTAAAAGCAAAGTGGGTGCACTGACGGACTCAGTGGGGTGGCCAGTAGGTGGATTCAGTGGGGTGGCCAGTGGGCGGGCCCTGGGGAATGGGGGAATGTTAGTGGTCAGGCCCGGGGGGGGGGGGGCAAGCCTAAAGCTGTGTAAGGGGCCCAAAAATTTCTTGTGGCTGCCCTGGGTATAGGCCATGTATCTACCTCATGAAGCCTGACTGAAAACTTCCAGGACGTTGCTAGGATGTTCCTAAGCGAGGTCCAGTAATTACTGGTAACGTTCAACGTTGAGCTCAGAGTTACTGCATCAGGGGAGAGAAAGCCTGTGTGAGGGGGTTTGAATCAAAAATAGCTAATTCCTGTGATAGTAGAGGTGAACTGTTTTAGTTGGGCCTAGCTTAGCATCAGCCTGGGAGTTTGCAGTCAGGCTTCATGAGGTATGTAAATGGCCTATACCTATAGCAAGGGCTTTATTCAACTTTGGGCAAAGCTGCACAGCTTGTTTTTATCTACAGACACCCTTAAACTGCATCGGCAGTTTTTTGTTAAAGGTGAACTAACCCTTTAAGAGGCTGCCAGCTACTGTTTTCTTTTTTGCTTTATGTAGGCATCTTGTAGGTTGAAGGAGAAGCTTGGAGCTTCCTGTTCTTAATTTATGCTATGTCAAATACAGTATACAGTGCCTTGAAAAAGTATTCATACCCCTAGAAATTTTCCACATTTTGTCATGTTACAAGCAAAAACGTAAATGTAAATTATTGGGATTTTATGTGATAGACCAACACAAAGTGGCATATAATTGTGAAGTAGAAGGAAAATGATAAATGGTTTTGATTTTTTTTTTCAATTAAATATCTGAAACGTGTGGCATGCATTTGTATTCAGCCCCCTCTGAGTCAATACTTTGCAGAACCACTTATCGCTGTAATTACAGCTGCAAGTCTTTTTTGGGTATGTCTCTACCAGATTTGCTCATCTAGAGAGTGAACTTTTTGCCCATTCTTCTTTGCAAAATAGCTCAAGCTCTGTCAGATTGGATAGAGAGCATCCATGAACAACAATTTTCAAGTCTTGCCACAGATCCTCAATTAGATTTAGGTATGTACTTTGACTGGGTTATTCTAACACATGAATATTCTTTGATCTAAACCATTCCATTGTAGATCTGGCTGTATAATTAGGGTTGTTGTACTGCTGGAAGGTGAATCTCCGCCCCAGTCTCAAGTTTTTTGCAGAATCTAACAGGTTTTCTTCTAAGATTGCCATGTATTTGGCTCCACCCATCTTCCCCTCAATTTTAAGCAGCTTCCCTGTCCCTGTTGAAGAAAACCATCCCCACAACATGATGCTGCCACCTCCATGTTTCAGGGTGGGGATGGTGTGTTCAGGGTGATGTGCAGTGTTAGTTTTCCGCCACACATAGCATTTTGCTTTTAGGCCAAAAAGTTCAATTTTGGTCTCATCTGACCAGAGCACCTTCTTCCACATGTTTTCAGTGTCCCCCACATGGCTTCTCCCAAACTAAAAATGTGACTTCTTATGGCTTTCTTTCAAAAATGGCTTTCTTCTTGCCACTCTTCCAAAAAGGCCAGATTTGTGAAGTATACGACTAATAGTTTGTGGAGTACACAACTAAAAGTTGTCCTGTGGACAGATTCCCCCACCTGAGCTGTGGATCTCTGCAGCTCCTCCAGAGTTACCATGGGCCTCTTGGCTGCTTCTCTGATTAATGCTCTCCTTAACTGGCCTGTCAGTTTAGGTGGAGGGCCATGTCTTGGTAAGTTTGCAGTTGTGAGTTGTGCCATACTCTTTCCATTTTTGTATAATGCATTAAACAGTGCTCTGTGAAATGTTCAAAGCTTGGAATATTTTTTAATAACATAACCCTGCTTTAAACTTCTCAACAACTTTATCCCTGACCTATCTGGTGTGTACCTTGGCCTTCGTGATGCTGTTTGCTCACTAAGGTTCTCTAACAAACCTCTGAGGGCTTCACAGAACATCTGTATTTATAGTGAGATTAAATTACACACAGGTGGACTCTTTTTACTAATTAGGTGACTTCTGAAGGCAATTGATTCCAATAGATTTTAGTTAGGGGTATCAGTGTAAAGGGGGCTGAATACAAATGCACGCCACACTTTTCAGAAATGTATTTGTAAAAAATATTGAAAACCATTTATCATTTTCCTTCCACTTTACAATTATGTGCCACTTTGTGTTGGTCTATCACATAAAATCCCAATAAAATACATTTATGTTTTTGGTTGTAACATGACAAAATTTCAAGGGGTGTGAATACTTTTTCAAGGCACTGTATGTCCCAGTTAAATTGGACTCACTGCCTACCCAGCCTCTAGGGTGTACTCTGGATATGGTGAAATATGTAATGCGCTGACTCACATTGCGATGTATCATGGAACCCTTTACACGGTGCTTACCAAGGCCTTAAGACTCCATGGACAAGTTAGTTCTAAACTGGAATTTCTACTTCCATGGGTATTTTCTTATCCAACCATAATTTAATAAACGCTTAACTGTTTATCTCCCTCAGTGGTGTTTATAGGTGCAGTTATCCTCTATTAAATTGACATTGCGCTAAAAACAACTTAAAATCACTCCTATCTGAACATACACTATATTGTCAAAAGTATTGGGAAGCCTGCCTTTACACGTACATGAACTTAAATGGCATCCCAGTCTTAGCCCGTAGGGTTCAATACTGAATTGTCCCACCCTTTGCAGTTATAAGAACTTCAACTCTTCTGAGAAGGCTATCCAAAGAGTTTAGGAGTGTGCCTGTGGGAACTTTTGCCCATTCTTCCAAAAGCACATTTGTGAGGTCAGGCACTGATGTTAACAAGAAGGCCTGGCTTGCAGTATCCACTCTAATTCATCCCAAAGGTGTTCTATCGGTTTGAGGTCAGTACTCTGTCACATTCCTCCACCCCAAACTCGCTCATCCGTGTCTTTAAGGACCTTGCTTTGTATATTGGTGCTCAGTCATGTTGCAACAGGAAGGGGCCATCCCCAATCTGTTCCCACAAAGTTGGGAGCATGAAATTGTCCAAAATGTCTTGCTTGGTATGCTGACGCCTTAAAGCTGAATTCCGCCTGCAAATTTTTTTTTAAAAGTCAGCAGCTAAAAATACTGCAGCTGCTGACTTTTAAAAAAAAGGACACTTACCTGTCCAAGGTGCCCGCGATGTCCTCACCTGAAGCCAACCTGTCCCTCGGCTCCGGGTGGAGATCTTAAGTAACGGAATCAGGAAGTGAAGCTTTGCGGCTTCACAGCCTGTTTACCTACTGAGCATGCGTGAGTTGAGCTGCGCGTTCTGACTGGTCCCTGCTTTCTTCTGGGACCTGTGTGTCTCCCAGAAGGCAGCGGGGGGACAGAGGAGGGGCCAGACATGGCGTAGATCGCTGCGGATACTGCGACGATCTTTTGAGGGAAGTTGGAGCAAATACCTGTATTGGGCAGGTTTCTGCTCTCCCCTCCCCCTGAAAGGTGCTAAATGTGACACCGGAGGGGTGGAGGACCCGGATAAGCGGAAGTTCCATTTCTGTCTGGAACTCCGCTTTAAGAGTTCCCTTCACTGGAACTAAGGAGCCAAGGTCAACCCCTGAAAAACAACCCCACACCATAATCCTTCCAGCAAATTATTTGGACCAGTGCACAAAGCAAGCTCCATAAAGACATGGGTGAGCGAGTTTGGGGTTGAGGAACTTGAGTCCTGACTTCAACTCAACAGAACACCTTAAGGATGAATTTGAGTAGAGACTGTGAGCCAGGTCTTCTCTTCCAACATCAATGCCTGACCTCACAAACGCGCTTCTGGAAGAATGGTCAAACATTCCCATAGACACACTCTTAAAACTTGTGGACAGTCTTCCCAGAAGAGTTGAAGCTGTTATAGCTGTAAAGGCTGCACCAACTCAATATTGAACCCTACGGACTAAGACTGGGATGCCATTAAAGTTCATGTGCGTGTAAAGGCAGGCGTTCGAATACTTTTGCCAATATAGTGTATATGG
Source organism: Lithobates clamitans (assembly GCA_037952925.1). Taxonomy (NCBI): domain Eukaryota; kingdom Metazoa; phylum Chordata; class Amphibia; order Anura; family Ranidae; genus Lithobates; species Lithobates clamitans. The sequence continues at coordinate 1,576,585 of JBBGZY010001141.1, forward strand.
CAGTTTCCTTTTTAAAGATACAGATTCTCTGAATAAAATATCTTCATCATTTTAACAGTGGGATAAAATTTTTACATTGTAGCTATTATACACATAGTTCTGTAAACTTTATTTACTTTACCTGTTCTGTGCTACCATCCACATAAATGACAGACTTTGTTATGTTTGTCAGGTGTGATTGAATGCTGTTGCAAAAGATCATTTATTATTCAGAATACATCAATACTTCATGAATGTGACAGCGCTGATGACATCTGTTTACAGACTTGTGATATAACATCGAACAAATAATCCCCTATGAAAGTCAAAGATCTCCTGTCTTTTGGAAGGCAGAAAATCCTTGAAAAATGCTAATTAAAATTATACAAGTAAAAGGATAAATGGAAACACATTTGAAATTGAACATTTAGTCATGAAATCTATAAAGGCAAATGTATTTGTTTTATTATTGTTTTGTTGTTTTTATTCTTTTCAGTTTTATTTTGTAACCTGTAATTCGTACCACCTAATTTACTTTATTTCATAATACAATGTTCTGTGTCTGCATTCCTTGTGTTATATAGTTTGAAAGCAAGTATCATATTGTAGAGTTGTATATACTGTATGTGGGGGTCCATGGAAAGTTGTATGAGTCACATAGCATTCCGATGCTGCCCTCCAACTGTTACATTTCATATGATTTGGGATCTATCCAAGTGTAGGGCAGGAAAATCAGTAGTTGCCCATGCGGGTGCCAGTTATCAGTACGAATGAGCTAAGTTCACATTTTTAAGATAAAGAATAAATACGCATATTTTTGCAGGCAAACAAGTGCATTTGTTATTATTTTTTCTGGAGTGTGCATAACATTACGCTCGTGATCAACAGACCATGGGTGCAATGTCTGGCGACTGCAGAATCTCAGTATAGCTGTTTACCCGTACCTATCGTATGGGCAGACAGTTGCTGGAGAACTACAGGCTGCCATAATGGAAGACGGTATTTGTAGTTCATTCATTCACAGAACTCTGTGTGGGCTGCACTATTTTTAGGTTTAGATAGCGGGTGAAAGAAGATCTCCATCCTGCTATCGCAGTGGGGGATTGGTGGGGCAGAGGCGACAGGTACTGTTTAGTAACATGTTACATGTTACACGTTACAATAAAACTTTTTATATTTTTAACTTTTTTATAATGTTCAAGAGTAAAAAATGTCAATAAAATGTTTTAGACTATGAAATATTGCATAATAATATTAGGATTTTTTTTAGCCAGCCTCCTTTTTTATATGTTTCACAAATCAATTGTAAGAGGCCTGCTTTTTACAGAACTCCCTAGATCTCAAATTAAATCCTTATATATGTTTGGACTTTACAGGTAGAGATGGACCGAACACCCCTGTATTCAGATCGCAGCAGAACTCCCAAACAAGGAAAAAGTTCTAACCCGAACTGCAAACCCCAGTCTTGAAGTCTATGGGAACCGAACAGGAAGAATCAAAAGTGCTCATTTTGAAGGCTTATATGCAAGTAATTGGTCCTAAAAGGGGTATGGGGATCCGGGTACTGCCCTGGGGGACATCAATCAATGCAAAAAAAATTTCTTTAAAAATAATTGTTTTTTCATGAGCAATGATTTTATTGATGCTTAAAGTACAACAATAAAAATGAAAAATTCATTTAACTATAGTGCCTGGGAGGTCCCCTTAGTCTGCCTGTAAAGTGGCGCATTTGTTGCATATATAGAACATGCTGCAGCAAAAATAACATTTCTAAAGAAAAAATATGAATAAAGTCACATTTAAAATGACTGGGTTCCCCTCAAAATTCATACCACGCTCTTATGGGAGCAGGCACCCTGACAGGTCTGGAAAAAGAGGGGATGAGTGAGTGCCCCCCCCCCACCTGAACCATACCAGACCATGTGCCCTCAATATGGGGGGTTGGGTGCTTTGGGGCAGGGGAGGCTCTGCCCCCTCTCCCCAAAGCAACTTGTCCCCATGTTGATGAAGACAGGGGCCTCATCCTCACAAATGTAGCCGGTGGTTCTGGGAGTCTGTGGGCAGGGTGGTTTATCAGAATTTGTAAGCCCTCTTTAACAAGGGGGCCCCCAGATCCCAGCCCTCCACCTATGTGAACGAGTATCCATTCACCCAAAAGTGTCAAAAAGTAATAAAAACACAGATAGTTTTTGACAATTCCTTTATTTAAAAATAAAAAAGTGTCCCCCCCATGTAAATCTATTGTCAATTACACCGCCCGCTACCCATCGCACACAGAAAAAAAAAAAAGCTCCCGCCATCCATGAAGGCTGTTCTTATATAGGTAAGGGACAGGGCCACCTGGTTATGTCACGTGGTGATGGACCGCTGCATGCTGGGATAGTGACATCAGAAGGGGGCGGTGTCACTAGGTGAAATAGCCAGGTGGTCCCCCCTACATTAGGCGGCAAGCCTGCATTGACGGCGGGAGCGTTTTGTTTTTTCGGGGGCGGCGGTGGTGGCAGAGACCCTAGAGAATAAAATGGCTGTCATTGCAATATTTTATGTCAAACTGTATTTACGCAGTGGGGGGGGGGGGCGGTGGTGCCCGAGACCCTAGAGTATAAAATGGCTGTCGTTGCAATATTTTATGTCAAACTGTATTTGCGCAGCGGTCTTCCAAATGCAATTTTTTTGGAATAAACACTTTCATGAATTAAAAAAAAAAAAACAGTAAAGTTATCCCAATTTTTTTTGTATTTTGTGAAAGGTGATGTTATGTCAAGTAAATAGATACCTAACATGTCATGCGTTAAAATTGCGTACACTCCTGGAATGGCGATAAACTATGGTACTTAAAAATCTTCATAGGCGATGCTTTAACATTTTTTTAACGGTTACCAGTTTAGAGTTACAGATGAGGTCTAGTGGTTGAATTATTGCTCTCGCTCTAACGGTTGTGGTTCTACCTCACAAGTGTGGTTTGAACACTGTTTACATTTGCAGGCATGACTTTCGCTTCTGCACATGAGTGCGGCGGGATGGGGCGCTTTACATTTTTTTTCCTATTTTTTTTTTTTTACATTGTCCCAAAAAACATGGCGTTCCAAATGCTTTTAAGAGCAAAAGAGGGATTTGGGGTCTTGTAGACCCCAGATCCCAACAAAAAAATACCTGACATGTGAATATTGCTGCCACAAGGGATGTTTAATTTCCGGTGGGACGGGAGAGCCCGGATGGAGTGGCGGAAGGTGGCGGGGGACGTCCTCTCCCCTGCTTGTGATAACAATCGAGCAGCTGCTTGTTATCACAAGAAAGCCTACCGTTGGCTCTAAACAACAGGACCGAGGTGATGCCTGCAGCAGGCATCACCTGCAGCAGGCATCACCCCTGTACAACCACTTGAAGCAGAATGATGTACAGGTACGTGATTTTGTGGCAAGTGATTAAATAAAGGAATAGTCAAAAACTGCCTCTGTGTTTTATTACTTTTTGACACTTTTTTATTGAATGGGTAGTGATACGATGTACCCTATACTCATTCACATGGGGGGGCGGGATCTGGGGGCCCCCTTGTTAAAGGGGGCTTCCAGATTCCGATAAGCCCCATGCCCGCCAACCACCACAAGCCACAGTTGTGGGTTTGAGGCTCCTGGTGACCTGGTATGGTTCCCTTCGGGTCTGGTATGGATGGGGGGGGGGGCCCACAATGGTTCTTTTTTACTTTTTTTTTAGCGGCAATGTATTTATTTTTTATTCGGCTGTCTGCGGGAAGCCCATCGACAGCTGATGACTCATCGGTTGTTATGCTGCGGCCGGCTTCACAGCTTCGCTCCTTAACAAACAGCTTATACTGTGCCCTGATTGGGCAAATCTTTGTCCAATCAGGGCGCAAAATGCACTGTGCAGCTCAGAGTGCATTGCAGGGGGTTCGGCGGGGGGCGAACATCTGCCGAACACCCTGCAAATTCGGGTGTTCCCCGAACAGGGCATAAAGCAATGACATAGGGGTTGATTTACTAAAGGCAAATCCACTTTGCATTACAACTGCACTGTAAGTGCACTTGGAAGTCCACTTGGAAGTGCAGTCGCTGTAGATCTGAGGGGGACATGCAAGGAAAATAAAAAACAGCATTTTTGCTTGTACATGATTGGATGATAAAATCAGCAGAGCTTCCCCTGATTTCAGATCTACCCCTCAGATCTAAAGCGACTGCACTTCCAAGTGCACTTGCAATGCACCAGTAGTGCAAAGTGAATTTGCCTTTAGTAAATCAACCCCATAGTGTTTACTCTCGAAAGGGCTTTATATAAACAACAATACCACTAGATTAACAGACCCCTTTAGCCCTGTCACAGACTCTTGACTGCATAACTAAATGACTCATAGGGCCCCTTTTTCTATTGTCAATAACTTTTATTAGTAGCTTATTCACTGCTCTGTAATATTCATATTTGCTGTCAACTCTCTTACTTCTCCTTATTGAAAATAAGAAATATTGAAACAGAAAAAAACAAGTGGAAGGTCATATAACAATAGTGATTTTATTTACTGTCCTATCATAAATAAAATTTGCCAGAAATATGGAGCACTGGAGTTCTGTCGAAATGCCACTTATATTAATCTTCCTAAAAGCAGTTTCTGCCTTTTCTGAAAATGCTACATTTGCTTAATAATGGGTTCAGCTCCAAAAATTGATGTCTAACGGATATGGACAACAACTGTGTCTTTCCTTTGAAAGCTTTAAAAAAAAAAAACATTCATCATAAATTATTAATTTGTGAAAAGAATTATGATTCAGCTTGAGTGTAAATTTGCCTCATCCCTGGCAAAATCGATTGTATTTTGGCAAGATATGCATTATGAGGATGATTGTCACAAGGCAGTCATAATATGATTCAATGGGGGGGGGGATTTTCTTAGGCTCAGTTCACATCTATGTGCTGTTGCGGCCTGCATTTCCCTGGGAACGGCATGCCGTGCATGCACCTTTTTAAAAACGCGGTCGCAAAGCACCATGCACTTTCCCTGCGTTTCCCGTACCCCCAAGCGCGGTGTGTTTTTAGATGCATGGGGGTGCTATTCAGATTGAATGGAAGCCCCACGCGTTTTCAAACAACAGCCTGATTGGGCTGCGGATGGTTGCTGGTGCAGGAATCACAGCAAACACCCGTATAGATGTGAACCAAGCCTAAAACTGGTGTGCACTGAATCTGGTGCAGCTGTTCATAGCAACCAATCAGCTTCTAACTTCAGCTTATTTAATTAAAGTGGTTGTAAAGGCAGAGGTTTTTTTTTTTATCTTAATGCATTCTATGATAAAAAGCCTTCTGTGTGCAACAGCCGCCCCTGCACCCCTAATACTTACCTGAGCCCCATCTCTATCCAGCGATGTCCACGAGTGGCGTGGACATTCGTGACTCTCCCTCCTGATTGGCTGAGATGCAGCAGCGGCGCCATTGGCCTCCGCTGCTGTCAATCAAAGTCAGTTAGCTAATCAGGAGAGAAAGGGGGCGGGGCTGAACCAAGGCTCAGTGTCTGAATGAATGCATGGAGCTGCAGCTCAGGTCAGGTGCCCCTATAGCAAGCTGCTTGCTGTGGGGACACTCAACAAGAGGGAGAAGCCAGGGAGCTGAAGAGGGACCCGAGAAGAGGAGGATCTGGGCTGCTCTATCCAAAACCATTACGCAAGGCAGGTAAGTATAACATGTTTTTATAGAAAAAAATGAGACAATTATTTTAAGCTTTTACAATAAAACCTAAAAGCTGAACTGTTATGCCCCGTACACACGGTCGGACTTTGTTCGGACATTCTGACAACAAAATCCTAGGATTTTTTCCGACGGATGTTGGCTCAAGCTTGTCTTGCATACACACGGTCACACAAAGTTGTCGGAAAATCCGATCGTTCTGAACGCGGTGACGTAAAACACGTACGTCGGGACTATAAACGGGGCAGTGGCCAATAGCTTTCATCTCTTTATTTATTCTGAGCATGCGTGGCACTTTGTCCGTCGGATTTGTGTACACACGATCGGAATTTCCGACAACGGATTTTGTTGTCGGAAAATTTTATATCCTGCTCTCAAACTTTGTGTGTCGGAAAATCCGATGGAAAATGTGTGATGGAGCCTACACACGGTCGGAATTTCCGACACCAAGGTCCTATCACACATTTTCTGTTGGAAAATCCGACCGTGTGTATGGGGCATTACTGTGCACAGCTGCAGCAGATTCTGTGTGCACCAGTTTTAGTAAATCCCCCCAATGGGATACAATGGGAGATTTGTGCTTTTACCTAGAAACACATTTTTAATCTGTGTCAAGTACTAAAATGTTTTACTGCTACTTTCCCATTGTCAGGCCAATAGGTAAAACTGTTGAATGGTTAAACTTAATTATTTCAGTACCCAGCATTTCACAGTTATATTAGACTTTTTAATGAAACCATTGTTCATGTTTATTCTGCGGCAATTATATTTTTCTTATTCTGTAGTATCAGAAGCAGCCAGAGACAGTAATTGCTAAAAAAAAAAAAAAAACGTCTTTCAAAGGATTGCATTTGTTTTCAAGACTGAATCCATGTTTAATAATTGCATATTGATTGGTATATGCAGGAAGCCTCTGTGGTTTCTTACCTTTCTTAAAGGTTTTATTTTAGTTTCCATTACAAAGTCATACTTGCAGAGTTCACAGCAACGGGTATCTGAGCTCTTAATCCACTGATGTAGACAGGCTTGATGAACAAACCTCAATGTTCCAGTACAGCGACATGGGGTAATTAGTGGGTTTTCTTCATCTCCCTCACAATGGCAGATTCTAAAAAATATGTAAAGGATACTTCAGATTTTGCACAAAGAAGAATGCAAACACTACAGCTATTATTTATTTGGTTTTAGGAACATGCGGCACAGTAACTTGTAAATGTGTTGATCACCCTCATCAGTATCAGTTCAAATTAGTCCTTCTGCAAGCTGAATGGCATTGCACACAATTTCAGTGCATTTCTAAATATAGGCCCTCGGCTTATAATTACATATTTTAGTAACCCTAATCATTACAAGGATTGAATGTGAACCTCTAAATTGTTCTTTTTAACAAACATGGCTTCTATTATAGTATAAAAAGAAGATGTTGTCCACTGAGCTGCCTGAGTTGACAATGCCGCTTTTATGCTATTCTATGCCTGATCTAGTTCATAAGCCTGTCAGCTGTTTCCTAATTGAAAACTGAAATAATAAGGGCCTTTTATGTACTTACTGAAAATTGCCCCATTTCCTGGCTTCCACACATCATGCTATTGACTGTCAGTAACACTTTTCTGTGCATAATAAGAGGTTCAAGGCAGCTTCCCCGCTAGGCAGTGAAATTCAACAAGGTGTTCTTTATTGCTTTCCCTGCACAGTTTGTGCATTTCTGTGGGTGGAATAGCATACCTCCCAACTTTTTGAGATGAAAACAAGGAACACCAAGTAGCAAAAGTATTAGGCATAGGACACGCCCCCTGCCACGCCCCTATAAGGCTGGGTGCACACCATTGTGAATTGGATGCGGGTTCCCAGCACCCAATGTGCAATATCAGGAGATTTTCACCGGCTCTCAATAAAGCCGGTTCACATATCTTCACTGCGGCTTCGGTGTGAATTTGCACAGTCCTGTGTGTCTTTTGGTCTGTTTGAGGTCCGCATTCAGCCAAAAATTTGGGCTGAAATTCAGACCTGAAACGGTGAACAGGGATGCACAAGACCCGTGCTGGGAGCCACATTGGTATTAGGTGTGAACCCAGCCTTAAGGAGAATTATTAAAACGTAACTCCACTTTTGTTGAGAAAAAAACATTCCCCTCTGGATAATCGATGTGCATTGCAAGGATTATTATTATTATTATTATTCAGGATTTATATAGCGCCAACAGTTTACGCAGCGCTTTACAATATAAAAGGGAGACAATACAGTTATAATACAATACAATAGGTTTAAGAGGGCCCTGCTCAGAAGAGCTTACAATCTAATAGGGTGGGGCAGGTGGTACAAAAGGTTGTAACTGTGGGGAATGAGCTGGTGGAAGTGGTAGGAGATTAGTTGCAGACGTGATAGGCTTTCCTGAAGAGATGAGTTTTCAGGGATTGCCTGAATGTAGCAAGAGTAGGGGATAGCCGGATAGATGGAGGTAGTGAGTTCCAGAGGATGGGAGAGGCTCTGGAGAAATCCTGGAGACGAGCATGGGAGGAGGAGATGAGAGAGCTTGAAAGCAGGAGGTCTTGAGAAGAGCGGAGAGGTCGATTTGGGTGATATTTGGAGACAAGATTAGTGATGTAGCTTGGGGCAAAGTTGTGAATGGCTTTGTATGTTGTTGTTAGAATTTTGAATTTAATTCGCTGGGTGATTGGGAGCCAGTGTAGGGATTGAAGTAGAGGGTTGGCAGACACTGAGCGGTTGGTAAGGTGGATAAGTCTGGCAGCAGCATTCATGATAGACTGAAGAGGGGATAACCTATGGAGCGGTAGGCCAATGAGAAGGGAGTTGCAATAGTCAACTCCATGAGGATTATAACAAACTTTGTTGCAGATTCCATCTTTTGGTATTCCGAAGAAATCCATGTGTGTTTGGCTGTGCCTCTGTACTGAGTGGGTTTAATGGGGAGTGTTTCATAATTAACTGTCAGGTGTGGCAGCAGCAAGACACTAATGAGGAAATCTGCTAGGCCTGCATCCCTTTAGACGTGTTCCTATTAAAAGTATCTCTCCAAAAATGACATTTTTGTTGCAGGGGATGCCTAAAATCTGATTTGTATCTTAGGCATATTTCTGGTCAAATTGGTGAGCCAATCGCACAAGCAGGAAATGATGTTTCTGTGTACAGAACAGCTCCAGGTAGCCATATTGCAATGCATTCTCAGAAAATTACAGAGCTGCAGATTGAACAGGAAAGGTAATTTGTAATAACATTCAATTACTATATAATTAGTGTCACAATTATATGCGCTATGTATTATTTTCTCTTTATTTGCAATTTTTTTTCCCCACGAAAGTTGAGTTACTCTTTTAAAAAAAAAAAAGATTAAGTAAACCCACAGGTACTTTTTTTACAACTACTATTCCTTTAAACTGGCATTTGAAAGTTCCAAATTCAGCAATTTGGAAATTGGATGAAAGGTTTAGCACTGGGAAACCATTTTTGAAAGATAAAAAGGGCATTTTATATACAACTATATAGATCAGATCAAAATGAGGGACAAATGAGGAGGAATGAGGGACAGAGGGACTTTATTTCAAATCAGGGACTGTTGGGAGCTATATAATAGTGTTCTGTACTTGCAGATCATCTACTCTGATTCAATACACCTATACCCAAACTACAAGCCTCTTGTGGCTATGATGTGTGCTTTGTTAGCAGCTAGGGTAGCCATTTGGCTGTAGTAGGATATTAGTGGCACAAAACGGTTGGGAGCAGAAAAGTATACATTTGACCCTGCTTGCTCCCATGGTCTGCCCATGACTTGGCAGAACTTTGAGCTGACACCTTCATGCTATTGCACATGTACTTTTTGTTGCAATAAGTTTCAGTTAGACAGAGAGCCCATTCATTTCTATTGTACAACTATGTATGCACAGCAGTAGGAAGATGTTGGCTCCAATCACTTCTAGGCCAAGAGCAGGTCATGATGTTGGCATAAGAGTGAAGGGGTCATTTTCCATGATTAAATGAATAGGTACCCGTGACCAATGGTCCAAATATGGGTTAAACTTACAGGGGTTGTAAAGGTAAAACATTTTTCACCTTTATGCATTCTATGCATTAAGGTGAAAAAACTACTGACAATACCGCCGCCCCCAGCCCCCCCGTTTTACTTACCTGACCCCTCGAAAGTCGGCTGCTCGTTCCCGACATCCATTCCGCTGCTCAGCCTGGCCGCTGATTGGCTACAGTGGATGGATTGGAAGCAGCGCAGCCATTGGCTCGCGCTGCTGTCAATCACATCCAATGACGCAGCGCGCTGGGGGGCAGGGCCGAGTGATACAGCGAGCGGCTATAGCCGCCGGCTGTATCACGGGAGCGCGCCCGCAACAACTAACCACCATGCGAGGGAGCTTGCATTGAGGTGGTTAGTTCTTGCGGGGAGGAGCTGAAACAACCGCCAAGGGACCCCAGAAAAGCAGGTTCAGGGCCACTCTGTGCAGAACGAGCTGCACAGTGAAGGTAAGTATAACATGTTTGTTATTTTTAAAAAATAAAAAAATTACCTTTACAACCCCTTTAAAGTGATTGTAAACTTCAGATCCCTCTATAGTGTATACTAACCTGAATCAAAAGCACCAAGGCTGGTTACTCTCTGACCTCTCCTCTCTCTGCTCTCTGCATGACTCACTCATAATCAATTACGCTGACACCTCAGCTTCCCAGCAAACTAGATGCCCTCCCCCATCCAGCTTACAGCAGATAACACATAGCCTCATTTCTATATTTCTCTGAGCCTATGAAGAGGGGGGTGTCTTTTCCCTCCAATCAGCTACCAGATTTTACTGAGCTGTGTGCTCTAGCTCTGCAGTATGTGTGATGTCAGAACCCTGCTCCCTCTTTTCCTGCTGCTGATAGATGCTGTGTAAAATGTGTGTTTTCACTGTAGAGACTCTAGAGGATAGAGTGTTGCAGATAAACAGGTACAACTTATGTAGGAGGATTTGTTTCAACAACCACTTTAAGTTATCCTTTAACCCTTTTGGTGCCAGGTCCTGACATTTCTCCTTCTCCTATAAGCTCAAGGTGACTTCAGTGACCATGAACATATAGCAGAACTGTTCAGCAGACTCTGTTGAACAAACCAATAGCTTTGATTAGGGATTAACAAGTCGCAAATCAGAGCTATTAACCTAAAATATGACCCCCCCCCGTGACAGAACCCACTGTCACTGTGTGTTTTGGAGGGGACTGTGGGCTGGCCTTCCATCCACAGACTATGGCCCAGCAGAGAACGGGAGATTTGGAGGGCTATTTGCCAACTCCCACCACCAGGAGAAGACGCCACCCCCAGACATTTGTGTCTGTGGTCACCGGTTCATCGGAAACGGGTAAATGTGGTATCTCTGGCTGGACTCATGGAGTTGTTTCCGGCTACTTAAACCTATTGGTCCTGCTGGGTTAAATATATACTTTTATTCCACAAACAATATACCTTTAGCTGATAAAGGCATATACAAGATGGCGGTATGCCCAAAGTGTGGGGCTACGGCACTTGGGGACAAAATGGCTTTGGGATAATGTAATGATGTCCCTATATAAGTTGCATCCCTTCTCCCCATCCTCCCCCTTTTGTTATTGTGTTTAAGTATGTTATGTCATGGCACGTAGACAAAAGGTGTGGAGACACATCCCAGCGGGGGATGTGTAAGGAGGGGCTGCCTGCTTGTCATAATCCCTTTATGTGTTTCAACTATAGTTTCTGTTTGAATGTACAAGTGTCGAGTTCTCATTGATTCTTCCTTGTCCCCATCCCCCCTTTATGACAAGGCTAAGGGGAGTGTCCCTAACTGTGTTTAAAAGTGTATGTTTAGCACTTAATAAACAGTTTATGCCCTGCATGTTTAACCTTCAACATCATTGTGGTTTGCCTCATGATTGGGGGTTAAGGGCTGGTTATGGTGAGTCGGCCAGCTGAGGTGCCCAGCCGCGGTATCCAGGATTCGTCACAACCCCCCAACCCGCCGCTTCTTCTGTGCCTCTGCCACTAGTTGATAAAATGCAACCCTCTTTGCTGCCCCCTTCGTGCGCTGCATCTGTGTCCCCCAGCAAACCCCCCCCCCCGACACAATAACACTGTTTTGCTGTGGCTCCTATGCAATTACTGACTTACCTTCTCTGCCTCTCCTGCTGGTGATTGCATGGAAGCCACAAGCTAAAAATAGCCAAATAATAAAAATAATGACCCACCCTGCTGCTGTGACCCCCTTCAGTGCTATCCCATCCTCACTGATCCCAGGGAGGGCAACGCTGCTGCTTGGCTCCATTTCCTTTTCCTCCTTCTGGCTACAGCTGCTGCCCAGGGGATTCTTTCAGGATGGAGAGTGGGGGGGGGGGGGTAACCAGCTCCCTCCTCTTCTTGAATGAACACAGAAATCAGTACCAATCGTGTCTGTGCTCATTTGTCACTAAAGCATGGTAAACTGATGTAGGACATCTGCTTGGAGGCTGAGGTTTCAGCTTACCAGGCTTGGTGCTTTTGATTCAGGTTGGTATACACTATAGAGGGATTTGATCATTTTTCATGTCTGTGTTTACTATGTTTCAGTTTGTAAATGAATAGGAGTCTCTTTACAGACTCCTATTCATTTATATTCAGTGCAGCTTAGGCTGCAGAGAGAGGGACTGTCTTCAGTCCCTTTCTCTGTCTCAAAAAAAAGACAAAAAAGAGACATTAGACCCCTGATGGCTCTCCAAAGCTCCCACCCCCAAATACTAAAAATAAAATTGTACCAGTTAAAAATAAATAAATAAAATTGTAAAAAAAAGTACAAATTAAATATAAAGAATAAAAAACATGCGTCTAAATTTTGCTTGCCTCTGAAGCCCAATCCTCATTTGAATCACACTTCAGAGGCTACTGACAGACAGTGAGGAAGCGCCTCTTCACCACCTGTTTTAACCAATTTTGCCAAGAAATGCACATTACACGCAGTCGCGCAAAGTTTGTGGTTCTTCCCTATTGACTTGAATCTGTAGCATTCGGAAGGTGGCATTAATAAGAGTAGAGATGGGTCGGACACCCCCCGGTTCAGTTCGCGCCAGAACTCTCGAACATCGCAAAAGTTCGGACCCAAACACAGAACCCCATTGAAGTCTATGGGACCCAAACTTGAAAAATCAAAAGTCCTCATTTAGAAGACTTACTGTATATGCAAGTTATTGCCCATAGAAAGCGTATGGGGCCCAGCTACTGCCCTGAGGGACATGTACCAACGCAAAAAAACTCTTTAGAAAAGATCGCTTTTAAAGGAGCAGTGATTTTAATGATGCTTAACTGGTTAATGACATCAGCGGGAACCTCTCATCTATCCAGGCGGACAGCATATGATATCCTCCCGGATAGCACCTCACGTACGGCCACGGGGCTGCACAGCAGCGCGATCTGTCAACGGCTGCGAGTACCGGACACAGTCAATGACTGATCACTGTACCGGCCTGCTGCTGGTACCATATGACCGCTGTACCCATTTACAGCACATGACATTTGTATACAATGGATGGCTTTCTTTCAAGCCATCCATTGTATACAATTGTGCTGCTAGCTGTGATTGGTCAGTGTGATCACATGGCACAGACTGGGCCAATCACAGTCCATCTGTACCATGTGATTAGCTCTGACCAAACACAGCTAATCACAACAAAAGAAATGGAATGAATCGATTTCATTCAGTAAAATGCTTGCATATAGCAATGCAATTACAATAGATGGATCAACCGCACGTTGCCATTACCTGCTAGGAGTGGACTGCTATTACCTAGCATGACCCTTAGGTAAATCAATGCTCACCTATGATACTTAGATTGTATCAGGTGCAGACCACATGACTCAAACAGACATAACACAAAGGAAAGATAAGTTCTCCAAGATAGTCACTAAGTGGCACACTTCAATTGAGTAAAACACACATTGCTTTATTGAAAAGATTTTCAATTAAAATGGCAAATCCAATCCCTTCACCAACACTTGTTAAAATAAAAAGACAACATTGTCTTGCTGACAGGAAACAGCTGCACACAAACCACCATCCACTCACAGTGGAATCCAGTTAATGAGTCATAGTAATCAATAATTTAGGGGATTGTGTGAAAGTGAAGTGAATAGTGAAGCAAGTGTCCCAAAAGACTCTAAGGCTAGGTTCACACCTATGCAAATTGGATGCGGGTTTCCCTGCATCCAATTCGCATAGCAGGAGAATGTGACCGGCTCTCTATGGAGCCGATTCACATAGCTCCTGTGCAGGTCTGGTGCGTTTTGCCTTTTTTTGGTCCACTTCAGGTCCGAATTCAGCCCAAAATTCGGGCTGAAATCGTCCTTGAAACAGCCATCCCTGATGCACCGGACCCCTGCTATGCAACGGATCCGCCTTAGGTGGGTGTGAACCTTAGTCTACTCATAAACCATCTAAATTCTCTTGAGTGACATCTTCTATTAAGTTCTGGTCATGGTGGTGGTGGTGGGGTGGGGTGGAAGTGCGATGTTGGAGATAATCAGCCAGGTAATCTTGGGTTCGTTGGTTAGTTCCACAATAAGCTGGGAGGATGCTCATGCAAATGCAAGTTAATACTCCTCCTATGTATGAAGAACCTGCAAACTTTTTTGCTCTTCAAGTGCGGTGAATGGATAGCTGGTTAGTTCCAAAATTACCTGGGTGTCAGGTCACCTTGAGACTAGGTGACAGATGCACACTATAGGAGTCGGAAGTGCACCGCTAAGGTAGTGGACCCTAGGACTGACTGCTGCGGATTGAAACCTGGGAGGTTCAGGAAGCAGGTCTACTGGATCACTAACAGATCCCACTGGGAGCTAGAGCATAGATTCCCCAGGGCACGGAGTCTAAGAGCCAGCAGGTGTTCACCAGAGCCCCTAGTGGTGAGGATGGACTGAGCTGCAGTCTAGCTCCAGGTTGCAGCCCCCAGGGTCTCACAACTCACGGTAGACTACAGGAGAAGAGGAAGGAGGCAGCAGGGTGTCAGGTCACCTTGAGACTAGGTGACAGATGCACATTATAGGAGTCGGAAGTGCACCGCTAAGGTAGTGGACCCTAGGACTGACTGCTGCGGATTGAAACCTGGGAGGTTCAGGAAGCAGGTCTACTGGATCACTAACAGATCCCACTGGGAGCTAGAGCATAGATTCCCCAGGGCACGGAGTCTAAGAGCCAGCAGGTGTTCACCAGAGCCCCTAGTGGTGAGGATGGACTGAGCTGCAGTCTAGCTCCAGGTTGCGGCCCCCAGGGTCTCACAACTCACGGTAGACTACAGGAGAAGAGGAAGGAGGCAGCAGGCTGGAACAACAAGGAAAATAAGGAATAAGCCAAATGTCAGGACGACTAGCAGACAAGGATAAACATAACACGCCAAAGGTCAGGGTCAAAAGCAGACAGGGAAAGTCGAGAACAGGCCAAAGTCCGTAACTGGAATCAGACGTAGGACACACAGCAAGTACACACGAAAGCTAACGCACAATGGTTGAGCAGCATTGCTGGCTTGCAGTGCACAGGTCAATATAGAGCTGGGGTGGAGCCATGCCAGAGGAGAGATTATAAAAGTTGTCAGGTGAGGGTCATCTGGTCTCTAGAGATGAACACATGGAGACAGGTAAGCTGACAGACAAACTCTATTGCATAACCATGACACTGGGAGGGTGCTCATACAAATGCAAGTCAATACTCTTATGTATGAAGAACCTGCAAACTAAATCGCTCTTCAGGTGCGGTGAATGGTTTTCTAAAGGTAAGCCCACAACTAGGAGATACACTTGGGAAAGATGAATGCACAATAGAGGGCAAGTATAGACAAAGCAGGGGGATCTCACCACTGATGTCTTCCATCTAGTCCATCCATCCATTGCCCCACATCCAAATAGACATCCAGTGCCTCCAAGTGGGTCCTTCAAGTCCAATAGCTCTGAGGAAGTTAGCGATAGGCTAACGAAACATGTCAGTGTGTTAACATCACGCAGGTGATGCTTCTGGCGGGCAAGCAGCTAGCGGGTCAGCCCTAATGGTGAGAGTACGGTGATTTGTCTGGAATGTTTTTTACCTTGCTCTTGGACTTGGAGATAGGCTGTCAGTACATCAGGATCAATCAATTTTCAGATACTGTATATACAGTGGGGACGGAAATATTCAGAACCCCTTAAATTTTTCACTCTTTGTTATATTGCAGCCATATGCTAAAATCATTTAAGTTCATTTTTTTCCTCATTATTATACACACAGCACCCCATATTGACAGAAAAACACAGAATTGTTGACATTTTTGCAGATTTATTAAAAAAGAAAAACTGAAATATCACATGGTCCTAAGTATTCAGACCCTTTGTTCAGTATTTAGTAGAAGCGCCCTTTTGATAATATACACCCATGAGTCATTTTGGGAAAGATGCAACAAGTTTTTCACACCTGGATTTGGGGATTCTCTGGCATTCCTCCTTGCAGATCCTCTCCAGTTCTGTCAGGTTGGATGGTAAACGTTGGTGGACAGCCATTTTTAGGTCTCTCCAGAGATGCTCAATTGGGTTTAAGTCAGGGCTCTGGCTGGACCATTCAAGAAATGTCAGAGTTGTTGTGAAGTCACTCCTTCATTATTTTAACTGTGTGCTTAGGGTCATTGTCTTGTTGGAAGGTAAACCTTCGGCCCAGTCTGAGGTCCTGAGCACTCTGGAGAAGGTTTGTCCCTGCAGCTGAAATACACCCCCACAGTATGATGCTGCCACCACCATGCTTCACTGTTGGGACTGTATTGGACAGGTGATGACCAGTGCCTTGTTTTCTCCATACATACCGCTTAGAATTAAGGCCAAAAAGTTCTATCTTGGTCTCATCAGACCAAAGAATCTTATTTCTCACCATCTTGGAGTCCTTCGGGTGGTTTTTAGTAAACTCCATGCGGGCTTTCATGCAGAGAAAAAGAGCAGTGCCGCTCTAAGGGTAGTAATGTGTATAAAACAAAAGCTTTAATAGTGTTTAAATATGCACTCACATTTGACAGATAAAAACAGGCATGTAGTGGTACTCCTAGACATCATGAAGTCACATCCGGTAGTCCGCTGGGCTGTGGAGGCGTCAGACCCTGGCCGCTTCCGGTGGACTCAAATGAAAGTGTAGAACCATCTCAAGGATGATCAGAAGAAATGGACAGCACCTGAGTTAAATATATGAGTGTCACAGCAAAGGGTCTGAATACTTAGGACCATGTGATATTTCAAATTTTCTTTTCCAATAAATTAATGAGGAAAAAAATTTACTTAAATGATTTTAGCAAATGGCTGCAATATAACAAAGAGTGAAAAATGTAAGGGGGTCTGAATACTTTCCGTCCCCACTGTATATACCATAGTTTGTAAAACTTTCCTACAGACTAAATAATATATACTTTGGGTTATTTTCACTCAATGAAATGTAGCAGAATACGTTTTGGCCTAAATTCATGAAGAAAGATTATTTATTAGCAAAATTTTATAACAGAGCCAAAGAAAAATGTTTTTTCTTTCAAAATTTCGGTCTTTTTTAATTTATTTAGCAAAAAATAAAAAAAACCACAGTGGTGATTAAATACCACCAAAAGAAAGCTCTATTTGCGTGAACAAAACGATAAAAATTTTATTTGGGTAAAGTGTTGCATGACTACACAATTGTCATTCAAATTGCGACAATGCTGAAAGCTGAAAATTTGCCTGGGCACGAAGGGGGTAAAAGTGCCCTGTATTGAAATGGTTAAAGTGATACAATAAAAATGAATATTTTTTAAATATATTGCCTGGGGGTTCCCTTAGTCTGCCAGTAAAGTGGCGCATCTGTACCGCGTATAGAACCTGCTGCAGCAAAACTGACATTTATTTTCCCTGCAAGCTTTCTTTATTTAGTAAACAGGAGCTTGGGGCCACAATTTAGTGCACGAGTTTCTAGATTTTTTTGATATATTCTGGTGTCTCTCTGGCAGACTTTGGATGGAAATAATAAAGTTTTGTACCACAGTGAGCAAGCCTTATGCGAAGAAGCCAAATTATGGTACACTCAGGCCAAGATTAGAAATTTCTATAAATAAAGTCAGGTGTCTCTTTCACAGACTTTGGATAGAAGTAACAGATGCAGAAAAATTGGGCTTTGGGTGTTGGTGGTGGCTTTACACTGTAACGCTATAGAGGTACTCTTGATGAAAGCAAGAATTGGCCTTGTTGTAAAAAAATTGAATTTAAAACCCCCGTCAAACAGTTGCGGAAAAATTGGGCTTTGGGTGTTGGTGGTGCAGTAGAGGCAGAGAGAGGAAGAGAGTGCAGTCGCTGTAGAACTGAGGGAGACATGCAAGGAAATTAAAAAACAGCATTTTAGTTTGCACATGATTGGATAATAAAATCAACAGAGTTTCACCTCATTTCAGATCCCTTTAGATCTACAGCGACTGCACTTCCAAGTGCACCTGTAGTGCAGAGTGGATTTGCCTTTAGTAAATCAACCCCATTGTGACACTGATACATGCATTGTCACAGCTCACCATCCTTGTCGCCCCTGTAGTGGTATAGTTGCCATTAGTAATAGACAATCCACCAATTCACCCCGCTGCCAGACTTCATACATCACTTACAGAGACAATGAACAGTCTTTTGCAGGTTTTGTTTTTGTTGTTTTATTGGGGGGTACAACTTGGATGGGGAAAGGGTATATGGGATGCCCAAAAAATCTTTTAATTGCCATCATACTTTAAAGATTAAGCACAATAGCGCATAGTTAGAGCCAGAAGAGGTGATGTGCATATTTTATGAGTATGATCTCTCCCTGCATCTCCATGTAGACTGTTGCTCCTCCTCTGCTTAACTCCCACAGACTATTCCTTCCAAGAATTCTGCATCCATTACCGTGTAAAGGATGAGGACATCACTCTTGACCGTGTAAAAGTGATGGTCCCAGAACTTCTTTTCCTCCTGCACAAACTTATTTCCTCCCGCACAAATTGATTTCCTCCTGCACAAACTTATTAATACTGAGGTAAAGTAATGTCACATCTTCTTCTTTGGGCAAGAATGACCCACTCTGAATGAGTCCTTAAGCAGGCTCTGGTTGTTTCGCTGCTACTAGGCCTGAGAGCTGCAGTACCTTTCCCCGGAGGCCTAGCAGTTTAAAAGCTTTCTCATGGATGGTGGACTACTATTCCCAGCCAGCCCAACTTGCAAATCCTGTGCCCTCAGGCCACATTGATTTGACACAGATCCCCACAGTCTTTCCTCTGCTCCAGGACTCCCCATCATTTACCGTGTAAATGATGAAGATTTTGCTAATGACCGTGTAGAAGCAAAGTTCCCTCACAGACTTCCTGGCACATCCAGCCCTCCACTGTGATAACACTAACTGACCTTTCACTGCCCTGAGTCCTTGATGAGGAACTTGACCGGACCATACGTTCCAACACCTTCATCTGCCCCTCTGATCCAGGAGTCAGTTATCACCGACCGTGTGATGACAAAGACAATGCCAATGATCGCGTAGAGGCAAAGTTCCTTCACAGCTCTCCCTGGGCCTCCTCCTGCGATCGGTACACCCCCCCCCCACAGATGAGGGTGCCCTCCTGTTGCTACCTAGTATTCCATTTCTCACTCCACTCAGCCGACATCTCCCCCCAGTGGCATGTTACCTCAGCTTACATAGGAGGCCTGCCCCCTGCCAATACCATATGGGGATTGGTCAGGGCTCCCACATGAGCTGCCTGCCACTCCAGTTCTAGGCCCAGCCTCTCTTCCAGAATATTTTCCCTTGAAGCAGGGGAGGCACCTCAGAACTGGAGCACAGGTGGTCACACCCACTTCTACTCTGACCACTCCCAGCCCCCAGATCAAAACAGACAGGCCTAGCTTCCAGCAAAGGTCTGCCTAAATTTGCCTGTGCTGACAGTACCTAGTAAAAAAAACTATTACTAGCACCTACCTATTGGTAGAGGGTGCTACACCCCCTCAAATGGTGACAGTACAGTGCATGCATCCTTTATCAGTAGCCATTGGCATGGGGAAAAAAAAGCTGAGCTGCTCTAAGCTGCCATACGTACACAGGTACTCGTTGACGGCCCTTTGCTGCATTTCCAACCACTGCAAAATTGCCAAAGTTGAGTTCCACCTGGTGGGTATGTCACAAATCAGGCGGTTTGCGGGCAGGTGGAATGAATTTTAGCCAACCAAACACTGGTAACAGCCTGAAATGGCTCCGGACTCTTCTGGCCTGCCTTAGAAGATCCTGCAACCCCAGGTACCTGTTTAAGAAATGCTGCACCACCAAATTGAGGACATGTGCCAGGCATGGCACATGTGTAAATGTTCCCTGTCAAAGGGCGGACAGAAGCTTAGTGCCAATATCGCACAACACCATTCCATGGCATGAACCACCTCTGGGCCTGCCTCTGCAGAGCTAAAAGAATCTCTGCTCTGGTGTGGCTCCTGTCCCCTAGCTGAAGCACTGCATGTCATCTTTTAGACTGACTTGTTGAATAGCCACTTGAACGCCTAGGGGGTTCATAGGACAATCCAGCAAAGGAGGGCATGAAGGAGGAGGACAGATCTTGCATCATTGCCATCACCTGTATGGAGACATGGCGGCAAACCAAGCTCCAGCACTGAGCCCTGTCTTGCATCCTTCCTAGTTACATGCAGAGTTACCCAGTGTGCTGTGAACTAAATATATTGTCCCTGACCATGCTTGCTGGACCACATGTCAGTAGTAATGTGGACCTTGCGGCTGACTGCCTTGCACAACGATGCCAAAACATTGCCTTCCATGTGATGGTACAGAGCTTATGTGCAAGGAAATAGCCACTGGGAACCTGCCATTGTGGTACAGAACATTCTGCAAATTCACAGAAGCGGCAGAATCTACTAGACAGAAAGGCAGGAGTTGTAAAGCCAGCAATTTGAAATTTAGATGCTGGGCTTGTGGGTGGCAGGGAGTGTTTTTTTTTCACTGCAGCTGTGGGGAAGAGAAATTTTCCTGTATACTCTACAGCTGGTGGTGTGCTGCTAGCAGACATGTTGCAAGAACCTGTGACACCCTTTGCTATACCATCCCTGTCAATGGAGAATGCTGAGAAGTCATGAGATATAGCGGGGGACATGAAAGGTGAGGAGTGAGGAGGAGAAGAATTGTGTCCCTTGTGTGTGACTTTCAGATGCTCTTGCCAACGGGAGTGGTGGGAGGTAAATGCCTTGTCAAGCATGTGGTACCCAAATGGCTGGTGTTTTTGCCAAGCTTGATCTGCTTGTGGCAGAGATTGCAAATTCCAACAATGCGATCGGCTGCACATGTGTTAAAAAAGGCCCACACAGCTAAGCTATGGGAAGTGGGTCTGGGAGATAATAGCTCCCCAATATGATGGAATAGGGTGACTGTTCTATTCTTCCATGATGGCTGCCTCCCCCTCACTTTCCTTTTCTGCTCTATACAGCACCCAAGTCGTGTCAGTGACCTCGTCATCATCATCCCTGCCATTGTCATCATTACTGGAGCCAAATTGGCAATATGCTGTGGATAGGGTAACATGATGTCAAATTTGTTGTTTATTAGTGTTCTCCCCGCTCTGTAGGCTCATGTTACTCCCTTCCTCTACCTCAGAACCAACATCATTATCAAGCAGTGTCTGTGCATCCTCAAGAAGCAAGTGGTTGACACTGTGTTCAAATAATTCAGCTGACTCCTCCATGCATGATGCTGGGCTATGGCAGGAGTAGCTGTGGACAAGGAGGCAGAAAAGCCACTCTGGAAGCTGTGGTGGACTGCGCACTAGTGTCAGCTTGGGTCATAGAGGATGGGGAGGTTGAGGATGGTTTAGTAAGCCAGTCCACCACCTCCTCTACATGCTGTGGCTAAACAGAGACAAATGTGCCCTGTCTGAGGACAGACCATATTCACCTTTGCCAGTGGACAAAGATGCTGCTGGCCCCCTCATAGTGGCATGGGAACATCTGCCTCTCCTTGTTGGTCTCCCAGATATGATGGGGGGGGGGGGTTATTACCCAAATTTAATAGAAACTGGGAAATGTGTGATTGGATGTACTTTATTGAATAAAAAGTGGTGTTTGGTGCACTTTAATTTGAGAACTGATGCTGACAGAAATGTAAAAACTATAAAAAAAAAGGGGGGGGGGGGAATACCTGCGTTGCAGTCAGAAAAACTGGAGGCAATTTTAAAAAGGGGGGCAGGCAGGGGACAAAAAAAAACAAAACAAAAAAAAAAAGAAGAGTATACAGCACTGTATACAGCACCAATGCCGCGTACACATAATCGCACATTCCGACAACAAAATCCATGTTTTTTTTCTGACGGATGTTGGCTCAAACTTGTCTTGCATACACACGGTCACACAAATCTGACGAGCCAAGAAAAATGAAGTTCAATAGCCAGTGCGGCTCTTCTGCTTGATTCCGAGCATGCATGGAACTTTGTGCGTCAGAATTGTGTACGCACGATCGGAATTCCCGACAATGGATTTTCTGGATCTCAAATTTTGTTTGTCGGAAATTCCGACGGAAAATGTCTAATGGAGCCTACATGCGGTCGGAATTTCCGACAACAAGCTCCCATCGAACATTTCCCGTCGGAAAATCCGACCGTGTGTACGCGGCATAAGTGTTATGTAATGCTGTGCTAAACACTGCACTACACTAACACACTACACTGACACACTATCCTAACATTACACAAACACTCTAGGCTTAGAGTCACAATGAGTGAACACACTAACTTGCTAGTGGCAAACTGAGCCCTGCTCTGTCTATCACCATTCCAAAACACTGCAAAAGCTTTCTATGGGAAGTTACCTTTTATAGTGTGGGGTGGGACTATGAGCACTGAGTCGTGATTGGAGAAAGTCATCACCACTTCATCCAGTCAGGGCTCTGACAGTGCTAATTGACGAAGCCTTGCACCTGACCAGCATCCTATTAAAACCCTAGAATGCAGGCGAACACCCCACTGAGCGTCCTGCAAATTCGGGTATTCACCAAACAGGCAAACAGGCGATGTTTGGGCCAAACTTTTGCTCGCCTCGAACCATTCACCCAACACGAACTAAGAGTCAGGTCAGCTTTGCCATGGGCATGAAGCATCTGTTAGGGCTGGGCTCAGCCCTTCCTTCTCTGAGCTGGCTGCTCAGCTGTCAGCTAAGTACCAGCTCCTATCTCTCCACAGTGACTCACCTTGTGATGATATCCTGCTCATCAGTCCTGCCTACTTAAGCCGTCCATCCAAGATGATCTCTGCCTTCACCTTGATCAACATCACAGAGACTATCTCCTGTGTTCCTGTTATAGACGTGCTTGGCTGACATTCCTTTTAGCTCCAGATCCTGCTTGCAGTTCCACTACGCTGATTCCTGGCTCCTTGACTTTCTGGCTTGTCTGACTATCCATTCCAGTTACCGAACTTTGGCTATGTTTTGACTACGTTTGTTCTATTTACTTTTATTATTAAACAAGTGTGATTTAACTTTACTTCTGTCTTCGTCTGATTCATGGTTTCTGACCGTAGGCGAAGGCCATGAATTCAGAAGATGCAGTCAATCCACTCGTTGATAATATTTTTTCCAGATTAGATGAGCAGGATCACTGCATGGATCAGTATGCCATGGTGTTACAAACTCTCCTGAGTCACATTGCTCACCTGGAATCTCCCACTGTGGCAGCTCCGGTACAACCTGTGTTGCATTCCGTCCCTGCTGCTGCTCCAGTCTCTGTGCAGGCACCCGCCTCAAGTATTATCTCTATATGAGGTATGTCTGGTTCCGCTCTGCTTTCCCAGCAATTTGGGGGCGATCCAGTCCAATGCAGAGGGTTTCTCAACCAGGTTGAGCTATACTTTGAGATGGTGCCCCAGGCGTTTCCCACGGACAGAAGCAAAGTAGGTTTTGTGATCTTTGCTTTCTGAGAGAGCCTTGGCCTGGGCAAATCCTCTATGGAAGATGCAAAAACCTGTTGTCTTGAGTTACCCTGAGTTTGTTGCTTCTTTTAAAAGGGTTTTTGACGTTCCCGCACACTGCGCTTCTGCTGCCAAGTGCCTCATGTCCATCAAACAGAGTACGAGAACTGTTGCCGATTACGCCATTGAATTTGGTACTCTGGCAGCAGAGGTTGCTTGGAACAGCCCTCATGGCTGCTTTTTCTCATTGTCTCTCGGATACCATCAAGGATGAGATAGCAGCCCGAGATATACCCACTGAGCTGGAGAAGTTGATCATGTTTGCCTCCTCATTGACTCCAGACACAGAGAAAGACTCTCTTTTAAGGAGCGCTTGCCAAAGCCTCCTGTACATTTGTCTCCGAGCTTTGCAGTCCCACTCTTGCTTCCCTCACCTCCCATGCCTCCTGGTACCGAGTCGCCCAGTGAAGGTGATTCCATGCACTTGGGCTTCACATGTCTCTCTGCGGATGAGTGAACCCTCAGGAGAAGGGAGAGATTGTGCCTTTATTGTGGTCAAGCAGGTCACTTTTGAAGTCTTGTCCTAACCGTCCAGGGAACGCCCGAACCTTGAGGTCCTGTCACCGACAGACCTTAAGTGGCGTTGTTTCCGAACCTTGAGGTCCTGTCACCGACAGACCTTAGGTGGCGTTGTTTCATCCCCAGTTATCCAGAAGGATAAGCCCCTGGTTTCGGTTACCCTTTCTTGGGCTGAGTCGTCCATCGAGATACAGGCTCTAATCGACTCTGGGGCTGCAGGCCTGTTCCTTGATGCTGCCTTTGTATCGAAAAATCAAATTCCGCTGCAGCTGGTGGACACTCCACTTGCCATTGAGGCTCTTGACAGGAGACCTCTATAGCCTGCCCATGTGACTCATGAGACTTTTCCGTTGTCCATGGCCGTAGGGGCTCTTCACCAAGAGATAATCCAATTCCAAGTTATTTCCTCACCTAAGTTTTCTCTGATTATTGGTTATCCTTGGTTACAGAGGCACAAGCCCTGCTTTCAGAAGGTAGCCAAGGTCCTGTGCACCTCTTCACTCTCCTCCCTGCCAGAGGAGTACCGCGATTTTAGCGATGTCTTTGACAAAGGTCAAGCCCATAATTTGCCTCCACACCGGTCGTATGATTGTTCAATCGACCTTCAACCTGGTGCCATACCCCCTCGTGGCCGGGTTTACCCTTTGTCGGTCTTGGAGGATAAAGCCATGGAGTATGTTGCAGTCGCACTTTCTCGAGGTTTAATTTACAAATCCTCATCTCCTGCTGGTGCAGGTTTCTTCTTTGTGAAGAAGAGCAGTGAACTGAGACCTTGTATTGATTATAGGGGTCTCAATTGTTTTACGAATAAGAATGCCTATCCAATTCCCTTGATTACAGAGTTAGTTGACCTCAAGGGAGCAACAGTTTTCACGAAGCTTGATTTGAGAGAGGCATACAATCTCATGAGGATTAAGGAGGGCGACGAGTGGAAAACTGCATTTAATACCAAAACAGGCCATTATGAGTACCTCATAATGCCTTTTGGTCTTTGTAACACCCCGGCAGTTTTCCAGGAATTTATTAACAATGTCTTCCGAGATTTGTTGCAGTTATGTGTGGTGATTTATCTCGACGATATCCTCATATTTTCCAAGTCCCTGGAGAGCCACCACACAGATGTCTGTCGTGTGCTTCAGAAATTAAGAGAGAACAATCTCTATTATAAATTGGAGAAGTGCAAATTCCATCATGAACAGTTTAAATTCCTGGGTTATGTAATTTCCACTGCTGGTTTTTCAATGGACCCAGAGAAACTTTCAGCATTCCTACAGTGGCCCTGACCCGTGGGTTTATGTCCTCTGCAGCGTTTTCTTGGCTTTGCCAACTATTATCAGAAGTTTATTTGTAACTTCTCATCTCTGGTCAAGCCCCTGACTGATATGACCAGAAAGGACGGTAACCCACAGAGTGTTGGTCTCCGGAGTCCATTAAGGCCTTTGAGAGTCTCAAGGCTGCCTTTGTATCTGCTCCTGTGTTGGCACATCCTGATCCTATGTTACCTTTTATCCTTGAGGTTGATGCTTCTGAGACTGAAGTTGGTGCCCTTCTGTCTCAACGTCCTACCTCTGAGAGCGCTATGCATCCTTGTGGCTACTTTTCCAAGAAATTGGCACCTGCGGAATGCAATTACGAGATTGGTGACAGAGAGCTGTTAGCGATCATTTTAGCCCTGAAAGAATGGAGATATCTCCTTGAAAAGGTACCACTGTGCCGGTTCTCATTCTTACTGACCATAATAATCTCACATTCTTGTTTGAGGCTAAAGGCCTCTCTCTCAGAAGGGCACGATGGGCTCTTTTCTTGTCAAGTTTCAATTACATTGTCTCATTCTTACCCGATACTAAGAATGTAAGGGCTGACGCTTTGTCATGACAATTTTTCTCCACTTCCAAGATGGAGTCAGTTCCGGTTCCTGTGATTCCTCCTGATCGTGTTCTGGCTATGGTTCGCACAAGTTTCACTTCTACTTTGGGTGACAAAATTCTTGCTGCTCAGGTCCATGCTCCTCCTGAGAAACCTTGTGACCGCTGCTTTGTCTGAGAGAGTCTCCGTACTGCTCCAAACTTATCATTCACCCAAGGCTACTGGCCACCCTGGGAATAATCAACTATTTTGGTCCATTTCCCAACAATTCTGGTGGCCTAGTCCACGTGCTGATGTAACCACCTTCATAGCTGCCTGTTCTGTATGTGCTCAGAGTAAGACTCCACGACACCTTCGAGTGGGCTTCCTACAGCCCATACCCAATGGAGAGAGGCCCTGGACCCACCTGTCTATGGCTTTCATTGTGGAGTTACCCAACTCCCAGGGCAACACAGTTATCCTTATGGTAGTTGACCGGTTCTCGAAAATGTCTCATTGTATTCCACTTGAGAAGTTGCCCACTTCTAAGAAACTGTCTTCTGTTTTTGCTCGGGAGATCTTTCACTTACATAGCCTACCCAAGGTGATTGTCTCAGACAGGTGTAGTCAGTTTGTGCCCCGGTTCTGGCGAGCCTTTTGTGCACAGTTGGGAATTCAGCTTGCTTTCTCATCTGCGAATCACCCGCAGTCTAATGGGGTCGCAGAACGAGCCAATCAGCCCTTGCAGCAATTCCCACGTTACTATATTTCTGACCATCATAACAACTGGTCAGACCTCTTACCATGGGTGGAGTTTGTTCACAATAGTGCCTTGAATTCTGCTTCTTGATTGTCCCAGTTTATGGTGAACTATGGTTTCCAACCTTCCATGTTGCCTGACTCTTTTGTTCCGCAGAGTATTCCTGTGTTAGAGGAGCATCTCCGTGGTCTTCGTTACACTTGGGCACAAGTCTAGGAGGCTTTGCGACATGCTAATAACAGGTACAGACTCCATGCTGACCGCAGACGCCTGCCTGCGCCTTCCTACCAGGTTGGGGACAGGGTCTGGCTGTCATCTCACAATCTCTGATTTTGTGTTCCCTCTCTGAAGTTCGCAACTCTGAAGTTTATTGGGCCTTTCCGTATTCTTCGCATGATTAATCCAGTGGCTTACACATTAGACCTTCCTTCTAATATGTGTATCTCAAATGTATTTCATGTCTCTTTATTAAAACCTTTGGTCTGCAACCGCTTTACCACCTTCGTACCACGTCCTCACCCTGTACAGGTTGAGAACCATGAGGAGTATGAAGTACAGTCCATTGTTGACTCCGGTATGTTCCGTAGGCGCATACAGTACCTGGTGCATTGGAAAGGGTACGGTCCAGAGGAACGCTCTTGGGTCTCATCCTCGGACATACATGCCCCTGTCCTTCTCAGTGATTTCCATAGATGTTTTCCTCTCAAGACTGGTGGTCCTCTGAGGGGGAGGGGTCATTGAGGAGGGGGTACTCAGCCCTTCCCTCTCTGAGCTGGCTGCTCAGCTGTTGGCTAATTGCCAGCCCCTATCTCTCCACAGTGGCTCACCTGTTGATGATATCCTGCTCGTCAGTCCTGCCTACTTAAGCTGTCCAGCCCGGATGATCTCTGCCTTGGCCTTGGTCAACATCACAGACGCTCTCCTGTGTTCCTGTTAAAGACTTCGGTGGCTCTCCCTGTCAGAGGGGGGGTCTGTGCTGATAATCAGCACATTGATTATCAGTGCAGCCCCCATCAGATGTACCCATCAGCTGCCAATCAGTGCTCATCACCTGCCAGCCTGTGCCCCACAAAAAACGCCTACCAGTGCCCATAAAAGTGGTAATCAGTGCCCACAACAGTGCCAATAAGTGCCCATAAAAGTGGAAATCAGTGCCCTATCAGTAATGCCTGTCAGTGCCCTTCAGATGCCACTCAGTAAAGCCTGTCAGTAGCTCCTCATCAGTGCTGCCTATCCAGTGCCACCTATCTGTGCCCATCAGTGCCTCCTATCAGTGCCATCAGTGCCCCCTATCAGTGCCGCCAGTGCCGCCTATCAGTGCCCATCAAGTTTTTTTTCAAAATTGTCAGGCTTTTTTGTTTATAGCCCAAAAAATAAAAACTGCAGAGGTGATCAAATACCACCAAAAGAAAGCTATATTTGTGGGAATAAAATTATAAAAATTTAGTTTGGGCGCAGTGTTGCATGACCACGCAGTTGTCATTCAAATTGTGACAGCTCTGAAAGCTGAAAATTGTCCTGGGCAGGAAGGGGGGAAGTGCCTGGTATTAAAGTGGTTAAAGACACAAAAAGGTAAAAAAAGGGAATTTGTATCCAGTTTGACCAGTGTTACTTTTAAAATGAGTAGTGTTACTTTATATAAAATGTGCAAACTGTTTTCTATAATTTGTTTTATTATGTTTATAATAACATTAAATGAATTAAAATAGAGGGGGGTGTTCAATAAAGAGACGAGAGCCTTTGCAAATGCTTTAAACTCAGATATTAAACAGGTTGAATGTGATGCTGCAGCGGCTGAACAGGAATATATACAAAACCCCTCACCTCAGACTTATCAGTTTTGGCAAGACTTGACAAGGCAATTTAAATTACTTCTGACTGACCAGACTATGAAGAAACAACTACAAAAAGCTAGATCCATATTTGAATTTGGCGACAAAAGTGGCCGCCCGTTGGCCTTTTTGGCACATCCTCTGTATGCCCCTACGTCGGTACTGCACCTTAAACAACCAGGGGGCGACTTGGTGAGGGATTCACGAGATATTCTGAACACATTTGTAGACTTTTATGACACCCTATACCAGTCCCAATCAAGATGTACTGATCAGGAGCTTTCCTCCTATTTGGGGGACCTGAACCTTCCATCTTTGGCACCAGAAGATAGTGTAGCATTGGAACATTCCATTACCTCAGAAGAGATAGCTGGTGCTATTTCCTCCTTTAGGCCGGGTAAGTCACCTGGACTTGACGGCTTCCCGGCGGAATGGTATCAGCTACACAAAGAAAGCTTAATCCCGCGACTCCAAAAAGTGTTTGTAAATGCAGAAAAAGAAGGTATACTACCGGAATCCATGCGTGAGGCCCTTATTGTTGTGATACCAAAACCTGGTAAAGACCCAAGCGAATGTGAATCATATAGACCGATCTCCTTGATCAATACTGACGTCAAAATATTGGCCAAAATCTTGGCTGGTAGATTGCAGTCAGTAATCCTTAAATTGATCAACTCAGATCAAACTGGGTTTATCCCGGGCCGTTGTACCCACATGAATCTTAGAAGGCTCTATGTAAATTTACAAATTTCACACACAAATATAGGTAAAAGAGTGGTGGCGTCGCTCGACACAAAAAAAGCATTTGACTCGGTCGAATGGAATTATCTGTTTTCCCTGCTTAGTAAATTGGGCTTTGGACCTAGATTTGTGAACTGGGTTAAGTTACTGTATAACGATCCCCGGGCATGTGTTAGAGTGAATGGGCTCATCTCAAATACATTTAAGATAGGTAGGGGGACGAGACAGGGATGCCCCTTGTCTCCGCTCCTCTTCGCCCTAGCTATAGAACCCCTTGCGGTTAAACTTAGGAGTCGGGATGACATCAGGGGGCTCTTGGTTGGGGATCTGGAGGAACGAGTATCATTATATGCGGATGATATGCTCCTATATTTAGGAGATCCGGAACTCTCATTATCTAATGCATTCAATGTAATTCAGGAATTCGGTAATTTCTCTGGTTTCCGAATTAACTGGTCCAAATCATCACTGTTTCCTCTAGATCCTCAGCCGAACTTAGTACTTCCCACCCAATGCCCTCTAGCGATAACAAACCAGTTTAAGTACTTAGAATACAGATCCAATTGCCAGTGCAATCATTCACAAAAATGAACCTATGGCCTGTAATCAACGCCTTCAAGGATAGAGTACAGAAGTGGAAAGATCTTCCACTCACATTGTTGGGGAGAGCTAACTTATTTAAAATGATTTTTCTCCCGAAATTTTTATATATACTCTCTAACGCCCCACTATATATCCCTAAAAAGACGTTCCGATACATTGACTCCCTGTTGACCTCCTTTTTGTGGGGAGACAAGGCAGCTCGTGTGTCGCTGGCTGTTCTACAGCTACCAGTAGGAAGGGGTGGTCTGGCGATACCCGACCTTCGCTTGTACTACTTGGCATCTCAACTAGTTCAGGCCCACTGGCGCATGTTTCCACAGCTGAATAACGCTGCCACTGCAGTGGAGGCAGCTGTCGCGACCTCATACGAAGCACTTTTGAATTTCTTTTTTAGAGGGATGGTGCCTACTCAAGACGGGGTAACTGTACTTCAATCAGCTAAGCGGGTACTTGAGATTTCTATAAAACATATACAAGACGGACCTCCACGCCTATCACCAAATACACCACTATGGTTCTATCCTCGTCTAAAGGACCTTTCTCGCTTGGAGGATGGATATAGGTGGGCCAAATTTGGTCTTACGTATGTGCATCAACTATTTGAGAGGGGTGAATTTAAAACATTTGCACAATTGAAGAGGGAAATGGGTGTCCCTGACACATGGGCGTTCCATTATTCCAGGCTGCGGCATGCTGCGCATGCACAATTTGGAACGGGGATGGTTCTGTTAGAAAACACAAAACTTGAATCAATGCTTGCAGAACCTGACCATACGAAACGTATTTCCACTTATTATGCGGTACTTATGGAAAAAACACAGCCGAGGGAGAAGAAAATGAGAGAGAGATGGACAGACATTATACCAGAGTTGACTGAGGCTCATTGGAATGAGGTTTTAACCTCCTATATGTCCACGGTCATCTCTGCGAGGGATAAACTGATCCAACTAAGATACCTACATCAAATGTATTACACCTCATACAGACTATATAAGATGGGCAGGAGAGCAGACCCTATTTGTCATAAATGCCTGGTGGCAGAAGGTACTTTTATGCACATGGTTTGGGACTGTAGTAGGGTACGACCTTTATGGTCACAGGTAACCCAGTTTGTTGCAGAAACCTTTGATCTTCCGAATATATGTAGCCCACTGTTGGGTATCTTAGGGGTGATAGAGGACGATGTAATGAGCAACAATACTAGAATGTTTTTAAGATTATTGTTTTACTATGTCAGGAAGCTGATTGTCTTGAATTGGATAAAGAGGGATCATCTTACCTCAGGAGCTTGGAAAAGATTAATTAATGCAAATATTACACTGTATAAAATGACATATGAAGCAAGAGGAAGTAAGAAAAAATTTAATAGAGTATGGGGCAGATGGATAAACACAAAAGAAACTACACCATGTGACATCTAAAATTATTTTATTATAAAATATAGCCAAATGATAGACTGGGTAGGATGATATTGTGAGAACATGTTCCAGGGGACTGGAGAGATGACAGTGCACAGCACAATTGGTTTAAGAGGTATATACCTCTTTGGTTTAGTTCTTTAACTTTATATATATATACTTTTATATTTTTTTACTTTATTTTATGTTTTATACCAGATATTGGATTGCTGATAATTTCCATTACGATTAAAGAAAATAACTGGTATTTTAGAGTTAAAAAAATTGCTACCTGTACTGATATGTCGTTTACCATAGGATGTTTATCCGCAACTACCCTTGAATGTTAATTATATTTTGACGGTTGCAACCGACAATATACCTTACATGCAGTGTGCTATTCTATGTATGTACATCTGGCAAATAAAAACCTTTAAAAAAAAAATAAAAAATGAATTAAAATAAAATGAAAACATTATTTACTCATGAATAAAAAAAATAAAAAATAAAAAATGAAAGGAGAGAAGGAAAGATTGATTAAGGGTTGTTTAAAGCGTAGGTATATCAAAAACGTATGCTTTAGCTTTTTAGCAGGAAAAGGTTCAAACCCTGACAGGTTTTTATTGCTGTTTCTGGAAAGATTCACCTATTTGCTTAAAATTTACAGCTTTCACTGGAACAGATGG
Organism: Lithobates clamitans; assembly: GCA_037952925.1. Classification (NCBI taxonomy): domain Eukaryota; kingdom Metazoa; phylum Chordata; class Amphibia; order Anura; family Ranidae; genus Lithobates; species Lithobates clamitans. The sequence continues at coordinate 1,608,620 of JBBGZY010001141.1, forward strand.
TGGGAAGACTTATTCTACTGGGTATTTCTGTTTCAGGGACAACTGTTTAAGAAAGAAATTCCTCTCACTGTGAGGAGATGTACACTTACAGCTGTGAACAGATAAATCCAAAGTGTTGACACTATAGTGCTAAGGTAATTTTTTGAGGTAGAGTAGTGGATCAATGTAGGAGAATCATCATCATAAATATTGTCAGAAACAGGAATGCTTCACCAATGCAGCCCTCTACCAATAGGGGAATCATACTGAATGAAAGATGCCTAGTACATTACATGATGAAAAATGTATTAAACATTTATTAAAACTCACAAAAAGCCCACAGGCCAAAAGTGTTGTATAAAGCCAACCCAACTGACAAAAAGGTTGAGATGTTGAAATATGTCGCTGAGACCTAGGCACAACTAAGATGTGCATGCTGATGCATTTCAAGGGCAAGCCCTTTTTATCAGAACATCTGTTTCAGTGACAACTGTTTAAGAAGAGAATTCCCCTCACTGTGAGGAGATTTATGCTTATGTACAGCTGTGTCTCCAGGACAGGAGGTGAAGGAGAAATATTCCCAACAGGACAAGGACAGCAAAAAAAAAGAAGCAAAAAACATAGAGAGGTTCTAATAGTTTCTTAGCCTATCCAAAGCTAAAAAACATTTTGTCTAGAAATATATATATATTCACTGTGGGTTTAAATGAGGTTTACATATGATTTTTTTTTATTTTAGTAAAGCACATAAGAGCAATAATCAGAATACAGTGTAACAATAATATTGTTACAATACAAGAACTAATGAAACCCACAAACCCTGTTTGCAGATTTGAAATATACAGGAGCTGCTGTGAGTGCCCCTGAGTTAGAGGGTAGGACCCCTGAGTTAGAGGGTGGGACCCCTGAGTTAGAGGGTAGGACCCCCTAAGTTAAAGGGTAGGACCCCCTTATCTCACACTGTGACAATCCAGCAGCATACAGAGCAGCCAAGCTGCTACTGTAGAAATCTGATGTGGCACCTTACATTGTCTGTTATTTAAATGCAGCCTTGGTTTATACCACATTTTCTCACTTCATGTTTAATTTAAATAAACTTCTGGGTAATTAATCATCATTGAACAATTTGTTGGAGCAACCTTTTCCATTTGCTTACTATAATGCAAGAATTATAATTCACTATAACAAAATAGTTCAATAGAAAACTGACCTGCAAACTTCTAAATCATCACACCACTCATCATCATTATTAGGGGAAGCATTACTCTCAAATGGGGCTGTAGGTACTGGTGCTAGGGTTTCTGCACCAGCCCCCTCCTCCCTTACATTCTTCTTGATAATTTTATCTTCTCTACATTGACACTGGCACTTCTGTGAATTTGTGCAGCAAGGCTGCACTTTTCTTTTTATTCTCCTGTTAGGACATCGCTTTGTTTCAGTCGATGATGGAGATGATGAAGAAATGCTGGATTCTTTGCACTTTGATATTTTTCTCCTTCTGTGGCTGGGAATAGTGTTGCACACATTGCTATTTTGCTGTTGTTGACCTTTCTGAGAATTTGAGTCTTTGGATTGTAGAGAAACCATTTCAATTGCATTAGACTCTGAGGAACCTTTAAAGTTGTGACGAGGTCTCTCTGGTTTCCTTCCTCTCTTATATGTTTTTACTTTTTCATGTCTGTTAAGTCTTCTGGCCCAGTGCCTTTCATCTGATGAGGATTCTGTATCAGACATATTTAATCTTTGAGCTTCATCATGAGGTTTTATCTTTCTCTGCTTTCCTGTTTGGGCACAGGAAGCACAGCTCACCCGTTTACGTCTTACTCTTCTTTTGACTTGTTTTTTGCCATTCTCCCTACCAGAAGGTGCAAATGGCACGACAGGGGTAGTATGGATTAAGTCATCTTCCGAAACATCAAGCAAGGTAGGTCTAAAATGCAAAGCCATGGGCAAAACAAAATGGGAAAGAAAAGTGATGAAGGAAAAAAAAAGATGAATAGATGAAAAACAGTAAAACAACAATAGCAACGAGAAGGTGCATGGAAATGTGATGAGAAATCAAATGTATAAAAACAACTTTTAAAAAAAAACTAGAAAAATAAGAATTCTTATGATTTTCAATTATCAAGTTATTTGTGCCTCTAGCTTAATAAAGTCACAGATATACTCTCTACGTACCGACATATATCCTGAGTTGATGGACACACAGATGTTTGTGAGTAGCTCCTAGGCGCTGTGGCTGTAGCTTGACTGCTGGCCTATAAGGAGAGAAAAAATATATTACCAATTCACTTAAAGTTTATTTTATTCCTATCAAAAGTTGGTTACTGGGGTTATGCAAAAATTTGAATAATCATGTTTAAGTTATAACAGTGCTTACATATGAAGGACTAATACATGCCCCTAATTAGCTTTACCTACTTTGTCTAAGAATGACTGTTGAAGCTTAGAATAAGAGCTAAGAAACCTCTTTCAGATGATGTCTAGTCAGTTACTTGTCCTTAGAGACAAATTAATACTTCCTACCCCCCTGGGCAAATTTTCTTGTCCTTCCCCACATTATACCACAGTTGACTGGCAAATTATAGTATTACACTAACAAAATCAGATATCATGATAAGTGATGAGCAAAACTTGAACTTAGCAGTGAACCCCATTAAAGTCTTTGGGGGGGGGGCAGCAATCTTGTTACTAAATTCTGGCCATTTTTAAGGCTAATAGGCAAGTTTTTGTCAAAATGTGGTTTGGAGAGCTTTGCACCATCATAGGGGACATTTAATAAAAAAAAAAAAAAAAGTAAATACTGTACAATAGGGAGAAGGTCATTTAATGTGACTTCACATGGGAAAAAACACAAATTCTTTAACGTATATGCTTGGGAAATGCCTTTGAGCAGTGTATGGTGTTGCTGAACAGTAGGGATGAGCTAAACACCAGGAAACGCAAACAGAAAAAAAAATTATGCGAACACCATTAAAGTCTATGGGACACGACCATGAAAATTAAAAGTGTTAATTTTAAAGGCTTATATGCAAGTTATTGCCATGAAAAATGGTTGGGGACCCGGGTACTGCCCCAGGGGACATGTGTCAATGCAAATAAAAGTCTTAGAGTGAAACAATAAAAATAAAAAAGTTCTTTAAATATCATGCCTGGGGGGTCTCCTTGGTCTGCCTGTAAAGTGGCGCATCTTTCTGATGTATTTTACTGTGCTGCAGCAAAATTAAATTTCTAAAGGAAAAAATGTAATTTAAAATTGCTTGCGGCTGTAATGTATTGCCGGATCATTTTTCTTTTTCTACATTTCAGGTCCGTCTGCGTCGTGATTGAAGATGGATGGATCTTTTTTTTTTTTTAATAAAGAAATTGTCAAAAACTGTGTATTGTGGTTTTTACTTTTTGACACTTTTTTGGTGAATGGGTAGGGGTACAATGTACCCCTACCCATTCACATGGGGGGGCAGGATCTGGGGGCCCCCTTTCCATGAACAGTACTATGTTCATGGAAAGTATTCTGGTATCACATTTTCTTTTTCTTGTCTTCACTTGACTTTACTGGACTTCATTTCAGCTCTAAAAAATATATTTTTTTAGGTAGTTTTGGCTTCAACACCTGATTTTTTACCCAGTAGTAATAGGCCTAAATTGAATGGTGGAAATAATAACCACAACAGAACTAAATGCTTTCATAAGATTTACTCTTAAAACATAAAGCTATGCCCCTCAACGTGTACAGTTGGACAGTTTGTTGCAGTATAGCATTGTATTAAAAGTTTAATAAAATGTCAAAACAGAGGGCACAAAATCGCAAAATTGAAATGATAAACTTCAGGTTTGTGTTTGGTAGAAAATTACTAGGTTAGGACAGTAAGCGAGCACTTGTATTGGTAGCAAATAGAAAGAGACAAAGCGGATTTTATCTTTCGATTAAAACCTAGAGCTGTTACCTAAGAGACAAAAGCCAAAATTATTGTTCAGTAGCAGAACAGTATGTAAGCAATTTCGTTAGGCCACATTATAAGAGAATTTTATCTTGAAATAAAAACTAGAGTGTGTTTTTTGAGAAACAGTAGCCACAAATATTGCACTGTGACCCTATAGTGTAGTTACAGATAGCAGCAAGCATCAGCTACTGCTGCAAAAAAATGACACTACAACAATGCCCGGGTTTGAAGGTTTAACCCCACTTTGTCCAGATCTTTGCAGTTCAACCACTCCCATATAATATAATTGAAATATCTTGGCCTGGGTTGCCCTATAGTAGCATATCCCAAGCCACAATGCATTTTCATTTGTTTTTTTAATTTATATTATTTTACTTTTACTTTCAAAGGGATTCATATTTTTTCTGTAATTTTTGGTATTGATGTTGGGCTGCACACAGCAGAGGCCAGGCACATCTGCAATTCATCTGCTTTGCCTGCATAATCTTTCTCTTTTCAGACACTGCTATGTTGGAAAAGTTGTTTATAAACTGACTATATATATATATATATATATATGCTTTTGCATTATACCTATCTATGCCAGCAGGTCATACTGTAGTATTATAGTGTATAGTCCATGTATTCTATGATATGAGAGGAAGTACCCTCTGTATCTAAGTGTGCACTTGTTTGTGTTTAGCTTCCTGTTACTGTCTACATGATGTAAAGCCATGATAAAGATATCCTCCATAAAAGTAAAGGTGTTCTGCTGTATAAAAAGAAGCTTCTAGTGCATGTTTCAATACTCTGCATAATAGCTTATGGGTCCAGGCACAGTCAGAAAATCCAGGAGCACCCAGAGCCACTGGAAAGAATACAAGCGGTTCAGATGTGACATTTGCAATTGCAATGATGAACAATGCCAATTACCAGCTGTGGAAGTTTAAACTGGAAGTTTCTCACCAAGGAAGACTTGTGGCAAGTGCTGAATACAGACAGACCCACAGACGGAGGACTAGGGTAGGAAGGACAGACAAGCAAAAGCAATTATAAGCTTACTAGTGGAAGCTGACAGCTTATCATAAGAACAGAGAAAACAGCCAAAGGTATGTGGACTTCATTACAAAAGCTGCATGAGCATTCAAGCCTCAACAGTAAGCTGTTTCTGCTAAGAAAGCTTTAGAACATGAGACTTAAAGGAGGCCAGAAAATATGTAACCAAGTTAAAGCTATGCTGGAGATCACAGAGCAGCTGTGTGCCATCGGAGAGGACATCAAAGATAACCATATTGTTGCCCTGCTCCTCTGCAGCCTCCCAGAGACTTATACTGCTCTTATAAACGCTTTAGAAACCAGACCCAAGCAGGAGCTGACACTGGAATATGTCAAAGGGAAATTTATCAATGAATATGACAGCAGGAAAGAAAATATGATAACAAAGCTCTAAAGATGTACAAAGGCATAAAGCACAACAAAGAAAGCAGAGCCTGTTTTCGCTGTAAAAGGACCAGTCACTTAAAAAAGGACTGTTCTATCTGGAAAGCCGAGCAGAGAATGCTAGAGCTATCCACAAAATAAAGAGTCAAAGCAACCACAAAGGAAACTGCAGACACATCATGGAGTGGCACCTTTGAAATAATACAGAGCGACAATCCATATGACTAGTGATGAGACCTTCTTCACAAACATGGAATACAGTGCAAAAGACAAAGTTTTCCTAGCAAATGGGAAAAGCATCACCTCAGAAAGTAGGCCAAGGCTTCCTGAATTGCATTACACCACAAGGCAAGCAGAATATCCTGTGCTGTATGTTCCAGAACTAGAAGGCAGCCTTCTATCAGTGAAAAGTTATGCAAACAACAGTCTCACAGTTAAGTTTCAGGGTGATGAATGCACAATTCACAATAATAAGCAATTCCTCACAAAAGACTCATCACCGTAGACCAGCAAGCCAGTATAGTCTTTACTAACCTACTACACAGCAAATGTATTCACTTATGGCACAGGCAGCTGGGGCACAGAACTCCAGAAGCTATACAGGACATTATAAAGAGAGGCTTATCTGAAGATTTGTCAATAATGCCTTGCAAAGTGCTCATGAAATGCAAGTGCTGTATTTAAGCAAAAGCCACAGGTGCTCCCCTTCCATAGGCATCTCAAAGAAAAACTAACCACCCCCTGCAGCTCATAAACAGAGTAGTATGCGGTCCAATGAAAACTCCCACATCAGGCGGGAACAGATTTCTACTGACCTTCGTGGATGATTATTCCAGGTACACAACTACTTATCTGATGAAACACAAGAATGAAACATCAAAGAAACTTCAAGAGTTTGTTGCCATGTCTAGCAACAAATTTCAATGGAAACCAGGAATAATACGCACCGACAATGGCTGCTCCAGGCGATCCACCCAGGCTGCAAACCATGAGACAAATAATCAGATGGGGTACATGCCCTGTCACTGCAGAAGTAACATATGTAGAGAAGACAAAAGGAATGGCTGCACTCCTAATACGATGCAATACATTTATTTCCAGGAGATCATAAAAACAGGTGTACAGGCATATGGCAAAGGCAGAAAAGTGTGACACGTTTCACACGACTGGCGTGCTTCGTCAAAACCACAAAGAATACAACTACTAGCATACTAATATATGCAAATGAGCAAAAAAAAACAGATGTAATCACTTCTGTAGGTGAATTCATGCTTTTCGTTCTTTATTCTCACTAGAACTCAAACAGCAATTAACATTGATGTGGTCCCCAAATATAAATAAAATAGTATCTAAAAAGAAAAAAACACAAAATATTAATATGATACATATAACAATAATACTGGGGAAAGAATCAAAATGAAAAATAGTAAAAACAGAATTATCTCAAAGAAAAACTACCCGCCCCCTGCAGCTCATACACAGTGACATATGCGGTCCAATGAAAACTTCCACGTCAGGCAGGAACAGATATCTATTAACCTTCATTGATGATTATTCCAGGTACACAACTACTTATCTGCTGAAACACAAGAATGAAACATCAGAGAAACTTCAAGAGTTTGCTGCCATGTCTAGCAACGAATTTCAACAGAAACCAGGAATAATATGCACCAACAAGGGGGGAAAATACATAAGCAAAGAAGTGGCCTTGTACCTGAGGAGACAAGGAATAGTACACCAGGCAACCACACCATACACTCCTGAACAAAACTGTGTAGCAGAAAGGAAAAATTGCACTCTTATAAAAATGGGCAGATGCATGTTGTCAGATGCCTATGCCAAGCAAACCTGAAGAAAAGGTTGACCAAAACAAACTTTTGCAGGAGTCAGAACAAGAGGTGGAACTCAAAATGTCTAAACCAAGTTCCCCACCAAATCCTGCTGAACTGCCTGAAATCAGAACATCTACTCGGACTACAAAGGCGATGTTCTGAGTGGAACATGTCCTGTTAAACAGCTGTATGGTCTTGGCCACCATGCTGCAACTCAGTTTCAGGGTCTTGGCAATCTTCTAATAGCCTAGGCCATCTTTATGTAGAGCAACAATTCTTTTTTTCAGATCCTCAGAGTTCTTTGTCATGCGGTGCCATGTTAAAATTCCAGTTACCAGAATGAGAGCGTGAGAGCGATAATACCAGGGAAAATAGCTAATTGGGCCCAATTTGGGCATTTTCACTTAGGGCTGTACTCACTTTTGTTGCTAGCGGCTTAGACATTAATGGCTGTGTGTTGTGTTATTTTGAGGGGACAGCAAATTTACACTGTTATACAAGCTGTACACTCACTACTTTACATTGTAGCAAAGGGTCATTTCTTCAGTGTTGTCACATGAAAAGATATAATAAAATATTTACAAAAAATTGAGGGGTGTACTCACTTTTGTGAGATACTGTATATATATATATATATATATATATATATATATATATATATATACACAGTGGGGACGGAAAGTATTCAGACCCCCTTAAATTTTTCACTCTTTGTTATATTGCAGCCATTTGCTAAAATCATTTAAGTTCATTTTTTTCCTCATTAATGTACACACAGCACCCCATGTTGACAGAAAAACACACATTTTTGACATTTTTGCAGATTTATTAAAAAAGAAAAACTGAAATATCACATGGTCCTAAGTATTCAGACCCTTTGCTGTGACACTCATATATTTAACTCAGGTGCTGTCCATTTCTTCTGATCATCCTTGAGATGGTTCTACACCTTCATTTCAGTCCAGCTGTGTTTGATTATACTGATTGAACTTGATTAGGAAAGCCACACACCTGTCTATATAAGACCTTATAGCTCACAGTGCATGTCAGAGCAAATGAGAATCATGAGGTCAAAGGAACTGCCTGAAGAGCTCAGAGACAGAATTGTGGCAAGACACAGATCTGGCCAAGATTCCAAAAAATTCTGCTGCACTTAAGGTTCCTAAGAGCACAGTGGTCTCCATAATCCTTAAATGGAAGACGTTTAGGACGACCAGAACCCTTCCTAGAGCTGGCTGTCCGACAAAAGTGAGCTATCGGGGGAGAAGAGCCTTGGTGAGAGAGGTAAAGAATAACCCAAAGATCACTGTGGCTGAGCTCCAGAGATGCAGTCGGGAGATGGGAGAAAGTTGTACAAAGTTAACCATCACTGCAGCCCTCCACCAGTCGGGGCTCTATGGCAGAGTGGCCCGACGAAAGCCTCTCCTCAGTGCAAGACACATGAAAGCCTGCATGGAGTTTGCTAAAAAAACACCTGAAGGACTCCAAGATGGTGAGAAATAAGATTCTTTGGTCTGATGAGACTAAGATAGAACTTTTTGACCTTAATTCTAAGCGGTATGTGTGGAGAAAACCAGGCACTGCTCATCACCTGTCCAATACAGTGCCAACAGTGAAGCATGGAGGTGGCAGCATCATGCTGTGGGGGTGTTTTCAGCTGCAGGGACAGGACGACTGGTTGCAATCGAGGGAAAGATGAATGCTGCCTCAGACTGGGCCGAAGGTTTACCTTCCAACAAGACAATGACCCTAAGCACACAGCTAAAGTAATGAAGGAGTGGCTTCACAACAACTCCGTGACTGTTCTTGAATGGCCTAGCCAGAGCCCTGACTTAAACCCAATAGAGCATCTCTGGAGAGACCTTAAAATGGTTGTCCATAAACGTTTACCATGCAACCTGACATAACTGGAGAGGATCTGCAAGGAGGAATGGCAGAGGATCCCCAAATCCAGGTGTGAAAAACTTGTTACATCTTTCCCAAAAAGACTCATGGCTGTATTAGATCAAAAGGGTGCTTCTACTATATACTGAGCAAAAGGTCTGAATACTTAGGACCATGTGATATTTCAGTTTTTCTTTTTTAATAAATCTGCAAAAATGTCAACAATTCTGTGTTTTTCTGTCAATATGGGGTGCTGTGTGTACAATAATGAGGAAAAAAATGAACTTAACTGATTTTAGCAAATGGCTGCAATATAACAAAGAGTGAAAAATGTAAGGGGGTCTGAATACTTTCCGTCCCCGCTGTATGTGTTTTGTCTTTTATTTCGATTTTAAACTAAATGGGCTGTTTCACAGGATAGGATTCACGTATACTTTAAACCCTGTTGGTAAAGCCAAGAGCCATCCCCTGACATATTTTTATTGTTATGTCCCCTTTGGGGAGATTTCTTTTTAATTTTTTTCTGACACTGGTCACATGAACAATAGATAAAGGAAAATTCTCACAGGGTGGCCATAAACATGATTTGAGACCTGGCTGACACCTCTCCACTAAAACAAGTATCTAAATTAATGTTTGTATGTCCAACACAGGGACACAGACACCAATAAAATAATGGGGTTGATTTACTAACTGGAGAGTGCAAAATCTGGTGCAGCTGTGCATAGTAGCCAATCGGCTTCTAACTACAGCTTGTTCAATTAAATTTTGGCAATGAAACCTGGAAGCTGATGGTTTCTATACAGAGCTGCACCAGACTGTGCACTCTCCAGTTTTAGCAATTCAGCCCCTCTGGGTCTAATTCTTATCAACTTTATCCAACACAATAAAACAATTTTCTTAGAGACTATATGGCTGTATGCAATCAAAATAAGACAATCTACACCTATTATTGGCATTCCAAGATGATGAGGAAGTATAAAGAATGTCCAGCACTACAAATTTTAAAAAGCTATTCAGAGCTTTTTTGACTTAGAATAAGCTGCACCTTAAACAATGTTTCTGTCATTGTGGTCTGCTTTTTAAACCATCACAGCTTATTGCTATCCAGCGATTACAGCATTTAACTTTAAATGTCCCCACCAACCTATAGTACAATAGATACTGGAGAAAAAGACTGTAAATGCCATTCAATTAAAATATGAATAATTTCTCTAATGTATTTCATGCTACATCAAGCATCAAATGCCTTACTAACAGTAGCTAAGAACCAAATGTGATGCTGCCTTCCCATCAGTAATGTGGCACCCTTGTAAAATATGTAATCCTGCAAAATGACTACAATGCCTATGGCTTTAACTGTTTTTAAGTGTGTTTACAGACATTTTTTTGTTTTTTAGATTTTACCTAATTTGCCTTTAAATTCTTTTTTTTTGTAATTCCGTTACTTTCCAAAAAAGTTGCAGTTTACAACCAAAGTAAGAAACGGAAACACATAACAAACACATAGTAAAGCAGCAAATAGCTTCACACAATTAGATCTACATGTCAACAGGCCCAGCAATACACAGAATGGATGGTGACATAAATCATTATGATAATGAAAATGGTTGTCAGTGTGAGAGGCTGGAAAGACATATAAAGTAGCTATATGGGAGACCCAAAGACTCATGAATGCAAAACTGTGCTAGATAGAACATTTACAGAATATCGGGAAGCAAAGCAGCCCGGTGGCCAGCTGGACCCAGAAATGGAACAGTGAGACAGGAATAATGTATGCAAGGATACTCAAAATATTAAAAAAATGCAACGCCCAGAGCTGAGCCAGGGGTAGGGGGTGGGGGAGCTGTCAGAGAGAGAATAGGGGTAGAGGACCAGGTGTCCCTAGTACGAAGAATGGATCAAGATCAAGAAAGAAGAACAAGGGGGTAGCCAGGTAGTGCCTCTCGCTCAGGGAATAGGACTAAATTCAGGAGGTTAGCCAGACTGCGAAACTCCCTGAAGATAGACATCAGTGTACACAAAGTGTTGCCAGGGTATCCAGGTTTTACAAAAGATCTCCTCCCCGTTGTGCAAGGTAGCTGTGAGATCCTCCATATCCCTCAGTTCATTTACTTTAGAAAACCACAGGAACTTGACAGCGGATTCTCCGATCTCCAACATAGGGAGATGCATGGCTTGGCCGCATTCAGTAGCTGAATTGTAAGGGAGGCCTTATACTTCTTGAGCGGTCATTCTGAGAGGTGTAGCAGGCATGCCCTGGGGTTCCCCTCCAGATCAACATTTGTCAGGTGCTTGACTGTGCAGATCACCTAACGCTAAAAGGGCCTGAGTTTGGGACAGTCCCAGAAGATATATAGCATTGTTCTCTCTGCATTGCCACACTGCCAACACGCACTAGGAAACTGAGGGAAGAAGCGGTGCAGAGCAGTGGGTACCCTGGAGCAGCGGGTCAAGATCTTGTAACAAGTCTCTTGACTCTGGTGGCTAGGGAGGATTTCAGGGTAAAATGAAGGATCCTCTTCCTCTGTGAGTCAGTGAATTGGGTGCCATGATCCGATTCCTACTTAGAAAGGAAAAGAGGAACAAACCCTACCCCTGGTCGAATCAAAGAAGCATAAATTATTGAAAGACTATGGCGGACCAGTTCTCTCCTGTGACAAATATGTCCCAGTTCCGTGAGCTGACGAGATATACCTGAGAATCACGAACACCGACAGAGAAAATTACGTAAGTGGAGACCACTCCAGAAGTCCAATGGGGGGTCTGTAGCAGACACTCCAGTAGAAGAAGAGAGTTGACCTTCAGGTCCCATAAAATCGCAGAGCTGAAGCCTGCCACTCATAGCCAATCGCTGATAAAATCATTTTTTAATTTTCAGCCTGCATATAAACATTACTCTAGTGATGGGGATGAAAGAGTAACTATAGTCTTAAAAAGAGAAGAACAGTTAAAAAAACCCCAAACATTTATACTCACCTAGGTGGATGCAGCATCGATCCAATGCTTAATCTGTTCTCTGCCGCCTCTACAGAATTGAGTGATCAAAGACCGCTGATCGCTCAGTTCTCAGTCTTTAACCTGCAGAGAGCCAGTGATTCTCAGTCACTGTCCCTCTGCTCTGCCCCTCCAGTGCTCACTGGAGCACTGGGCTGTGCAGGTGATGGGAGTTGCTGGCTCCAGTTCTCAGCAGCTACCAGTCCAATCAGCTGGGTGGATCCCAATGTTAATGTTGGGACCTCTCCAGAGGCTGGACTGGCTGAGTGACATCAGCCAACGGCAGCCTATTTTTTTTTTTTAAAGATCCTCATATTAAAAATTGCACCCAAAAAGATTTACCCAACATCTGTTCTTCAAAAGTAAAGTGCTTTACTGTAACATCCCTCCAATTTATCACTCAATAAAAGATAGATTCATTCTGATATTGTCTGTCTTTTCACTTTGCTTTATATTCAAACTATTCTTTGGTTTGAAGTAGGTGAATATGTTTTTTGCTTTTTGCTTTTAGAACTGTGGAGCTGTGGATGTTTTTAATGTTATACAGTTGGTGGGCTGGTTTGTTTGGGGAGTGGGTATTTATATTTGTATCATGATTTCAGCACTATGGAAAGCAAGTGGTTAAATGAAAGGAAGTACATTTCCATTTCATTCAAGATTCAACCAGAACTAGGAAAAAAAGTTTTTTTTAAAATATATATATTTACAATCCTGGCAGAATCTATGATTTCTTTGCCATTTTTCAGAGAATATGAATAACACAAAAACTTTTCTTTCTCTCATGGTTAGTGTTTGGCTGAAGCCATTTATTAACAATCATAATCACAACAGAAACTACCCAAATGACCCCGATCAAAAGTTTACATACCCTGGTATGTAAACTTAGTTGTGCTCATAAGTTTACAATCCTGGCAGAATCTATGATTTCTTGGCCATTTTTCAGAGAATATGAATAACACAAAAACTTTTCTTTCACTCATGGTTAGTGTTTGGCTGAAGCCATTTATTATCAATTAACTGTATTTACTCTTTTTAAATCATAATGGCAACATAAACTACCCAAATGACCCTGATCAAGAGTTTACATACCCCAGCTCTTAATACCGTGTATTGCTCCCTTTAACATCAATGACAGCTTAAAGTCTTTTGTGGTATTTGTGGATGAGGCTCTTTATTTTCTCAGATGGTAAAGCTGCCCATTCCTCTTGGCTATAAATATAGTATCTCACAAAAGTGGGTACACCCCACATTTTTGTGAGATATTTTATTATATCTTTTCATGTGACAACACTGAAGAAATGTCACTTTGCTACAATGTAAAGTAGTGAATGTACAACTTGTATAAATGTCTAAATTTGCTGTCCCCTCAAGATAAGAACACACAGTCATTAATGTCATTAATTAATTGTGCCCAAAGTGTCAATATTTTGTGTGGCCACCATTATTTTCCTGCACTGCCTTAAAGGGGTTGTAAAGGTAAAAATGTTTTCACCTTAATGCATTCTATGCATTAAGGTGAAAAAACTTTTGACAGTACCGCCGCCCCCAGCCCCCCCGTTTTACTTACCTGACGCCTCGAATCTTCGCTGCTCGTTCTTGTCATCTTCGCTGCAGCTCAGCCTGGTCGCTGATTGGCTGCAGTGGATGGATTGAAAGCAGCGCAGCCATTGGCTCGCGCTGCTGTCAATCACATCCGATGACAGGGCGCGCCGGGGGGCGGGGCCGAGTGATGCAGCGAGCGGCTATAGCCGCCGGCTGTATCACGGGAGCGCGCCCGCAAGCACTCACCACCGTGCGAGGGAGCTCGCATTAAGGTGGTGAATGCTTGCGGGGAGGAGCTGAAACAGCCGCCGAGGGACCCCAGAAGACTAGGTTCGGGGCCACTCTGTGCAGAACGAGCTGCACAGTGAAGGTAAGTATAACATGTTTGTTATTTTTTTTTTTTTTTAAATTACCTTTACAACCGCTTTAACCTCCTTGGGCATGGAGTTCACCAGAGCTTCACAGGTTGCCACTGGAGTCCTCTTCCACTCCTCCATGACAACATCACAGGGCTGGTGGATGTTAGAGACCTTGCGCTCCTCCACCTTCCGTTTGAGGATGCCCCATAGATGCTCAATAGGGTTTAGGTCTGGAGACATGCTTGGTCAGTCCATCACTTTTACCCTCAGCTTCTTTAGCAAGGCAGTGGTCGTCTTGGAGGTGTGTGTTGGGGTCGTTATAATTTTGGAATACTGCCCTGCGGCCCAGTCCCTGAAGGGAGGGGATCATGCCTTTCTTCAGTATGTCACCGTACATGTTGGCATTCATGGTTCCCTGAACTGTAGCCCCCCCAGTCACGGCAGCACTCCTGCAGCCCCAGATCATGATACTCCCACCACCATGCTTGACTGTAGACAAAACACACTGTTCTTTGTACTCCTCACCTGGTTGCCACCAAACACGCTTGACACCATCTGAACCAAATAAGTTTATCTTGGTCTCATCAGACCACAAGACCCTTAGTCTGCTTGTCTTCAGAAAACTGTTTGTGGGATTTCTTGTGTATCATCTTTAGAAGAGGCTTCCTTCTGGGATGACAGCCATGCAGACCAATTTGATGCAGTGTGCAGCGTATGGTCTGAGCACTGATAAGCTGACCCCCCACCCGTTCAACCTCTGCAGCAATGCTGGCAGCACTCATACGTCTATTTCCTAAAGACAACCTCTGGATATGATGCTGAGCACATGCACTCAACTTCTTTGGTCAACAATGGCCAGGCCTGTTCTGAGTGGAACCTGTCCTGTTAAACTTCTGTATGGTCTTGGCCACCATGCTGCAGCTCAGTTTCAGGGTCTTAGCAATCTTCTTATAGCCTAGGCCATCTTTATGTAGAGCAACAATTCTTTTTTTTCATATCCTCAGAGAGTTCTTTGCCATGGGGTGCCATGTTGAACTTCCAGTGACCAGTATGAGAGAGTGAGAGCGATAACACCATCAATGCAGCCTGTCCATGTCCATCAATGCAGAATGCCTGTTCCCACCAATGCAGCCTTCCCGTTTCCACCAATGTAGCCTGCCCGTGCCCACCAATGTAGCCTACCCGTGTCCACCAATGCAGCCTGTCAGTGTCCACCAATGCAGCCTACCTGTGTCCACCAATGCAGCATGCCTGTGTCCACCAATGCAGCATGCCTGTGCCCAGTAATGCAGCATGCCTGTGTCCAAAATGCAGCCTGCCTGTGCCCACCAATGCAGCATGCCTGTGTCCACCAATGCAGCCTACCTGTGTCCACTAATGCAGCATGCCTGTGTCCACCAATGCAGCATGCCTGTGCCCAGTAATGCAGCATGCCTGTGTCCAAAATGCAGCCTACCTGTACCCACCAATGCAGCATGCCTGTGCCCACCATGCAGCCTACCTGTGCAGGGGAATAGAGGAGAGGAAGAGGATTTCTGGCCGGATGATCAGAGTGCCAAGGAACATCACTGGAACAGCTTTCATTTCAATTGCTATGTGTTCTGCGAGTGTGGGGAACACACAGCAATTCAAATCAAAGCTGTTACAGTGATGTTCCCGGTGCTCTGATCATCCGGCCGGCTCGCTCTTTTCTCTTCCCCTCTTCCCTTCTTCCCCTCTGCGATCGCTGGGAGAAGGACTCCGATTCAATCTCGCCTGCTCGCCATCCATATATGTATATATATATATATATATATATATATATATATATATATATATATATATATATACCACACACACACACACGTTATTTTTATTGATTAACAAAATGGAAAGAAAATGAACAGAAGCGAAATCCAAATCAAATCAATATTTGGTGTGGCCACACTTTGCCTTCAAAAAAAGCATCAGTTCTTCTAGGTACACTTGCACACAATTTTTGAAGGAACTCAGCAGGTACGTTGTTACAAACATCTTGGACAACTAACAACAGATCTGTAGATAATCATAAAAAGGGGGGAATTGGGGAATTAGGGACTTTGAATGAAGCCATGGCCGGGTATGGTCATGTGCCCCCATCCCTATCATTATGAGGAAAAGGAGCAAAAATGCAGCAGGAAAAGCAGCAAAGATGCAACAAAAAGGTTGGGACTTTATATGAAGCTCATTGTAACAAAATGAATAGAACGGTGGATAGTAAAATATTTAATAACACATAGATACATGTTTACATACATTAAATTTCATATACATTTCATATACTTAGAAATGCACACTTCCATAGTACCCATTTCTAAAACAGTAATATTGTAGTAACATATTTATAAACATTAATCACATGATAAGATTAAGGAATTCCCTCCCTCCCTTCAAGCACCAGGTATTTATTAGACCCTCACGTGCCATCCCCTCCCCTTATCCCCCCCACTTTACCCTCCTCTGCAACCGGGTGTCTTAGTGGCAACCTTCTTTTATATTCTTCCACCTCCACTCCCACTTAGTCACAAAACAATATCAGTTTTTATTTTTGCACTAACCATCTTTACTATCCAGTCCACCCTCACTTATAATTAATAATTCACTCACATAGCCCCAATATTGGTTCCCTTAAATGACTCACTCATCACTGATGCTTCCCATGTTTACACCAGAAGTGCTCGGTGTGCCCGTATCCGTCTGGGGAGTTGTCTGTGATGGGTGCCGCCACTGAATATGCCCCCTCAGCTCCCAATACAGATGCCCTAGGGTGACTCATGGTCCTTGACATTGCGCCATTAAGTGGACATACACCTGCAAGTGATCTTGTTTAAAATAGAGGGGGAGTGCTTTCTATCTAACCTCCCCTATATTGATACAAGCTAGTTTACTTAGTTAATTTACTCTCCCATTGCAGATACATCACATGTCTGCTCCTGAAGAGCGGCTTAAAGCCACGAAACGCATTGAGCTACCAGATGTTGTGTACTTCAATTACACGCCCATTAAGATATGTGCTCATATATGCAATTTTTATTGTGACAGGGATCAGAAAGACCATAGACCGTGCAGATGCTATCTTTCAATATGTGTATCTCCAATCATGAAAGTTGGTGGATTCCTTAATCTTATCATGTGATTAATGTTTATAAATATGTTACTACCAGATATTACCGTTTTAGAAATTGGCACTATGGAAGTGTGCATTTCTATGTATATGAAATTTAATGTATGTAAACATGTACTGTATCTATGTATTATTAAATATTTTACTATCCACCATTCTAAAGGCATACCCCACTTTTAGGTACGCAATAGAGTTTATTTACTAAAGCTGGAAAGCACAAAATCAGGCTCACTTCTGCATAGAAACCAATGAGCTTCCAGGTTTTATTACCAAAGCTTAATTGAACAAGCTGGGGTTAGAAGCTCATTGGTTTTTATGCAGAAGTGAGCCTGATTTTGCACTTTCCAGCTTTAGTAAATAAACCCCATTGTGTACTTAAAAGTGGGGTATGCCTGTATTCATTTTGTACCATGAGCTTTATATAAAGTCCCACCCTTTTTGTTGCATCTTTGCTGATTTTCCTGCTGCATTTTTGCTCAGATCTGTAGATGTAGGCTGCCCTCATATCATTCTGTCTCTTCGTGTAATCCCCGACAGACTTGATGCTGTTGAGATCAGGGTTCTGTGGGGGCCAAATCATCAATTGCAGGACTCTGTGTTCTTCTTTACGCTGAAGTAGTTATTAAAGACTTTGGCTTTATGTTTGGGGTCGTTGTCCTACTACAGAATACATTTGGGGCCAATCACATGCCTCCCTGATAATATGGTGTGATGGATAATTTTCTGCCTGTCTTTCTCAGCATTGATGACACCATTGATCCTGACCAAATCTTCAACTCCATTTGCAGAAATGCAGCCCCAAACTCGTAAGGAACCTCCACCATGCTTCACTGTTGCCTGCAGACACTCATTATCATACCACTCTCCAGCCCTTCAACAAACAAACTGCATCCTGCTACAGCCAAATATTTAACTTTTTGGCTCATAAGTCCAAGGCACCTGCTGCTATTTTTTTATACCTCAGTTCCTATTTTTTATGCATAGTTGCTTCGCTTAGCCTTGTTTCCATGTCGGAGGTGTTGCTTTTTGGCTGCAATTCTTCTATGAAGATGGGTGTATCTGGATCTCACTGGTTTCTGACCGTTTTTGTGCTGATGGCACTGCTGGACATCTTTCAGTGTCAAAGGGAAGGTAAGCATGATGTGTCTTTCGTCTGCTGCATTAGGTTTTCTTGCCCAGCCACTGTGTCTACAGTCCTCAACATTGCCATTTCTTTGTGCTTATTCCAAAGTCGCTTGAGCAGCACATCTTGAAACCCCAGTCTGCTTTGAACTCTTTGTTTGGGAGAGACCTTGCTGATGCAGTATTGCTGCTGTGTGTCTTGTTGCTGTCCTCAGTTTTGAGAGAGACCTTGCTGATGCAATATTGCTGATGCAGTATGCTGCTGTGTGTCTTGTTCCCGTGCTCAGTCTTGGGAGAGACCCCTCTGATGCAGTATTGCTGCTGTGTCTTGTTGCTGTCTTCCACAACCTCACTTTAGTAGCAGAGTTTGGCTGTTCCTCACCCAATCTGAAACATCTGATACAGCTGTTCTGTTTAAGGTAATGTCTGTGTTTCAACCTACATATGAAATTGATGATCATTGGCACCTGCTTGGTATAACTGATTAATGATAAACCTGGCTCTAATCCTAAAAAAAACCCTGTTTTTGTGCACAAAGTATACAAATTGTGCAAATGTAAGAATTGTTACTGGTTTGAAGCCAGGGCCGGACTGGCCTACCGGGATACCGGGAAGATTCCCGGTAGGCTGTCTGCACCTAGTACCCCTGGGGCCGCTTTTGGCTCTGAGTTTGGCTGCTGGCTGACTGTGTCAGCAAAATACTGAGCACAGAGGCATATAACTATTTGGTTCTGTGGCCGGTGCGCCGGATCGGAGGAGGCGGCACACACAGCCATTGGGTAGTGCGGCGGCGGTGGCCGCCGCTGCTCAGTGAGCAGCGGCGGCCACCGCCGCCGCACTACCCAATGGCTGTGTGTGCCGCCTCCTCCGATCCGGCGCACCGGCCACAGAACTAAATAGTTATAAGCCTCTGTCACCTCTGTGTGCCTGAGGGGAGGAGCGAACGCCGTGCTGCTCGATTTTCTCTGTGACTGGTCCCGTGCGGCGCCAGCACCGCCCACCAATCTGCACGAGGAGAATAGGAGAAGTGAACGGCCCGTGCAGCTGCAGCACTTTAAGGTACAAAAAAAATCTCTCTCTCTCTCTCTCTCTCTCCCCCTCTCCCTCTCCCCCCTCTCTCTCTCCCTCCCCTCCCCCTCCTCTCTCTCTCTCTCTCTCTCTCCCCCCCCCCCCCTCTCTCTCTCTCTCTCTCTCTCTCTCTCTCTCTCTCTCTCTCTCTCTCTCTCTCTCTCTCTCCCTCTCCCTCTCCCCCCTCTCTCTCTCTCTCCCTCTCCCTCCCCCCTCCTCTCTCTCTCTCTCTCTCTCTCTCTCTCCCCCCCCCTCTCTCTCTCTCTCTCTCTCTCTCTCTCTCCCCCTCCCTCCCTCTCCCCCTCCCTCTCTCCCCCCTCCCCCTTCTCTCTCTCTGTCCCCCCCTCTCTCTCTCTCCTCCCCTCTCTCTCTCCCCCCCCTCTCTCTCTCTCTCTCTCTCTCTCTCTCTCCCCCCCCCTCTCTCTCTCTCTCTCTCCCCCCCTCTCTCTCTCTCTCTCTCTCTCTCTCCTTTTTTGTGACAGTCACATTTGTCTGCAGTTTGGTCTTCAGGGAAGTGTATACAAGTTCATGTTTTGTTCAAGTGCCAGATTATTGTGGAAAAGCTGTATACCATCAAACGCAGCCACTGTACCCATTAAACGCAGCCACTGTGCCCATAAATTGCCGCCACTGTGCCCATTAAATGCAGCCACTGTGCCCATAAATTGCCGCCACGGTGCCCATCAAACGCTGCCATTGTACCAATCAAACACAGCCACTGTACTCATAAATTGCCACCACTGTGCCAAACACAGCCACTGTACCCATAAATTGCCGCCACTGTGCTGATAAATTACCGCCACTGTGCCCATTAAACGCAGCCACTGTGCCGATAAATTACCGCCACTGTGCCCATTAAACGCAGCCACTGTGCCATCAAACGCAGCCACTGTGCCATCAAGTGCAGCCACTGTGCCCATAAATTGCCGCCACTGTGCCCATTAAACGCAGCCACTGTGCCATCAAACGCAGCCACTGTGCCATCAAACGCAGCCACTGTACCCATAAATTGCCGCCACTGTGCCCATTAAACGCAGCCACTGTGCCCATAAATTACCGCCACTGTGCCATCAAACGCAGCCACTGTACCCATAAATTGCCACCACTGTGCCAAACGCAGCCACTGTACCCATAAATTGCCGCCACTGTGCCAAACACAGCCACTGTACCCATAAATTGCCACCACTGTGCCAAACGCAGCCACTGTACCCATAAATTGCCGCCACTGTGCCCATTAAACGCAGCCACTGTTCCAATAAATTACCGCCACTGTGCCATCAAACGCAGCCACTCTGCCATCAAACGCAGCCACTGTACCCATAATTTGCCGACACTGTGCCCATTAAACGCAGCCACTGTGCCAATAAATTACCGCCACTGTGCCATCAAACGCAGCCACTGTGCCCATAAATTGCCGCCACTGTGCCCATTAAACGCAGCCACTGTGCCATCAAGCACAGCCACTGTACCCATTAAACGCAGCCACTGTGCCATCAAACGCAGCCACTGTACCCATAAATTGCCGCCACTGTGCCCATTAAACGCAGCCACTGTGCCCATAAATTACCGCCACTGTACCATCAAACGCAGCCACTGTACCCATCAATTTCCGCCACTGTGCCCATCAAACGCAGCCACTGTACCCATAAATTGCCGCCACTGTGCCAAACGCAGCCACTGTACCCATAAATTGCCACCACTGCGCCAAACGCAGCCACTGTACCCATAAGTTGCCGCCACTGTGCCAATAAATTGCCGCCACTGTGCCCATTAAACGCAGCCACTGTGCCATCAAGCACAGCCACTGTACCCATTAAACGCAGCCACTCTGCCATCAAACGCAGCCACTGTACCCATAAATTGCCGTCACTGTGCCCATTAAACGCAGCCACTGTGCCAATAAATTACCGCCACTGTGCCATCAAACGCAGCCACTGTGCCCATAAATTGCCGCCACTGTGCCCATTAAACGCAGCCACTGTGCCATCAAGCACAGCCACTGTACCCATTAAACGCAGCCACTGTGCCATCAAACGCAGCCACTGTACCCATAAATTGCCGCCACTGTGCCCATTAAACGCAGCCACTGTGCCCATAAATTACCGCCACTGTACCATCAAACGCAGCCACTGTACCCATCAATTTCCGCCACTGTGCCCATCAAACGCAGCCACTGTACCCATAAATTGCCGCCACTGTGCCAAACGCAGCCACTGTACCCATAAATTGCCACCACTGCGCCAAACGCAGCCACTGTACCCATAAGTTGCCGCCACTGTGCCAATAAATTACCGCCACTGTGCCATCAAACACAGCCACTGTGCCATCATGTGCAGCCACTGTGCCCATAAATTGCCGCCACTGTGCCCATTAAACGCAGCCACTGTGCCATCAAGCGCAGCCACTGTACCCATTAAACACAGCCACTGTACCCATGAATTGCCGCCACTGTGCCCATTAAACGCAGCCACTGTGCCCATAAATTACCGCCACTGTACCATCAAACGCAGCCACTGTACCCATCAATTGCAGCCACTGTGCCCATTAAACGCAGTCACTGTGCCATCAAGCGCAGCCACTGTACCCATAAATTGCCACCACTGTGCCCGTTAAACACAGCCACTGTGCCCATTAAACACAGCCACTGTGCCCATTAAACACAGCCACTGTGCCCATAAAACACAGCCACTGTGCCATCAAACGCAGCCACTGTACCCATCAATTGCAGCCAAATGTGCTTTAAAATGCATGGTTTTCCATTTTACGAACAAGAAAATAATGACGTTATGCTGTTGGGCTGGTATAATAATGCTATGGGGCTGGTATGACATTTTTTCCAGGGCTGGTTTTCATACCCAGTCCGGCCCTGTTTGAAGCCAAAGGGTAGTCACACCAAATATTGATTTTATTTAGATTTTTCTTCTATTCACTCACTTTGCATTTTGTAAATCAACAAAAATAAACAATTACATTTTTAATTTTAAAAGCATTCTTATTTTACAACATTTATTCACACTTGCCTAAAACTTTGCCCAGTCCTGTATATATGTATAAATCTAAAATCCTTTGTAATCCTTACACTTCTGCAAATTTCCAACTGTTAACTGTAGCAAGAGAGAGTTTCAAGAGTAATCCGTATAAGAGTATAAGCCGTGACACCTAATTTACCACAAAAAACTGGGAAAACTTATTGACTCAAGTATAAGCCGAGGGCGAGAAATGCAGCAGCTACTGTAAGTGGAAAAGAGGGTCAACAATGCCCATCTGCAGCTGCATACCTCAGTTTCCATTGCATGCCTCCCTGTGCCGATCTGCATCGCCTACCTGTGTCCATTGTAGCCTCCCTGTGCCGATCTGCATAGCCTCCCTGTGCGGATCAGCATCTGTATGCCTCCCTGTGTTTATTACAGCCTCCCTGTGCCAATCTGCATAACTGATCTCCGTGTCATAAACAGAAAGAAAGACGCCTCTAAGTGAAAGATTTAAAAGCTATTTAATACCCCCAGCAGGATTAAAAACACTTACAGGTCCCAGCCCACACAGAATCCGGCGGTCACTCTTGAGGCGGCCATTCTGGGCTCCTTTGCTGGCCTGTGTAATTTCCCGTTTCGCGGACTCAGGGCCAATTCGTCCATGACAACTCTGATGCGAACCACCGTGAGGGTCTGGCAGGAGGCTAGGAAAATATATCGACAGCCCAATCATATTTCACCTCACATGCCCCCATGGGGTAACCCTATGCTCCCCCACTTTTACAGTATACCTGACCCCTCTCTCTGGGCGAAAAAGGGAATCCTTACATTAAAACATGTGGTTAAAGATGGTAGGCTTATGACTTTCCAAGCTTTGAGGCAATCCTTCGGTATTCCGTCCACCTTCCAATTTAGGTACTGGCAGCTGAAACACGCCTTTGAAGCGCAGTTCCCAGCCCCCCTCATTCTGGAACCAGATTCCATGTAACGGCTCTTGACTTCCAGTGTGATGGGGAAGCCTCTCTCAACACTATATCTTTATCTTACAGTGGAGTATGATGCCAAATTAACTAAAACCTGGGAAAAGTGGAGGGTTGATATTCCCTCCTTGGACGAGGAGGAATGGAAGGAGTGTTTAATCTCTTACATTCCCTCCATGATTGCTGCAAAAGACAGGTTCATACAATTTAAGTTCCTACATAGAGCGTATTTCACCCCACAGAGACTGGCGCGCATTTACCACCAAAGAGACCCTAACTGTCAGAGATGCAGACAGGAGGTGGGTACGTTTTGGCACATGGTCTGGTCTTGTCCCAAAATCCAACCCTTTTGGTCAGCAGTTGCCTCCACACTGAGCAAAGTCATAGGCGCAAACTTACCGGTGGATCCCCAAATACTATTGCTAAGTCATCTTGAGGATGTTGAAGGAGATAGGTATATTAAACTGTGTCTAACATTCACATTGTACTACGCTAGGCGGGAAATTTTACTGGGATGGAAACTGGTAGAGCCTCCTACTCTGGCCTCGTGGAAAAGATTGGTGAATATGGTACTCCCCCTATATAGACTGACATATGAAAGTAGGCAATGTCCGGGGAAGTTCGATAAAATCTAGTCCTCATGGGTGGACGCCTCCGGGGACCCTGAACCCCCTACCCCATAATTAGGAAGTGAAGCACAGTGGAGGGCGTCATACTTTTCAGGACTATTCTTCTTCTGCCAGTTCTCCTTCATCCCCTTCCCGCCCCCCCCCTTTCCCCCTCCCCTTTTTTCTCCCCCCCTTTTTCTTTTCTTCCCCCGCTGCTTTTCTCCCCCCCCTCCCCGACCCCCCCACCAAGCTTGATTGGATAATGGTTATTTACTTTATATTATCTAAGAGTTTATAAGGATGTAATGCCATAGGAGTATTGTTAAGAGAAACTTCTGACACTTACACAACTGGTATAGCTGATAAATAGTGGCTATCGGCTGCAGATAGATCTTACTATAATTATTATTACCACATTGATTGTACTAATTTTTTTTTGTATTGTAATGCTGATTTGTTCAATAAAAACTTTCTGTTAAAAAAAAAAAAAAAACACTTACAGGATCGGGAGATACAAAAAGCATGTCATCATTCAGAATGCAGATGATCCAGCATCAGGAGGATCCCCAGCATGTTACAGGACTCCCAGGACTGTTCATGTATTTCAGCAGAAGCTCCAATGAGGTCGCCATCAGAATGTCCAAGATCCTGGGGATACCGGTGGAGGTCACACAGTCCAAGTCTGAAGGAACGAGAATCCGGGAAGTGACATCAGCAGTAAGGGACAGCAACCAGCGTGGACCGCAAGCCGGATGTGGTCTTCAGAAAGGGATGCGTTTCGAACTTCTAATTGGTTCCTTTATCACTCTATGACTACTGGTATACCCATGCATAATTTATACTCTCTGGGCTGGCTGTGGGCGGGAACAGGGGCAGAGAAAAAGAGGAGATGGGGAATAGTGTATATCGTTCTCTCAAGGTGGTAAAAACATTAAACATCAAATAAAAATAAAAATAAGTGAAACATGTAATCTAAACACATATAACATCTAACTTAGCAAACAAAGTTTGGTAAATAACAATAGCATAATTCCAAAAGAGATAAGAGATAAAATCATCATAGAAAAGATGGAGGGAGGAGAGGAAGATTGTGATATGCAAAAAGGGAAAAAAAAAGGGGGGGCACGGGAGTGGGAGGGAGGGGGGGGCAGGGGGCAGTATTGATAAAAATGGGTAAATTAACAAGTGGAGGAAAATATTAATATTAGAAAATTAAAAATATAAAAAAAATATTAAAAACCACTAGAATAATAAATTATTATAATATGTGTATATCCACACAAATAGAGATGGTAATTCACCAGCAGCAATCAGTCAGATTATAAACAAAATAAAATATGTAAGCGCATATAAAGAACATGTAAAGAATATAGGTCAGCATCTGCGAGCATGTGTGCACACGATCACATATTCATGTGCCCTGTCTTATCCAACAAACCTAAATTCGTGTATAGAAAAGCGCCGAATATTAAGAACAAGGTAGCACCTAGCAAACTTAAAGAGACCCCCCCCCCCGGTTATTCCATCCCCACCTTTTTAGCCATTTCTGGTATGTATCAATGCTGTAAGCCCTTATGCAAAACCTGTCGGTTTGTGACGCATGGCTAGAAGGATTTTTGTGTTAAAGGCAAAACATACCCCATTACTTGCTCCTCTGGGTATACCTGTAGTCATAGGTTGATAAAGGAACCAATTAGAAGTTCCGAAACGCATCCCTTTCTGATGACCACATCCGGCTTGTGGTCCGCGCTGGTTGCTGTCCCTTACCGCTGACGTCACTTCCGGGATTCTCGTTCCTTCAGACTCGGACTGTGTGACCTCCACCGGTATCCCCAGGATCTTGGACAATCTGCTGGCGACCTCATTGAGCTTCTGTCGCAATACATGAACAGTCCTGGGAGTCCTGTAACATGCTGGGGACCCTCCTGATGCTGGATCACCTGGATTTTGAATGATGACATGCTTTTTGTATCTCCCGATCCTGTAAGTGTTTTTAATCCTGCTGGGGGTATTAAATAGCTTTTAACTTCTGCACTTAGAGGCGCCTTTCTTTCTGTTTGTGTTTTTTAGCGATTGCTCCTACTTGTAAAGTTGCAGCCCTAAGTGTTGAAGATTTATTATCACCATCACCGGACCCCTGCTTCTATATAGACATTCTCTGCTTAGTCCTGAAGTTCAGAGCGCCCTTATATATACATTGATCTCTATGTCATGCAGTCAGACGGCGGCCATTCCAGTGTGCAAAAGCTGCGCCTCCTCCTTGTCCTCGTCCATGATAGGCGGAACACTCAGTTTCCCAGCAGTCATTGTTCAGTGTTCCGCCTATAACGGACATCCTCTAATCCTCGTCCGTAGGATGAGGACGAGAGGACGTCCGTGATAGGCGGAACATTGAACACTGACTCACTGCTGGGAAACTAACTGGGCCCCTATAGGCTTTTGTACACTGGAATGGCTGCCGTCTGACTGCATGACACGCTGATCAGGTAGGCAGACGGCAGTGACTCGAGTATAAGCCGAGGGCGGCACTTTTAGCACAAAAAAATGTGCTAAAAAACTCGGCTTATACTCGAGTATATACGGTAACTCCAAAGGGAATCACACAGCAGTGTAATAGTCACAAAAATAAAAAATATTTATTAATAGAATTTCCACAAAAAGGCAACATTCACCACACCACAGTAAAAACCATTAAAGACAGCATTGTCAATAGTGTTAAAAACAAAGAAAAAAAGTTGTTGTCCCTTTGGAGTTACTCTCTCTTGGTATATTTCTATATCCAAGTCCTCCCCTCCTTTTCAGCCTGTTACTGAACTCCGGGATCCCCCGCTCCTCAATAGGGGTGAGGAAAGGGGGTTTCACTTCACTTCCATTTTAATCAAGTGTTGATTTTCCCTGTTTTAACCCATTCATTCAACTCTTAACTGTACAAAGCCTCACTTATAATAATATAATATTATGATAATAAATATCCACAAAATATGTGACTAAAGCTATAAATCAATAAAAATATGCAGATTATCCCCTTCACTATTTAGAGTGTGAAATACTCAATAGCAAAAGTTCTAATACTAAGTAAATAAAAAAAATTAATTAAACCATCCTCACTGTTGCTAGAATGCAAACAAATAATAAAAATAAATGATGAATTCAAGATGAAACATCTTCAGCACATACAGTATGCAAGTATTGCCGCACAATACATTAAACTCTAGTGGGAAGTAAATGAAAGACATATTTCAGCTCAGATCCCCACCCATCAGTCACTCCCCTCTGATATGTTTCACCCACATTGGGGTTAATCGCAGAGGTTATGTGAAAAAAAAATCTGCACATTATTTTCATTCATTGTTTTTTTGCAAATATTTATATCAAGTGTGGGTATTTATTCATTTTACTCAAAGTAAAGCTTTGCACAGTTAATAGTTGAAAATTGCACACATTTATAGATTTTAGTTTTTTATTTATAGATAGAATTTATTCAGAGTTTTCTATATATCTATATACTTATTTTGAACTCAGCAAGACTGCACATACTATATATATGTATATGTATATATATATATATATATATATATATATATATATATATATATATATATATATATATATATATATATAAATATATATATATATATATTTGTATCATTTATTTTTCACATTATAGACATATTACTCTAATTCTGTTACCAAGAACAAACTACACAATATCCTATTATGAGGCCTGTGGATATATTAAAGAACATATGGGTTTTAAACACATACCTGCAGAACATTGCCTAGTTTTTTCTTGTACCCATGAAATGATGTACAGTATAATGTATCTAGCAACGTAGTTTTAGAAGAACAGTAATAACAGCAATATCAATTGACTTTAACCTTGCATTTCTCAATAATGATCACAAGGACATATTTCAAAATAAATTAAGAATATTGTAAAATGATTGACATTGCAAATCAAATCAAAATACATCTTGAGAGCTACAAGTGGAAGATAAACAGACATCTATTTTTAGAGAGAGAGCGTTATACCAGGTGTTAGTCCTCTCTGTGCTGTAGCAAAATATCAGCAAATACTGGGCAGAGATTGGTACAGGTCACCTCTTGATCATAGGAAAAACAAACAGTTAAGTAGAGAGACTTGATGTTTTTATAAAAAGTATATATGTGGTAAAGTTTCTCTATTATTAACCCCATCAGTATTTTTGGTACTTTTCTACTTTTCTAAAATAAAAAGTCTAGGCGCAATAACCTAGAGCTCCCACATAATCAAATCTATACAATAAAGCTATACAATACAGCAATCAAAGGACAGTCAAAAAACTGAATATAAAATGTGAACAATGACAATCCATACAATAGGCCAGTAGTCCATATATTGTTGTGATCAGGATGAGGGGAAAAAAACGCCCAGAGAAGCAAGCAGGGCTGCCATCATAGTAGGAACGAAACCATGGTCCTGAGGCTGAAATACAACAAGTAAAGAGGCGCCTCTGGGTGCAGACGTTTTTATAGATTTAAAATGCTTTAATAAGATATATAGAGATAAACTCACATTGTGGTGATAAAAACAAGCATGATAGTAAGAGTCATGGATGGCGCTCCCAGTCCTGTGCCTGTGAACAGTCTCTGTGGTGGATGTAGTGTTATAGTAGCATAGTCAGTAGTATGCCATATTTTTATATTTTTATTGTTGACTCTTCTAATTCCTTGCTTTATCTCCCAGTGCTATCCACGCATATGTTGTGCGTGTATATACATCTATCTTGAACATTTAGTGTTTTACCATTTTTATATATATGCATTTTACATGTTCTCCCCTATTCCTTGGTTACTTATCTCCCTCCTTATTTTTTGTCTCCGGTTTTATCCTGTATTTTTTCTTTTCTATTCATGTCATTAATCACTTTAAACAGCATTGGGCTCTGTATATTCCTTTTGCTCTCCCGCCCCATCCCCCCCCCCTTTCTCCGCCCCGCTCCCTCTCCCCATCCTTACTTAACTCTCTAGCATGTCTAGTAGATTAGTCTGTTGAGAAAGAGGCGCGGCTTGCTTACCACCCAAGCGCGCTTGCCCAGGAAACGCATCCACTACTGATGACGTCATCCCCCTGCAGCCAGCTGTCTCGTGTGTCTCAAGCCTCGTTCTGAGGAAGCTCCTCCATTGTCTGAAGCCGGCTCATTACAACCAGGAAGAGCTGTCACTACATCCACCACAGAGACTGTTCACAGGACTGGGAGCGCCATCCATGACTCTTACTATCATGCTTGTTTTTATCACCACAATGTGAGTTTATCTCTATATATCTTATTAAAGCATTTTAAATCTATAAAAACGTCTGCACCCAGAGGCGCCTCTTTACTTGTTGTATTTCTACTTTTCTAGCATCTGCAAAAAATTTGCTTGAGAAAAAGAATACCTTAAGACCGTGCTCACACTTTGCATTGTGGTAATGTTTTTTTTGTTTTTGTTTTGTTTTCTGTTTTTTGTTTTGTTTTTGTTTTTTTATATAAGAATTTATAAAAATATGGGGTAAAAAACAGTGGAAGAGACTAGCAGGTAGACAGTATGCTATATAATAGAGGTAAAGATATCTTAATTGTCAACATCTTTATATAACATTAAATAAAATGGTATTGTATCTGAATTGCATCCCAACAAACTGAAGTAACTCACCTGTGTTGCCAATTGCAGTAATGCATGGTGCAATACATAACTGAGTGTTGGGGTCAGGTACAGTTTCCTATGTGCTGGGGTGTATTGGCAACCTATGTAAAGCAATGGCCACTTTAATACACCACACCTGTGTACACGTGACCACGTACGGACCACCCGCCATCATTATACGGCGGCACTTTGAAGGGGAATATCGTTGTTATGGCAGCAGCTACCTGCCATAACCCCGGTATCCTCTTCTTTAGTGGGCGGTCCTCTTTCAGATAAACATGGTCTCTGTGGTGGATTTGCCGCAAGATCACTTTTATCGGTGGCGGGAAAGGGCCCCCCGCTGCCCTCCGGTGGTCTCCGCCGCTTACTGGAGCCGTCGGTAGTGGCGGAGACGATCGGGTCCTTTCCCCTGCTTGGCTGGCTGCCGAGTGAGGGGAAGATGGCCCCCACTCGGCTCCATTGCATTGACTGGCAGAAGCGACGTCAAACATCACTTCCACCCAATGCTCTTAAAGGAGAATTTTTATTTTTTTCAAATATTTTATTTATCTTTGATTGCATTTTAGTGTAAATATGAGATATGAGGTCTTTTTGACCCCAGATCTCATATCTAGGAGGTCCTGTCATACTTTTTCTCTATTACAAGGGATGTTTACATTCCTTGTAATAGGAATAAAAGTGACCCATTTTTTTTTAAAAGGACAGTGTCAAAAAAAAAAAAAAAAAAAAAGTAAAATAAATAAGAACATAAAAAAAATGTAAAGCGCCCCGTGCAGACGAGCTCATGCACAGAAGCAAATGCATACGTGAGTAGCGCCGCATATGAAAACGGTGTTTAAACCACATATGTGAGATATCGCTGTGATCGTTAGAGCAAGAGCAATAATTCTAGCCCTAGACCTCCTCTATAACTCAAAACTGGTAACCTGTAGAAATTTTTAAACGTCGCCTATGGAGATTTTTAAGGCTAAAAGTTTGTCACCTTTCCATGAGCAGGCGCAATTCTTAAGCGTGACATGTTGGGTATCAATTTACTCCGCATAACATTATCTTTCACAATATAAAAAAAATTGGGCTAACTTTACTGTTGTCTTATTTTTTAACCGCTTGCCACCTGCCATATAGCAATATGACGGCGGCAAAGTGGTTTAGTTATCCCGATCAGACGTCAAATGACGTGATCAGGATAACAAGCTGGCGCGAGGCCACAGGGGTGCGCAGCATGGTGATCGAAGTTGCTGTGTGTCAGTCTGACACACCGCAACTCTGATCGTGGTATGGAGCCTCTGACAGAGGCTTCTTACCACGTGATCAGCTGTGACCAAACACAGCTGATCATCGCGTGAACCAGGAAGTGCTGGTAAACGTCTTTCCTCGGTTCACGCCATCAGGGAGAGCTGATTGGCGGATCTCCCTGTAAGGGGGGGGGTCTGTGCTGATTATCAGCACATTGATTATCAGTGCAGTCCCCATCAGTGCCCATCATCTTCCAGCCTGTGCCCCACAAAGAACGCCTGCCAGTGCCCATAAAAGTGGCAATCAGTGCCCACAACAGTGCCAATCAGTGCTCATAAAAGTGGCAATCAGCGCCCCATCAGTAATGCCTGTCAGTGCCCTTAAGATGCCACTCAGTAATGCCTGTCAGTAGCTCCTCATCAGTGCTGCCTATCCAGTGCCACCTATCTGTGCCCATCAGTGCCCATCATTCCCGCCTATAAGTGCTATCAGTGCCGCCTACCAGTGCCATCAGTTCCGCCTATCAATGCCGCCTATCAGTGCCCATCAGTTTTTTTTCCCAAATTGTCGGTCTTTTTTTGTTTATAGTGCAAAAAATAAAAAACACAGAGTTGATCAAATACCACCAAAATAAAGCTCTATTTGTGGGCAGGAAATTACTGCCATTATATTTAGGGTGTTAAAAATATATATATATATATATATATATATATATATATATATATATATATATATATATATATATATATATATATATATATATATAACTTTTGGGGGTTATAAGTAATTTTCTAGCAAAAAAAAATATTTTAACTTGTAAACACCAAGTCTGAAAAATAGGCCCAGTCCTTAAGTGGTTAATACACAATATATGAAATGCCCTAATACAATTAATGCAGTCCTGAAATTTAATTATACTGGGGTTGATTACTAAAGCCAAAGAGTGCAAAATCTGGTGCAGCTCTGCGTAGAAACCAATCAGCTTTCAGTTTTGTATTTAATTTCCAATGTTTTTATTGAAGTTTAGGGATTTTGGAAAATTCCATAAATCATGATACAGTGGGCATAGTATACTGGTATCTTCTAACTTGCACCCCTAATACTGCTTGTCTTTCGACAAGCCACATCAGAATATGCTATAAAATAACCATCATAAAACAAAAGAACAGATATATTATAGGTTTCCCCATCGCCCCCCTGCCCCCAAAACAGTATGAGGGGGGAGACCATACCAACTTGGTTATGAGGCCGAAATCCTCATTCCCATTCCTTATGAAAACACTAAAGATGAGAAGTCTAGTCAATTAAATGGAGCAACCATCGGAATGCTATGTTCCCCCTTCAATATCCCATTCACCACCAGACTTCTCCTATTGTCTATCTCCCTGGTAGTTCAGAGAAAATAGAAGAAAAGAGATAGCCAGAGGAAGGAAAAAGAAGAGGAAAAGGAGGAGAAAAGAGTAAGATAGGAAAGACAGTGCAGTCCGTAACTTTTTACCTGTCTGATGACCAATACTTTACAAGGTTGCTGACAAGTAGGTAAACCAGGGTTCCCAGATTATGTCAAATATGGCTTGTTTGTCATGATCCACAACAGCTTAGTTTTCAGCCAGTAACATCCCAGTAACGCTTGTGTGGTGATTTTAGTAGGTTAACCTGAGTTAGTGAATAAATAAAGTTGTAGATACGAATCCAAAATTATTTAACTTTTGGACATGACCACCAAATATGTAGTACAGTTCCCTCCATGCCACCACCTCGGAAGCAAGAGGAGGTAGCCCCTGGGACGTTCGCCGCCATCTCACTGGTACCATGTACCACCGCATTAAAACTTTGTAATTTTCTTCGATCAATGAGGTATTTATGTATAATTTTGAAGCACACAGTGTCATCTTGAATCTCTCCCAGGTTTTTAATCCAAATCTCAATTGAACAAGCTGAAGTTAGAAGCTGATCGGCTTATATGCACAGCGTCACAAGATTTTGCACTCTTCAGTTTTAGTAAATCAGCCCCACTATGTTTACTTTTAAAGTGGTTTGCTCTTTGACCTGCCATTACTGTATGCTAGGTCAGCACCCTGTTCACTGGACATACTGTAAATAGTAGAGAGAAAAAAATAGGTGTACAGGACTTTTAAGGCACCACCAATCACAAAATATATTTCTTTTTGTACAAACGTCAATTTTTTTATTACAAAAGGTTACAATGTATAAAAGCACAGGCAGATTATATTTGGACAAACTACACCAGTTGTGGGAACTGCATGATTGTTTTAGCCATTAGCTGGACATTAAAGTATTGATGTCTGTCTGTACTATGATGAACATGTCTATGAGAGTATGTTTCTGTTAATAATATAATCAGCCTGTGCCTTTAAATGTTTTAACTTTGTAGTAATAAAAATTGGACTTTTATACAAAAAGAAAAAAAAAATTGTAATTGATGGTGCCTTAAAAATCCTGTACACCTACAGCATTAGTTTGTGAGAAAACGGGCTAACTGAGAAAACGGGCTAACTATGGAGACTTAAAATGGATAGATGTCATTATAAAATGAATTGCTGAATCTAGAGGGTGAAGTTCTTAGTTAGGAATTACGTGTTAAAAATGTATGTTATACAGTGCTTATCAATTCACCATAAACTCGTACATAATAATTACAAGTGCTCAAAAAATTATATACAGTGCCAAAATCAACAAATTTAAAGTGCATTATATATATCCACATAAGTTAATAATTCATATCAACGTGCTATTTATTATTACAAAGTGTCCTGTGCTTCAAACAATAGTGCTCCTTGCTTTAAAGTGCTACTAAACCCAGGACCCTGCATTCACTATATCTGGTCTCCTACAGTACACATAACATAGAAATGCAATTATTTTACTAAATTACAAATAATTTACTAAATAATTTTACTAAATTTAAAATGCTAAATACCTTTTCTCATCAGCAGTATATAGCAGTCTTGTGAATTCTATCAGTGTCCGGTCAAGCACTGATTAAAGCTTGTAGGAAGAGTTTTCATTCTCCTCTGACTGTTCTTTGAAGCTGCATGACCCCTGACCTTGTTTTGTCAATCAGTCTGGACAGTGCTGATTGACAAAACAAACCTGGAAGCTGATTGGTTTCTATGCAGAGCTACACTAGATTTTGCACTCTCCCGTTTTAGTAAATCAACCCCAATGTGTTCATTTATAAAAAAGGGGAAAAAAGGTATTTTTATTTTTTGTATATCTGTGCACAAATGCTTTACCTCCTATTTCTATTTTAAACGGAATGAATTGTTTTACAAGGTGAGGGTTTACATATACTTTAACAGAATTGCTCCCTTGCTGGCCCATAATGCTGCCAAATCTCAGTTAGTGTTCAGTGTAGCCAACCTCCAGCAACATGTTTTACTGACAAAACATTGAAAATGTACTTGGAGTCTATTAACCTCCCTGGTGGTATTCCCGAGTGTGGCTCGGGGTTGAATTTCAGTACCATTAGGGGTAACCCCGAGCCACACTCAGGATTGTATTGCAGAATCCAGGATCCTGCAATGTCCCCCCGCTGTGTCTTCGGGCTGTGTCCTCCGCCTGATGCTCTGTGGGCCAGGCTCCGTTCCCTGCGAGCATCACAGCAAATTCAAAAAGTACACATATACACATATTGTACAAACATAACACATATAGTAATGTCATCTTACAGATGACATTACTGTATGAAATTATTTCACATCCCTTTTATTCCTAGTGCTTTGTCCAGTGCCCTGCATGCACTTTTATATTAAATATACTGTTTTTTTTGCCTGAAAACTTGAGATCGTCCATGGCAACCAAAAAGTGTCCCTTTACGTCAAAAGTGGTTTTAGACCAGCTAGAAAACAGCGATAGTAAATTAGAACACTTGCAGAATTGAGCAATAGTGAATTGTGAGGAAATTCATTTTAATATTATTATATTATTATTTTTTTTAATTATTTATAGTTATTTATTATATTATAATTCATGATTTCATTTTTCAAACTTTATCATACCCAGAATGTCTACTAGACTCTTGTTTGGGCAGATTTAAGTGTGTTATTACTAAGAATTACAGGCCTACAATATAAAATGCCAAATTTCTATGCAAAACAATGTACCGCTTTGACATAATCATACTGCCAGGGTGGTTAAAGATCGAGTTTGAAACGGTATAGGGGAAAACATGAAACGTGACCTGGGGTGTGCTGTAGTCACGTGGTCAGTATGCCTAAAGGGGGCATACCCAAGTATAAATAAAAAGAAGGAAAGGAAAAGAAAAGGGGAACGGGTGGGATACAAGAAGAAATGCCGACAGGAGAAAGGGGGAGAAGGGCAGGCTTAAGTACAGCCCGACTCCTCCTACAAATACCTGCGGTCAGCCTTTCCATTTGTACTTGGAGTTTATTAAAGATCGAGTTAGAAACGGTATAGGGGAAAACATGAGTGACCTGGGGTGTGCCATAGTTACGTGGACAGTATGCCTAAAGGGGGCAAAAATAAAGACAGTAGGATGAGCCAGCAAAAACAAATTTGTTTGAAAGTAATCGTATGAACATCAGTCAGCCAAATATGAAAGCCCATGACATCTCCACATGTGGATCCGGGACATATCTGGAGAAACATGCTGAATTCCATCTACCCAACTTCTTTAAAATCTGAACTGGGACCCCTTGGCGAGAAGCAGCGGAAGCCATCCCTATCCTGAAAGAATGACCGGAATAAGCTACGGGGTTCAACTCTAGTTTTGACAGTATTATGCGTCAATACTTTGTGAACTGTGCTGCAGAGAGGGAAGCATTAGGGAAGGTAACAATGGACTATCCCTAGGTCTGTCTGCAGTTAACACCATGAGTTGGTCAAAAACTGTAACCTGGCACCAAGCATTGCTGGTCTTGAAAAATCTAACGTCTGTACCGGCTCCTATCTGCTGTGTCTTATACACATCCAGATGCAGTCTAGTCAATCGTCAGTATGGATGGGCCGAATGGACCCCTGTTTAGTTCGCACCAGAACTTCTGAACACCGCGAAAGTTCGGACCCGAATAAAGAACCCCTTTAAAGTCAATGTGACCCAAATGTCAAAAATCAAAAGTGCCCATTTTAAAGGCTTATGTTATGCTAAACATATGCTAAACATATGCTAAATGTTTGTGAAAAACTTCATTTTTAAATGAACTCTGATTTTTTGCTTTTTAAAGTGAAAGCCTAAAAATGAAAAATTCCTTCCAATATAGTGCCTGGGGGGTCCCCTTAGTCTACCTGTAAAGTGGCAGATCTGTACCATGTCTAGAATCTGCTGCAGCAATAACTGCATTTATAAAGCCAAAAAAAATTACATTTTCCCTGCAAGCTGCCTTTATTTTGCTCAGCAACAGCTGGGGAGCCAGTGTGTATGATGAGGCCACAATGTAGTGCACTTGGAACAATATTAGAGATTTTTTGGATACATTCTGGTGTCACTTTGACTTTGTATAGAAGTAACGGGTGCGTAAAAATTGGCCTTTGGGTGTCGGTGGCGCCTTCCCACAGTAACCCTATAGAGGTACTCTTGATGAAAGCAAGAATTGGCCTTGTTGTAAAAAATTGCAATGATATGCACCTGTCAAACAGGTGCAGAAAAAATGGTTTTTGGGTGTCGGTGGCGCTTTCCTACCGTAACCCTATAGAGGTACTCTTGATGAATGCAAGAATTGGCCTTGCTGTAAAAAATTGCAATGATATGCACCTGTCAAACCGGTGCAGAAAAAATACTCTTTGGATGTCGGTGATGCCTTCCCACCGTAACCCTATAGAGGTGCTCTTGATGAAGGCAAAAAAAATTGCAATGATATGCACATGTCAAACAGGTGCTGAAAAATTGGTCTTTGGGTGTTAATTGTGCCCATGAAACCTATACCAAAAACATTCTTCCAGATTAAATCATTGAACACTCTCAAAGCTAGGCAGCCTCGAAGTCCTGCAGAGATTCCACATCCCAAAAAGACTTAAAGTGGAGGGCCATCCTGGAAAAAAAATGCCACCAAAAATCCTAAAAAAATAAAAAAAAAAAACATTTGAAAAAAAAAATTTTTTTACTTACCTAAACCCTTGTTGCTAGGCAGTCTTCCTAATCTGCCTCTTCCTATTCCTTGGCGTGTTCTTCTCCTCGGTTGAGCGGCCCTGTTGTCTTCTGGGAACTGTGTGTGTTCCCAGAACACTACGGGGCCATTCACAGATCGCCGCGCCGCTTGTGCGTGCGCAGTAGGAAACTGGCAGTGAAGCCGCAAGGCTCCACTGCCTGTTTCCCTTACCTAGGATGGCGGTGCCGGGACCCGAGAGCTAAGGGATGGGTTGGCCTCGGGCGGCCAACATTGCGGGCACCCAGGACAGGTAAGTCTACTTATTTAAAGTCAGCAGCTACAGTGTTTGTAGCTGCTGACTTTAAACATTTTTTTTAGCTGTCCGGAATCCCGCTTTAAAGTGGAGTTTCACCCCAAAAAAAAATGTCATTATTGTGCATGAAATAAATAAAAAAAAACATTTGTAGAAATTTTTTTTACTTACCTTTTTATGCCTGTTGCTATGCGGCCCTTCGAAATCTGCCTCCCTCAACACCTAGGCTCCTTACGTCACTTCCCTCGGTGCCTCCACTCACTACTGCTCCTGGGAGACGTGTGTCATCATTTCCCAGGAGTCAGTAGGGAAGCGCCGAGGGCTTTGCTGCCATCACAACGGGGCGGGCACTTCCAACGCCCATTGTGATGGCAACCTGAGTAGTTGACGGCGCTGCAATAATGACAGAATGCGCATGCACAAGATCGGGGAGAGCAGCAGCACCGTATCCCGGAACTGAATGCTTGTGGACTTCACATGCCCACAAGCAATATGAAAATGGCCAGCAAGGAATTATCTAAGTTTATTTCTGATATGAATCAGGACAACGGGGGACGAATTTTACAAAATACGTGAGTGTTACAATGCTATATTATAAGCTTATGAAAGGTTTAAAAAAAAGCATTGATTGTCATTGGAACTCCGCTTTAATCAGTGACATCAGAATCAGGGGCTTCATAGATGGTAATCCAGGACTGATTCATTTTTTAAAAAGTCAAACGGTCACGGAGTCTGTGGACAGACGCATTCTATAATCAGTAATGAAACCTTCTGCAGCACTGAATGCCTGTTCTGAAAGCATGATAGATGCAGGGCAGCCCAACAACTCAATAGCATACTGGGCAAGTTCTCATGACCCAGTAAGTCAGTGGATTGTCAGCTGGAAAGCTCTCCATCTCTGTTTTGGCCTCGAGGTAATTGTCCACCATGTGATGCAGATGCTGCCGATGGGATGTGGAGGCTGACAGCCCTGGGCGGCGAGGACTACAAAAATTCCAAAATTCCTCACTTAGGCGGATGCCTTCTCCAACACTCCTCTCTTGACCAACAGAAGACTCAAAACAACGTTTTCCACGACATTGTAACCTATTGGAGTCAGAAAAAATGTTCAATAAAATCCTCTTTAACGTGTCCTCAAGAGATTTTATCTTCTGCACTCTCTGTGGGGACAGGATGAGTTCTAAGACCTTCCCCTTATAACGGTGGTTAAGGAGGGTTGGCAACCAGTAATCATCCTTCTCCTTTATGCCATGTATTCTTGGGTCCTTTCGCAGGCTTTGAAGCATGAGGTTGCCCATGCACCTCAAATTTGCAGTGGCTTGCTTGAGAAGCATCAGGGTCACTCAGAATAACAGCATCTGGAACTTCCACCTCCCAGCCATGTACTACTCCTAAGGATCCTGGGGTTGGAAAGTCATCGCTTACAGATTGACGATTGTCTTCCTCTTCTTCGAAGCCTAGGAAAGTGCCAGAATCCTCCTTCTCCTGTTGTCTGGATAAAGTGGGCCTTGAGAGGAAAGGAAGTCCTCCTCTTCCTCCTGCTGCTCTGCCTCTAGTGCCCTGTCCATAATGCCACACAGAGTCTGTTCCAGCAGAAACACAACAGGGATTGTGTCACTGATGCATGCACTGTCACGCCTCATCATCCTTGTGGCCTCCTCAAATGGTGACAATACAGTGCATACATCCTTAATGATCAGCCATTGTCATGGGGAAAAAAAAGTCAAGGTGGCCTGAGCCTGTCGTTGCGCCATATTTGCACAGGTACTTGTTGACGGCCCTCTGCTGCATGTTTAGCCACTGCAGCATTGACAAAGTCGAGCTTCACCTGGTGGGCATGTCACAAATCAGGAGGTTTAAGGACAGGTGGATTTCCCGCTGAATTTGAGCCAACCGAGCACTGGCTAGGTGTATGACTGCCTGAAATGGCTACAGACTCTTCTGGCCAGCTTTAGCACATCTTGCAACCCTGGGTACCTATTTAGGAAATGATGCACCACCAAATTGAGGACATGTGCCAGGCATGGCACATGTGTCAACTTTCCGTGTCTAAGGGCGGACAGGAGGTTTGAGCCATTATTGCACACCACCACTCCTGGCTCCAGCTGGCGTGGTGTGAACCACCTCTGGGCCTGTCCCTGCAGAGCTGCAAGAATCTCTGCTCTGGTGTGGTTCCTGTTCCCTAGACACACCAGCTAAACCACTGCATGGCACCTTTTAGCCTGACTCTGGGAATAGCCCTTTGAACGCTTAGGGGGTACCTTATGTTCATAGGACAATTCTGCAGAGGAGGGCATGGAGGTGGCGGAGGAGGAGGAGGAGGGGGTAGAGCTCACAGGTCTGGCATCATCACCACCAGCTGTATGGAGACGTGGGGGCACAACAAGCTGCAGC
Source organism: Lithobates clamitans (assembly GCA_037952925.1). Classification (NCBI taxonomy): domain Eukaryota; kingdom Metazoa; phylum Chordata; class Amphibia; order Anura; family Ranidae; genus Lithobates; species Lithobates clamitans. The sequence continues at coordinate 1,648,146 of JBBGZY010001141.1, forward strand.
ACCGAGCCCTGTCCTGCATCCTTTCGAGTTGCAAGCATCGTTACCCAGTGTGCTGTGAACAAAATATATCGTCCCCTGTTCATGCTTGCTGACCCACGTCAGCAGTAAGGTTGATTTTACGTCTGACTGCCTTGCCCAGCGATGGCAGAACATTCTCTTCCATGTGATGGTAGAGAGATGGAATGGCTTTACGTGAAAAGTAGTAGCGACTGGGACCCTGCCATTGTGGTACAGTATATTGTGCGAATTCACGTAAGGGGGCAGAATTCACTAGGCTGAAAGGCAGAAGTTGGAGAGCCAACAGCTTTGACAAGCTTGCATTTAGACGCTGGGCATCTGGGTGGCAGGGATTGTATTTTTTTTGTTCTGCTGCAGCAGATGGGGCAGAGAAATTTGCTGGTGCTGTGCTGCTGGCAGATGTGCTGCTAGGACCTAGGACACCCTGTGCTATACCGTCATCCCTGTCAGTGGAGGCTGCTGAGAGGTAATGACTCGGTATAGCAGGGGCAGACTGGAGTGGGTAAGGAAGAGGAGGAGGAGGGACAGATTTGTGGCTTTTAGGTGCTCTTGCCAATGGGCTGAGTGTTTGGACGTTAAATGCCTTGTTAAGCATGTGGTATCCAAATGGTTGGGTGTTTTTTCCACGTTTGATGTGTCAAAACAGAATGTCATAAGTATACATCAACAGTATCCAAACCGACCTGGAATACCCTTATAAACCCCTACCATTGATAATATTTCCAAAAGTATGTATCGTGACTAAGAAAGTGTAGACCATGAAGTTAAAGAGGCCGAGTAACCTGAGGTGAAGCAGGTAAATTAAAAATGTAAACTCAGGTCTACAGAAACCTGAAATCGTGTCAGGTCAAACATAGTGATTAGTGAAATGGCAATAACGTATGCTGTATGAGAAATGGATGAGGAGACTTTCCACCGCACAAGGCAATTAGAAATGATCATCTCAACCCGCTGAGACCTATAAATGTGATAGGTAATACTGCAAAGGTGAATGCCGTGACCTAACCGTGAAGGCAGAACGTGTGCCAAGTATGGAAACAACAAGAAACCGGTAAGCGATGAAACCCAAAGTACCGACACCTGTATACACCGTGTATACACCGCTCCTAAAGCGCCTAAAAGATGCTGTTTGTAGGACTTTTTTAGCGTCCTGCCAGCGCACCATTCCAGAGTAAAAGCCCTCCGGCACTTTGCAGGTGCTATTTTTAGCGCTATTGCACCTGTAAAGCACCTCAGTGTGAAAGTAGCCTTAGTGGTTTTTTTTAAAGGATTTGTAAACCTTCAGTGTTTTTCACCTTAATGCATTCTATGTATTAAGGTGAACAACCTTCTTTAGTGCAGCAGCGTCCCTGAGCACCTCCTTATACTTACCTGAGCCCCGTAATTCCCACAACGGGAACGAGCACACCAGCCGGTGTCTCATGTCCTTATTGGATAGATTGATATCAGCGCAGCCATTGGCTTCCGCTGCTGTCAACCAAATCCAATGACGCGGGTGCCAGGGGACGGAGCAGACGTAGCAGCAGGACACGAGAGCGCACCCGCACTGGTGTCCTGAAGGAGAGCGCTTCTCCGACGGGACACACGAGAAGAGGAGAAGCCACCAGCACCACTGAGGGACCCCAGAAGTGGAGGATCGGGGCCACTCTGTGCATAACCAACTGCACAGTGGACATAAGTATAAAATATATATTTTTTAAAGGAACCTTTACAACCTCTTTATTCAACCCAATGGCTGAATGAAAAAAAAAATCTATGCATGTGTGCCAGTTTAGGTGTTTTTTTCTTAATCCTCTGCTCCTAGAATAAAAGGCCCATACACACAATGAGAATATTAGACATTTTTTTTCCATGCTGGTCTCATATGGAAAAAAAATAGGTTACTAAAGTTACAAAAATTCTCATTAGACAGAATACAACTTCGAGAAATTTTGTATTGTAATGTATTCTTTCATTTCCATTTTCCGTGCAAATACCATACAATTACATGAATATCGTTTGTTCTGTTCTCTTACGAGAATTTTTTTGTGCTTATTTTCTGATATTTTTACATGAACTGTCATAATCAGCTCTTGAAAGCTGTGTACTATTGATCAGATTACCAGACAATCGCTCCATTTGCACTTGTTTTCACCCACTGTTCTCATCATGTGTACTAGGCATTAATGAGTCTTTAACCCATGCACAACACACTCTCTTGCTTGGAAATGAACTGGTAAGTAGTCCTTTGGAACAGTCTCCCATACTACTTGCACAACAGATTTTTTATTATTCATTCAACTCTATTGAAATGTTTGTTTCACTCTAATGAAATGGCACTTCACATGCCAATCAGCAAGGCTAATCCTGCAAACAGAATATGGAATTTGGGTCTAAAGCCATTCACATCAGAGGCACAAAAACAGACCTGTGTTTCTTTAAGATGTACCAAAAGGGCCCACTAATGCATGCAATTAAACAAAAATTTGCTGAATACTGTGTGAAAATAATGTTATTTGTATGTCACATAAAATTAGATGCACCTTAACCACTTCAGCCCCGGAAGGATTTACCCCCTTCCTGACCAGAGCACTTTTTACAATTCGGCACTGCGTCGCTTTAACTGCTAATTGCGCGGTCATGCAATGCTGTACCCAAACGAAATTTGCGTCCTTTTCTTCCCACAAATAGAGCTTTCTTTTGATGGTATTTGATCACCTCTGCCGTTTTTATTTTTTGCGCTATACACGGAAAAAGACCGAAAATTTTGAAAAAAAATGATATTTTCTACTTTTTGTTCTAAAAAAAATCCAATAAACTCAATTTTAGTCATACATTTAGGCCAAAATGTATTCGGCCACATGTCTTTGGTAAAAAAAATGTCAATAAGCGTATATTTATTGGTTTGCGCAAAAGTTATAGCGTCTACAAACTAGGGTACATTTTCTGGAATTTACGCAGCCTTTAATTTATGACTGCCTATGTCGTTTTTTGAGGTGCTAAAATGGCAGGGCAGTACAAAACCCCCACAAATGACCCCATTTTGGAAAGTAGACACCCCAAGGAATTTGCTGAGAGGCATGTTGAGCCCATTGAATATTCATTTTTTTTGTCCCAAGTGATTGAATAATGACAAAAAAAAAAAAAATTACAAAAAGTTGTCACTAAATGATATATTGCTCACACAGGCCATGGGCATATGTGGAATTGCACCCCAAAATACATTTAGCTGCTTCTCCTGAGTACGGGGATACCACATGTGTGGGACTTTTTGGGAGCCTAGCCGCGTACGGGGCCCCGAAAACCAATCACTGCCTTCAGGATTTCTAAGGGCGTACATTTTTGATTTTACTCCTCACTACCTATCACAGTTTTGAAGGCCATAAAATGCCCAGATGACATAAAACCCCCCAAAATGACCCCATTTTGGAAAGTAGACACCCCAAGCTATTTGCTTTGAGGCATGTTGAGTCCATGGAATGTTTTATATTTTGACACAAGTTGCGGGAAAGTGACAAATTTTTTTTTTTTTTTTTTTTTTTTGCACAAAGTTGTCACTAAATGATATATTGCTCACACAGGCCATGGGCATATGTGGAATTGCACCCCAAAATACATTTAGCTGCTTCTCCTGAGTATGGGGATACCACATGTGTGGGACTTTTTGGGAGCCTAGCCGCGTACAGGACCCCGAAAACCAATCACCGCCTTCAGGATTTCTAAGGGCGTACATTTTTGATTTTACTCCTCACTACCTATCACAGTTTCGGAGGCCATGGAATGCCCAGGTGGCACAAACCCCCCCCCAAATGACCCCATTTTGGAAAGTAGACACCCCAAGCTATTTGCTGAGAGGCATGGTGTGTATTTTGCAGCTCTCATTTGTTTTTGAAAATAAAGAAAGACGAGAAAAAAAAATTTTTTTTTTTCTTTTTTCAATTTTCAAAACTTTGTGACAAAAAGTGAGGTCTGCAAAATACTCACTATACCTCTCATCAAATAGCTTGGGGTGTCTACTTTCCAAAGTGGGGTCATTTGGGGGTTTTTTTTGCCACCTGGGCATTCCATGGCCTCCGAAACTGTGATAGGCGGTGAAGAGTGAAATCAAAAATTCACGCCCTTAGAAAGCCTGAAGGCGGTGCTTGGTTTTCGGGGTCCCGTACGCGGCTAGGCTCCCAAAAAGTCCCACACATGTGGTATCCCCGTACTCAGGAGAAGCAACAGAATGTATTTTGGGGTGTAATTTCACATATTCCCATGGCATGTTTGAGCAATATATCATTTAGTGACAACTTTGCACAAAAAAAAATAAAAAAAATAAAAAATTGTCTCTTTCCCGCAACTTGTGTCACAATATAAATTATTCCATGCACTCAACATGACTCTCAGCAAATAGCTTGGGGTGTCTACTTTCCAAAATGGGGTCATTTGGGGGGGTTTTGAACTGTCCTGGCATTTTATGCACAACATCTAGAAGCTTATGTCACACATCACCCACTCTTCTAACCACTTGAAGACAAAGCCCTTTCTGACACTTATTGTTTACATAAAAAAATAATTTTTTTTTGCAAGAAAATTACTTTGAACCCCCAAACATTATATATTTTTTTTAAAGCAAATGCCCTACAGATTAAAATGGTGGGTGTTTCATTTTTTTTTTTCACACAGTAATTGCGCAGCGATTTTTCAAACGCATTTTTTGAGGAAAAAACACACTTTTTTACATTTTAATGCACTAAAACACACTATATTGCCCAAATGTTTGATGAAATAAAAAAGATGATCTTAGGCCGAGTACATGGATACCAAACATGACATGCTTTAAAATTGCGCACAAACGTGCAGTGGCGACAAACTAAATACATTTTTAAAAGCCTTTAAAAGCCTTTACAGGTTACCACTTTAGATTTACAGAGGAGGTCTACTGCTAAACTTACTGCCCTCGATCTGACCTTCGCGGCGATACCTCACATGCATGGTGCAATTGCTGTTTACATTTGACGCCAGACCGACGCTTGCGTTCGCCTTAGCGCGAGAGCAGGGGGGACAGGGGTGCTTTTTTTTTTTTTTTTTTTCTTTATTATTATTATTTTTTTATCTTATTTTTAAACTGTTCCTTTCATTTTTTTTTTTTTTTAAATCATTTTTATTGTTATCTCAGGGAATGTAAATATCCCCTATCATAGCAATAGGTAGTGACAGGTACTCTTTTTTGCAAAAATTGGGGTCTATTAGACCCTAGATCTCTCCTCTGCCCTCAAAGCATCTGACCACACCAAGATCGGTGTGATAAAATGCTTTCCCAATTTCCCAATGGCGCTGTTTACATCCGGCGAAATCTAAGTCATAAAATGCTCGTAGCTTCCGGTTTCTTAGGCCATAGAGATGTTTGGAGCCACTCTGGTCTCTGATCAGCTCTATGGTCAGCTGGCTGAATCACCGGCTGCATTCTCAGGTTCCCTGTTGAGACAGGAGAGCCGGAGAAAAACACGGAAGACGTTGGGGGGGGGGGGGCATTCCCTCCCACTGCTTGTAAAAGCAGTCTAGAGGCTAATTAGCCGCTAGGATTGCTTTTACATGAAAGCTGACCGCTGGCTGAAAAGAATGATACCAAGATGATACCTAAACCTGCAGGCATCATTCTGGTATAACCACTCAAAGTCGTGAATGGCGTACCTGAAGACAAAAAAATGGTTAACAATAAAGCACAGTAAACGGTAAGGTATAAAAAATTGCATACCTGAAAAACAAACATGATAAAACATAATAACAATAAAACATTGCAGAATAGAATACAGTAAAAAAGAGCAGAACAATAGAGAGAATAGAGAGAGAGAAAGAACAATAAAACGACAACTATTTTTTTTTTATTTTATATTTTTGTATGTTTTTTTTTTTTTTTTTTTTTACACTTTTTTTTGTAACTAACTTTTATAACTGTAACCGGTTCCAGGTTCGGGTCTCTCAAAATGCGATGGCATCTTGGGAGACCCTGTGAAAGTGTGCCTAGTCTGTGCAATGTTGTACCCTACGCTAATACTCAACTAGTGCATGGTAGCGTTCAAAACATTCACCAATGCAAAGACCAGGATTGTCAGGACAGGAGGGACAATAATAGCGGGTGTCACGCCTATATCCGCGCTTGCTGTAGACACAACATCTTTTTTGGGGGGGTTCGCTGGGTAGGGGTACTCGGGAGGACATAAAAATGCCTCTCATGCAGCCGACTGCATTTGGTTGGGGATGAGAAGGGGGAAGTACGGGCGCTGCAGAAGCGGTGGGTTCCCAATTAGGATTGGCGAATGCAGCAGGAAGGGCACTATGGGCACGACGGGCCTGTGTTTGTCTTTTTGGTGGCAGCGGGACACTACTTGTGCTTGCCACCTCACCAGCTTGAACTGCACTTATGGGACTCGCAACGTCACCAAGTGTTACTGCAGTGCTGGTTTGACTACGACCGGGGTGTACTACGCCGCTGGTGCTTGCCAGTTCACCAAAACACTACCAAAAAAAACTGTTAGCGATCGCAGGGATCAGGCCTGACTCTGCGAACGCTGCAGTTATACGTTTAGTGTTTTGTAAGTGACAGTGATCGATCGATACTGCACTTGGGTGGGCTGGGTCGGGCGGAGGGGCAAAACGCAGGTGCTAGCAGGTATCTGGGCTGATCCCGCTAACACTGCGTTTGTGGGAACCCTAAACTGCTGGGGACGCTAGTATAGATCTGATCAGATCAGATATTGATCCGATTAGATACTATACCACTAAGGGAGGCGTATGCTGCGTGCGTGGGTGTTAGCGGTACTGGCGCTAATCTGACGCTGCCTGGGGCAGGTGCTTGCCAGTTCACCAAAACGCTACCAAAAAAACTGTTAGCGATCGCAGGGATCAGGCCTGACTCTGCGAACGCTGCAGTTATGCGTTTAGTGTTTTGTAAGTGACAGTGATCGATCGACACTGCACTTGGGTGGGCTGGGCTGGGCCGGGCGGACGGGAAAAACGCAGGTGCTAGCAGGTATCTGGGCTGATCCCACTAACACTGCGTTTTTGGGAACCCTAAACTGCTGGGGACGCTAGTATAGATCTGATCGGATCAGATATTGATGCGATCAGATACTATAACACTAAGGGAGGTGTACGGTGCGTGCGTGGGTGTTAGCGGTACTGGCGCTAATCTGACGCTGCCTGGGGCTGGTGCTTGCCAGTTCACCAAAACGCTACCAAAAAAACTGTTAGCGATCGCAGGGATCAGGCCTGACTCTGCGAACGCTGCAGTTATGCGTTTAGTGTTTTGTAAGTGACAGTGATCGATCGATACTGCACTTGGGTGGGCTGGGCCGGGCGGAGGGGCAAAACGCAGGTGCTAGCAGGTATCTGGGCTGATCCCGCTAACACTGCGTTTTTGGGAACCCTAAACTGCTGGGGACGCTAGTATAGATCTGATCGGACCAGATATTGATCCGATCAGATACTATACCACTAAGGGAGGCGTATGCTGCGTGCGTGGGTGTTAGCGGTACTGGCGCTAATCTGACGCTGCCTGGGGCGACGCATATCACCGCCGGGCGATCAGGGGGCTAAACCTTTATTCGGTAATAAACGGCGGGTGCCCTGACACTATAAAAAATAAACAAACTAACCAGCGTCACCCGTAACGGTTATACGGTGATCAGTGGTGAAAGGGTTAACTAGGGGGCAATCAAGGGGTTAAAACATTTATTAGATAGTATATGGGGGTCCCTGTCGCTATAAAACGCTGACGGCGAACCTAAATATTTACCTCACTAACTAGCGTCACCAGCGACACTAATACAGCGATCAGAAAAATGATCGCTTAGCAACACTGGTGACGGGGGGTGATCAAGGGGTTAAAACTTTATTAGGGGGGTTAGGGGGGTATCCTAGACCTACAGGGGCCTAACACTCACTACCCTAACACTGTAACTGTCACAAACTGACACTATGCAGTAATCAGAAAAAAAAAAAAAAACCTGCTTGGTGTCAGTTTGTGACAGGGGGGGGGGGTGATCGGGGGGTGATCGGGGGGCGATCGGGGGGGGATCGGGGTGTAATATGTGCCTGGCATGTTCTACTGTGTGTGTGTGTTTGTGTAACTCACAGTTCAGTCTTCTCTCCTCGGCCCGGAACGGAAAATACCGAGCCGAGGAGAGATGACATCATTTCCTCTGCCTCTGTGTACAATACAGAGGCAGGGAAATGATCCCATTGGCTGGGAGCGATCGCGAGGGGGGGGCCACGAATGGATGGCCTCCCCCTCACCACCGATCGCCGGGGGACATTTGCCGACCGTCGCAGGCACCGGGGGGGGGGTCCGATCGGACCCCCCTCCCGCGGGCAGGCAGGGACGTACAGGTAAGCCCTTTTGCCTGCCCGTGCCGCTCTGTCGACGTACATCGTCGTGCGGCGGTCGGCAAGTGGTTAATGAACCTATTTACAAAAACACCAGATTATAAGAATGCAAGAAAGAAAGTTAGCATTTGTCATGGCTGGTAGAAACAAAAATACTAATGACGATATTTAACAAGACTGAGGTATTTACCCTCCTTCTCTGCATGGTAATCTGAGGGATGCTTTTAGCTACATCTTTCACTGACTACATCAACCACGTAACTATGCCTGGGTTTCCATATATACCAATCTGGTGCAGATATTGTGGGTGGGCCTGATCCTCGCCAAACTGTACATTATATACTATATATATCTCATACTTCCTAACTTTAGAACTTGAGAAAGAAGGACACTGTGAGAGAAAGAAGACATGCAGTGTGATCTGTGATCCCTGCAATAAACAGACCCAAAGGACATAAAAAAATGAACATACATTTACATACATTTTTGTAAAGCTGTTCACTTTACAAGAAAATGTTCATTTTGTGTGGGAATTTTACCTTATTTAGTGAATGAAGTGAAGCTCAGCTAACTCCCATTAACCACTCATGTCCAAACAAAGTCAAAGTTTTATTTATTGTTCTTGCGTGTGATTGGGTATTCCTTGTAAAGTGTATTTTCACCACATTCACCAAGCTAAGGCAATTTTTTTTTGCATAGTGAAAGTTCCCTCTAAAGTGAACAGCCAATTTGTCTTTAGTAAATCCTCAGTTTCAGTTGTTAGTTGCAAACTACGCAGCAGCCAGCAATGCTTGAGAAAAAAACAGTGTTGTCAGCCCTGCCTACTGGACAACAGAACTCCACCTTACCACCTCCTGTTCCATTCCCTGACCAGCTTTGCCTATCCCTTGCCCATCTGTGTGCCTCTCAAAATTAATACGTGGATTTGTTTCTCACCAAAATAGTGCTGCTGCCTTTGTCCCCCAAAAGTCTACCCACATACCGAGTGTAAAGAAACAGTCTTGCGGGATGTAGTTTTTGAGGCCTTCCTACATTAATAGAAACTAACTTCCCAGCAGCCTTCCTGGCAAAGAGTTTACATGCCTGGTGATGTCACAGGTAGAAATAATAGTTTGCTACAGGAAGAAGGTAAAAGAAAATAATGATGATGGTAAATGATCTAGAGGGGTAGAGCGAGGTTTGGGGGTCATTTTGGGTTATTCTTGGACATTAACACTGGAAACATTCCTGGCTTCTTGAAATTACTTTGTTGTGTTTACATTGGGCTGACTGTTTCTTGAATTCTACATCAATCTGTCCAGCCTAGATGTGAAACCTGTACAAGTTTCTGTGAGTGATTAATACTAAAAAGCCATTTAAAAATATACAAAATGTAAAAATGAGTCTGTACATACACATCTCTGCCTGGATTGGAATATCAGTGTTACTGCTGTTTTACAGTTCTGCTACAAGGAAATCACAGCTGTTAACTGGAGGCTGGTGTGATTACAGGAAATGTTACGCTTAAAGTATCTGAGAAAAATGCAAGACTAAGGCTTTGATCACCCTGTAGCTGAATAACGGTGGTGATAACTATGTATGCTGAGGACCAGAAAGCAACTTAAAATTACACATTAAAATATTAGACATACATGGGAAGCACTACAGTTGCTGAGGACACAGAGCTTCACAACACAAAGTTGCTTTCAAACCCAAGTTAAACAGTATTGGATTGCACATAGGGAGACAATCCACCAAAGCAAGATATATTAATGTATAGGACATGCCAGGACACTCTCTGCCTATTCTCCTTTGTAGCTTTATCCTGTGCCGTTTAAAGGATAAGTACACCCTAACATTAAAATCGCTAAATCGCTAAATAGATTAAGTAATAGGATAGAAAAAGTTCAATGACCAACATAGCCCAAAGATAAATTTCCTGCCAAAACTGGGAAAGGGGTAGGGACCAGGCTTGCCAAATGTGGTTGTGTAAGTGATCTCAACTAGGTATTGGACCAGAAGATATGTTCCTGTGTCTTGACCTATGCCCAATCCTGCCCTGCTAGCTAGTTTGGATGTCCATGTTATCGACCTCGGATTGGACTTTGGACAACTCTCTGAACTCTGCCTGCCTTTTAACCATGGGTTTGACCCTGACTACTCTCTGAATATTGCCTACCCTGAACCTGGACTGCCATTAGACCACTCTGCCTGTCTGCCAACCGCAAGTACCTGTTTTCTGTGCTTAGCTCACGCCTGCGCCAACATGGTGGCCAGACACTATAGCAATGTCTTTAAAACCTGGGGGTAACTGAGTACCAGTAGGTCTGTTTGCCTTATGGAAAAGGAGGCTGCTATAGCCAAAGAAAACAGAGCCAGCTATATTGCCGGACCACCAACGCTAGGGGTAGGTATGACAAAATGTCAGTATACACAGTGAATTCATTTAGAGTGCAAATATCAGCATACACTAGAATGTGCAGATTCTCGAATAAGAAAAAAAGTCCAAAATTCAATAATGGTATTAGCAGAAGTAGAGATAATTTTTCATCTCTCCAGTAATTTTTCAAGGTGTCCTAATGCTGTTACCACAACTGAGAAAGTCAAACTATGATGAAACATATATCCAAACAACATTTGGGTGCATGTGATTGCTAGACATGTGCACTGCTGAAAAATGTGTTCATTTTAATTTTTGTTTCATTTGTTTTAGTTTTTTTTTATTTTTTCAGGCCATTCGTTATGATCGCAATTCATAAATTTGTAAATGCGTAAATGCGAAAGTTCGCAAATTCGAAAATCTTAAAATAAGAAAGAAAATCAGAAAATTCAAAAGAATAACTAACTAACTAATAATAACTAACTATTAAATGATAGGTATTGGAATTTCCTTTCAAATTTGGCTGTTAGTGAATGTAACGAATACAAATCTATCCAAAGTTACAAATTATCCAAAATAACAAATGCTGCATCTAAACAAATGGAACGGAACTAGTTAATAATAAATAATAATAGTTTTTTTATCATTATTAATTTGTTACGTTACGTTCATTTAGAAACAGCATTTGTTATTTCGGATAATTCGTAACTTCGGATCAATTCGTATTTGTTACGTTCACTAATAGCCAAATTCAAAAGAAAATTCCAATACCTATAATTTAATAGTTAGTAATAGTTAAGTTATTATTAGTTAGTAATTATTTCAGATTTTCAAATTTTCTGGTTTTCGGATTTATGAATGTACGAATTTACGAATATTCAAATTTACGAATATTCGGAAAAATTTGTTAAACGGGTTTTCATTAATTTGGATATTTCCGAATTAACGAATTTGTCAAAATTTGTTAAAAAACGAATTTGGAACGAAACAAATTGCACATGTCTAGTGATTGTTGATGTAGAGTGTAGATCCCATCCTCTGACTAAAAACATTTACAGTGGAGCAAAAAAGTATTTAGTCAGCCACCAATTGTGCAAGTTCTCCCACTTAAAAAGATGAGAGAGGCCTGTAATTGTCATCATAGGTATACCTCAACTATGAGAGACAAAATGTGGAAACAAATCCAGACAATCACATTGTCTGATATGGAAAGAATTTATTTGCAAATTATGGTGGAAAATAAGTATTTTGTCAATATCAAAAGTCCATCTCAATACTTTGTTATATATCCTTTGTTGCAATGACAGAGGTCAAACGTTTTCTGTAAGTCTTCACAAGGTTGTCACACACTGTTGCTGGTATGTTGGCCCATTCCTCCATGCAGATCACCTCTAGAGCAGTGATGTTTTGGGGCTGTCGCTGGGCAACACGGACTTTCAACTCCCTCCATAGGTTTTCTATGGGGTTGAGATCTGGAGACTGGCTAGGCCACTCCAGGACCTTGAAATGCTACTTACAAGGCCACTCCTTTGTTGCCCGGGCAGTGTGTTTGGGATCATTGTCATGCTGAAAGACCCAGCCACGTTTCATCTTCAATGCCCTTGCTGATGAGAGGAGGTTTGCACTCAAAATCTCACGATACATGGCCCCATTCATTCTTTCATGTACACGGATCAGTCGTCCTGTTCCCTTTGCAGAGAAACAGCCCCCAACATGATGTTGCCACCCCATGCTTCACAGTAGGTATGGTGTTCTTTGGTTGCAACTCAGCATTCTCTCTCCTCCAAACACGACAAGTTGTGTTTCTACCAAACAGTTCTACTTTGGTTTCATCTGACCATTGGACATTCTCCCAATCCTCTTCTGGATCATCCAAATGCTCTCTAGCAAACCTCAGACGGGCCCAGACATGTACTGGCTTAAGCAGGGGGACACGTCTGACACTGCAGGATCTGAGTCCCTGGCATCGTAGTGTGTTACTGATGGTAGCCTTTGTTACATTGGTCCCAGCTCTCTGCAGGTCTTTCACTAGATCCCCCCGTGTGGTTCTGGGATTTTTGCTCACCGTTCTTGTGATAATTTTGACCCCACGGGGTGAGATCTTGCGTGGAGCCCCAGATCGAGGGAGATTATCAGTGGTCTTGTATGTCTTCCATTTTCTAATTATTGCTCCCACAGTTGATTTCTTCACACCAAGCTGCTTGCCTATTGCAGATTCAGTCTTCCCAGCCTGGGTCGGGTCTACAATTTTGTTTCTGGTGTCCTTCGACAGCTCTTTGGTCTTCACCATAGTGGAGTTTGGAGTGTGACTGTTTGAGGTTGTGGACCGGTGTCTTTTATACTGATAACAAGTTCAAACAGGTGCCATTAATACAGGTAATGAGTGGAGGACAGAGGAGCCTCTTAAAGAAGAAGATACAGGTCTGTGAGAGACAGAAATCTTGCTTGTTTGTAGGTGACCAAATACTTATTTTCCACCATAATTTGCAAATAAATTCTTTAAAAAGTCAGACAATGTGATTGTCTGGATTTGTTTCCACATTTTGTCTCTCATAGTTGAGGTATACCTATGATGACAATTACAGGCCTCTCTCATCTTTTTAAGTGGGAGAACTTGCACAATTGGTGGCTGACTAAATACTTTTTTGCCCCACTGTATCTTAGTACTGGGAGTGCACTGGGCTGTGTAGGTTTATGGGTTGCATTTTAATTCGTGATTTATAAACTGACGGTTTTACTCTATCTTGTGTTCCTATTTTCTACTTACCTATCATTTAGGTTAGAAATATGTTTTTGTTTTTTTGTCTATTTGACGTAGATCGATATACATGAATTTCTTGATGATCAACCAAACCCTATCTCAGAAACTACAAACACTTTGTGGAGTGGGCTACAAAGGAGTGACCTTCAACAGCCATTGACCATCTTCAATTATGCCCAGAATAGAAGACACAGACCAGGGGAAATCTCTTGTTTACCACTTTATTTAAAATTATTAAAATACAAAGTAAAATGCACTCACATTTGATAGTTTCCCTCCGCCACTAACAATGACAATTTGAAATCACCACTTATCCTCTATACTGCTGAAGCGAGTGTGCATTTTGACAAGTTGCAGAAATTATCTCACTCGACAAAAATCCTGCTCTACACGTTTTGTCATATCCAGAAGTCTTCAGGAAGTGGTCTGTGTCCCCCATTCTGAGCATAACTGAGGATGGTCAAGGGCTGGTGATTGTCACTCCTGAGAGGCTGTTTTGGAAGATTTGAGGAGTTTTGATGCACTTTATATATTTTTTTGTGTTTAGTGTACATTAATAATTGTTATTCCATTCCATGTTCCTGGACGATCAATTATAGGATCCAAAGAATGAGTGCAGGCTAGTGCAGGAAATTTGTGACCAAGGTAAACAAGGAAGGCCCTGTAGGGGAGTTCAGTACCTTCCTATTCAAGTTGAACCACTGCTTGTTTGCACCTCTCCACCACTCTAATCATATAGATAGAGTTCTTGCATTTAGACAGGAATCTCTGCTTTGTTTTTGACCCCATAAAAATGCTCTAATTTCCTTGCAAAATGTTTCAAGGAAAGTTCCTAGGAAAAGACAGAGAATCCTAGAGAGGACATTCATCTTGAGTACATCGGGGTTGATTTACTACAGTAACGGCACATAGACTGTTCACTATGCAAGTGCAGTTGTACTCTGCAATGGAATTATCTACAAAGCAAAGTAAATGAGGTGAAGCTCTCCCCCCCCCCCCCCCCGCAGTGCCCACAGCTTCTAAATCTTTTTTTTTACATTAAAATACTGCCACTATATACCTTTTTGGCTTATCTGTATACCATGGTCACGTGATAAACTGCAGGGTTTGCCCGAGTGCTGAGTGTTCAGGTAGGAGGGGATTTCCACAAAAACCTGTGTCCTCATGCTGTTATGGGAGGTGGATCATCCATGAATCAAGATGTGACATCCCACCCACTGTGTTCTTTTTAAGTTACTGGGCATGGAGAAGGGAGGGACTGGGCTGTCATTTAGGATCTGTATACACGCCCAAATGTATGATGTCAGTACCATGTGACCTGAAAAGCTCAGCTCAACAAGGAAATGTTCTCTCCAGCAACAGAGACCAAACTGAGCATGTGCAGCTTTACAACTCTGACTGTGTCTTATCTGGCCTTGCCAAGAGAGACCCTGCAGGAGGGGGAGGATCTATCCATACAGGATACAGAGCATTACCCTCTTAAGTTCCACAGTGAGTATAACAAGTATGCTATTCTGCACATACAGACAAATTTACTGTTGTGGGTTTAGTATCACTTTAAGCCTCATACACGCTTTTTTTCTGTTCAACCCAGCAGCTGACAGCTCAGGAGGAGCCGCTGTACTAACTATCCAAATTATCTGATGTTAATACAGGGATCTCTCCTGCTGTGCTCTTGTGTTCTGACAGGGGTACAGCCCTCCCCCCCTTGCCAGAACACTCCGGTCAGCTCTTTCAGCCAATGGCTGAGAGCGCTGATCAGGAGCTGATCAATAGACCTTATTTGGAATGAGGGGGAGCAAGGTACTTTGAGAGAAACAGAGCCCCCCTGCCCCAAACAACCCCCCATGTTGAGGGCATGTGGCCTGGTATAGTTCAGGAGGGGGGTCGCTCGCTCACCCTCCCTTTTCTGACCTTCAGGGCTGCATGCTTGGATATGGGTCTGGTATGGATTTTGGGGGGGACCCCAGGCCATTAAAAAAAAAATTGGCATGGGAGTTCCCTTCAAAATCCATACCAGACTCAAAGGTATGGATCGGCCCATGTCTTTTTTTCCCTGATTTGTTAATGCCGGTCATTCTTTTAGTTAGATTCCACTGTCAGTGGGTACAGTAAAAGGTACAGTGTAAAAAAAATGTAATAAAATAAATAATACAATATAAAACAAATGTAAAGTGCCCCCATTCCCCTCTGCTTCCCACAAATGCAAAACAGCATGCAGGTCTCGCACACTTATGTAAACAGCGATACGAAACGCATCGGGGTGGCCTGGCTGGAGTCCGGGCTCAGGCTGCCACTCATCTCACTTCATGCCCTTGGGTCTGCTTCATGATGTGCGGCTTTGGATCTTTTCCTTTGACAGCATATTTTCTAGCTTTTTTGGTTCATCTATGTTTGTCCATTTATATCATTATGCTTGCAGAGTCATTGCCAGGCTCACCACCAGTAAATGTCAGTAAATCATGTAAGTAAATCTGCTAAACATTGTTTATGTATCTATGTCAGACTGCTGGTAGTTTCTGCAGGTGTATTAAATCGTAATCACCTGAGACTGCCATGTAAAGTCTATGAGCACTTGTAGCTTGGGATATCGGTACTAGATAGTTAGAGAGTTATTGTCATTCTTGTCCATATGTTTTTGTCTGTCAATCACTGGCAATCACTGAGTATGTGGAACATGTGAAGTAGAAAGAGGAGCGTGGAGGAAAAAGAAGAGTATGGAGCAATATGTAGCTGAATAGACAGGATACAGCACGGAAACTGACTGCCACATTTGGAGGTAACAAGGACTTTTTCTGATTCTTTTTAAATATAATAGACTAAAATGTCTCCTGGATTTTTTTTTTCTTCCTCTGATCTTTGAATAATGGCATTCTAGAGGCAGACCTCAGTGAGCCTCAGTGAGCTTGTTATTTATTAAACCTCCTATCTGGTGCTCCTTGGGGTGATTTTGTAGTCACAGTGGTTTGCTATTGTATACAATTTGAAAAGTATTTCCGTTGCACTGCATATTGCTAAGCCAATGAAGATCTGTTTTTCAATTCTTTCATCCATGTACAATGTACCGGCAACCATAAAAAACACAAAGTAGTACCCTGTAGTGTTGTTAACACAATAGTCTTGCATCCATCCACTATCATCGGTCAACATGAGCTCTACGATTTACTCATGGAAAAGATAAAGAATACAGAGTCAATGCTTGTGTCTCAGTGCTATCCATAAAAACTGAAGAATTTCTTTTTTAATGACTGTTTAAAAAAAAAGAAAACAGAAAAGAGGCTGTTTTTCTAGGATGGAAGAAAACTCTGTCTATCAAGACAGTTTGATTTTTTATTTGAATTATCAAGAAGTTTGTGTTTAGTTTATTTGTTCTTTTTTCATTGGGATTTTTCAACCTTCATTCCCCCCTGTACCCTACAAAGACTACCTCACCTTCCAGCCCCTCTTTGTCTCTGCAATGCAAAATTATATTTTGATCCAAAGAATGTTTCTCTCAGCAGCATTAAAGCCCAACTCTGGTCTGCCACAAAGTGACCCACCCCAGCTATATGAGTAAAATGATCATTTGGTCTGGATAGGGGGTGGGGGGACAGGTACAAATGCCTATTTTATTCCTTGCTGCCTTTGGCAGCTGGCACTTTTCTCTTCTCTTTGATGGTCTGTGGGTCCTCACCATCCTTCTGAACAATGTTAGAATGTTGGTCCTGCATTGTATGTGATGATGTCGGAGCTGTGAACCGTGAGACACTGAAACAAACAGGCTTCTGTGGACCTGCTACAAGGAGAAGATAAAGCCGATAAAGCCTGTGGTAGCAAAACAAAATATACACCCTCTTATACCTGTTCCACCTAGCCCAACAGTCATTTAACCTGTATAGTGGGTGGGGGACCCCACTGCATGGGTACATTTAAAAGCAGCCCAGAGCGGGGCCTTAGGGTAGATATCCATGGTCACCTAAGAGGCTATGTGAGCACTTTCTGCATCAGTCTGTGCTTGTCCTTTGTGTTAAAAAAGTGAAAAAGTTATTTTTTCAACTTTTTTATATTCTGTGTTGCACCTCGGTGCTACTGATCTGCTGCAGCATTTTTACAGCCACCTCTGGTCAACAAGCATGCACTCTAGCAATTGCTGCACATCATTGCTCAAGATGGGTTTATTGATAATGACAACAGAGGAACATATCTATTCAATGTGCATTGGCAAGACCACTTGTAATGTCCATAAGGAGAGTGTTTGACAACAAGGGGAATAATTAAGTAACAAGGACAGAGCGTTGTCATCCTATGGCAGGAAGTGCACGAACAAGGACTTTCATGGCAGGATCACCAGGTATTACCTTCATGAAAATTTTAAAAATATTGAAACTTACTTTAAATACAAATACTGTAGCTGCTGACTTTTAATATAAGGACACTTACCTGTCCAGGGATCCTGCGATGTCCTCACCCGAGTCGATTCTTCAATCGGCTTCAAGTGCAGGTTCCGGCATCTGTAGTAAGGGAGACAGGAAGTGAAGAGTTGTGGCCTGTTTCCTACTACGCATGCATGAGTCACGCTGTGCCTTGTGAATGGTCCCGTAGTTTTCTGGGACCTGTGATGTGTCCCAGAAGACTGCGGGAGAAGGAGAGGGGGCCGAACTTCCGGCTCAGTTTTCAATCTGAGCTCAGACGTGGGAGCGGGTGCCTGTCAAAACCAAGTACCTGCTCCCCCCCAAAAAAAATCCAAATGTGGGGGTGCAAACAAACGGACTTTAGATTTGGAACATGTTTTAAATCTTTCCGACTGACTCGAGTCCGGACGAAAAATCCGCTCGTCTGTATGCTAGTCCGACGGCCGAAAACCGATACTAGGGCAGCTATTGGCTACTGGCTATCAACTTTCTTATTTTAGTCCGGTCGTACGTCATCACGTACGAATCCATCGGACTTTGGTGTGATCGTGTGCGCAAGTCCGTCGGTTCGAAAGTCTGTCGGAAGTCCGTCAAAATTCCGTCGGAAAGACCGTCGGACCTTTGATGCCGAAAAGTCCGCCCCTGTTTACACGGCATTAGAATTATTAGTATCATGTGTTTATTAGGGGTACAGTATGTCCTACTTGTACAATATACTTTTTCCATACCTGGAATGCATGGTCCATGTTTAGAGATTCATCTGAGTTTCTGAACTGGGCTAAAGGGAACTCTGTCACCATCCCTAACCAGCCATGATGGAGTACCTCTGTAAACTAATGCTTCCCTACCTTTGCCCTTACCTCGTTTTCCCTTGGCAGCCCCCTTTTTCTTTCCCCTCACTTTATCTTTATTTTTTTTCTCTTCCGATGATTTTTATTTTCCTTGCCTTTTTTTTTCTCTTTCCCTTCTCTGCGTTTAGCTAGTGTAACACAAACAATATGCACATAGAAGTGATCCCTAAAGCAATGGCAGATTATACAATCTGCATCCTAACTATAATTTTTGATTTACCGTAACTGAATACTTATGTACAGTAAGTACTGATTGTACATTAGTTGGGGAATACCCTTGATCTACAATGGATATACAGTATATTGTACCTCAAACATTGGTAAATGTTTTTTATACACTTGCATTTTTATGTTTATTATAAATGTGAATTTTGTCTTGAAAATTGGAAAACTTTAATAAAATAAAATTTAAACAAAGACTGTGTCAGAAAAATGTGATTCTTTTACAATCAAAAAGTGTGTGTGTTTCTCGGGCTGTAAGTAAAAATCACATGAAAGAAAAATTGCAGGTAGGATATGAAGGACCACTACTAAGAAAATGACTAAGAAAATCACTATATTTTGATCTTGATGTGCTTTATACCCGTAATGACAACATTCAGTATATGAATTCCTTTTTTCTAATTGCAGATACGTTTTTTATACCTTTCTCCACATCTCTCTTTTCGCTGCCATTCTTTCAGGAAAACTGAGAAACATCACATTAAAGGTAAGGTGTTTCTCTTTTTCTGAGTGTAAATTGGAGTACGGCCTGCAATGATGCTTAAAAATCAGTTCTGAGATAGAGATGTTCACTGCTGGACACAGTTGCATCACATTTGAGTCAGGTTCAATCATCTAGTTGAGGCTCAAAACATCAGAAATAAAGGACAGATAAAGGTAAATTACTTTTTTAACTCAATTCATGCTTTGCCTGGATTGCTGCTCTATTCTCCACTAATCAATTTAGAAGTAAATCTAAACCTTCAGAAATCCCAAAAAGTGGATTATTATTATTTTATCAAGTTTAAATCTGAAATCCAATAAACGTTTTTTATGAGCTGAATTCCAACAGTCATTCATCATTTATATTACTTCTTTACCTTTTATTTGAATGTCTACAAGCAGAATGTTCTTTTTTGTTTTACATGCACTACAACAGAAAATTGCATTCCTTGTAAAAGCAGTACTTCAGGCAAATATAAAATATACACCCTTTAGTCATATTGTAATTTCACTACCACTTGCCGTCCGCCCTATAGCAGTTTGTACCATCTTGAATTTAAACACATTTTAGGGTGTGCCCCCCAAATATGTTTTTGTATATTGTAATAGACCCTGACCAGGATTTTTGGGCTGGAGCACCCCTCCCCCTCTTCATTACCTCTTATTTAGTGGCCACCAGTGCATAGGATGTATCCCCTTCAGTTCTCCCACATAGAGGAGTTCAGCTCCCATGGTTGAGACGCAGGATCTTCCATTCTATTACTAGGGTAGGACCCACTAATTCGGGGTACTTTGTCACAGTAAGTGGGCTTAGCACTATATGACCATATAGTGTGACCAACCCCTGTATTTTTTTGAATATGTTCCTCTTATTTAGTGGCCACCAGTGCATAGGATGTATCCCCTTCAGTTCTCCCACAGGAGTTCAGGAGTTCAGGAGTTCAGCTCCCATGGTTGAGACACAGGATCTTCCATTCTATTACTAGGGTAGGACCCACTAATTTGGGGTACTTTGTCGCATTAAGTCGGCTTAGCACTATACGACCATATAGTGTGACCAAACCCCCGTATTTTTTTTAATATGTTCAGGTGTTTTTAACTAGCCTTGCAGGAAATTTTATTCTTGAATGTGAGTGCTGTAATCTGTTTTGTACTGTTTGTTGGTCTTATAGCAGCTCCATCTTGAATTTAAACGCATTTTAGGGTGTGCCCCCCAAATATGTTTTTGGACGTCCTCCCGAACTCTCGCTTCCAGGGGGCGCGTGCATGGAAGTGTCTGTGCTCGCCAGGTTCAATGACAGAGGCCCTGATGAGGGAGTGATCACAATGTAAACAAACTGGGGTCATGCAGAGGTCCAGCTCTCTTCTCTCCTCACAACAATACAGCTTGCGAGGAGAGAAGAGAAATTGAGTGACAAACAGTGAGTGTAATTGATTTTTGCAGTGTTCAACAGTACCCATCAGTGCCACTACAGTACCCATCAGTGCCACCAGTGCCACTACAGTACCCATCAGTGCCACTACAGTGTCACATCAGTGCCACCTATGCCACTACATTGTCCATCAGTGCCACTACATTGTTCATCTGTGCCATCAGTGCCACATCGATGCCACCAGTGCCCATCAGTGCCACCTGTGCCACTACAGTACCCATCAGTCCGATTACAGTGCTCATCTGTACCATCAGTGCCACATCAGTGCCACTACAGTGCCCATCAGTGCCACGTCATTGCCATGTCAGTGCTCATCTGTGCCCTACAGTGCCACTACAGTGCCAAGTGCCACATTAGTGCCACTACAGTGCTCATCAGTGCCACATTAGTGCCACTACAGTGCTCATCAGTGCCACATTAGTGCCACTACAGTGCTCATCAGTGCCACATTAGTGCTAATCTGTACCGTCAGTGCAACCACAGTGCTCTACAGTGCCACATCAGCGCCACTACAGTGCTCATCTGCACCACTACAGTGCCATCAGTGCTCATCTGTGCCACTACAGTAATTATCAGTGCCAACACAGCACTCGTCAGTGCCACTACAGTGCCCAATATTGCACATCAGTGCCCATAAGTGAGTGCTCATCAGTGCCCAGAAGTGACTGCTCATCAGTGTCACCATATCAGTGGATCCTCATCAGTGCCCGTTAGTGCCGCCTTACCAGTGCACATCAGTGCCAGCTAATCAGTGCACCCTCAGTGCGGTGCATTAGTGTACATCAGTGCAACCTCAATAGTGCACAAAAGTGCACCCTCATTAGCATCCATCAGTCCACCTTCATCAGAACCCAGCGGTGCAGCCTCTTGAGTAAGCAGTGCAGCCTCATTAGACCAGCCTCATCAGCACCCATCAGTGTAGCCACCTCTGCCCCAGTGTCCCTGACACAGCAGTTTTTCACCACTGCCCACAGTCACCAATATGTCAAAAAAAAATTCCACTGAGGAGGCATACCATCTTCTTAGCTTGACCGACAAGAGCAGAAAGGAGTCTGCGTCTGATTTTGTTTCAGAATATGAACCCGTTTTAAGCAGTGGGTCTGCTACAGAATCGGAGGAAGAGTAAAGTGTGCCCATGAAACAAATGGAGCAGCAGGCTACCACAAGTAGCGCAGTGGCATCAACCAGCAGCTCAGTGCCATCCATCAGAAAGATAGTGGCATCAACCAGCAGCTCAGTGACATCCACCAGAAATGCAGTGGCATCAACCAGCAGCTCATTGCCATCCACCAGTAGCACAGTGTCATCCACCAGTATCGCAGTGCCATCCACGAGAAATTAAGTACCACTGCAGCAAAGGCCAAGCACTAGCAGGATGTCATCTCAGCCCCAAAGGGTTAGAACCCATGCCAGCCTTCACTATGCCCTTGAAAACCCTCTGTGGCTTCCCCCTATTTCAGGAGCAGCAAACATCACCGCCCAGTCAGGTGTTCAGGTGAACACAGAGAATTTTGCCCCTATTGATTTTTTTAATTTAATTTTTAGCCAAGACCTATTATCTTCCATCATGGCCCAGTGCAACCTCTATGCACAGCAGTTCATAACAAGCAACCCTGGTTCAAGTTGCCCTATGAGTGGAGAGAATTAACAGTGGAGGAATTTAAAATATTTTTAGGTCTAACTTTAAATATGGGACTCACAAAAAAAATTAATTATACTCCTATTGGTCCACTAACCCCATCCACCACATGTCAATCTATTCATCCATTATGCCAAGATAAAGCTACCTTATGATTATGCGGTTCCTCCATTACAATAAATAAAGTGAACAACAGTGCGCTAGACTCAACCTACTATTTGTGATACAATAATAATGGTATATAAATATATAAATATATATGTTTTAAAATGCTTCAGTTCTTTGTGACGAAAAATTCCAATAAATATAGTGATGAAGTAAAAAGGTTATTATGATAAAGTGAAAAATATATATATGTAAATTCCTCCGTGCAAAATCAATTTTCAAGGGAAACGACCTGGATCTGGATGTACAAACACCGTAGGTATCTCCTCACTCCACATCTAGTATGTACAAGCACCGTAGATGTCGCCACTAGGCTCCTTGTGATGCGTTGTGTCACGTGTCGCGTGACTTTCTCAAGACCCTTGAGAAAGTCACGTGACATGTGACGCAACGCGTCGGGAGGAGCCTAGTGACGACATCTACGTTGCTTGTGCATACTAGATGCGGAGTGAGGAGACACTCGCTACAACCTTCTGAACGTTATACAAAGCGCTGATTGTCTTTCTACACATGTGAGTGTAACCATTCACCCGTTGAAGAGTATGTTACATAATAACATTGCGCAATGATGTATTTCTCTTTTGCCTTTATGAGAACCTATGCACACTGAAATCCTGAAAAGTGAAAGAAGACGGCAGAATTTTATGAGTGAGGGAATGATTGCTGTTGGGACTGCTGTGGTCAGGCTGTCCACATCCAGGTGGTTTCCCTTGAAAATTGATTTTGCACGGAGGAATTTACATATATATATTTTTCACTTTATCATAATAACCTTTTTACTTTATCACTATCTTTATTGGAATATTTTTTGTCACAAAGAACTGAAGCATTTTAAAATATATATATTTATATACCACTATTATTGTATCACAAATCTACTATTTTTTTCATATACATAATTTTTGTTTTTTTGGATATATAATTTATCCATTATTAATTATATATATAGAATTTTTTTCCTCCATTACAATGACAACACCCAGTGCCCTCCCCGAAATAACCCATTATATGACAAATTATTCAAAATTCGGCCCCTTCTAAATTATTTCTCTGAAAAATTCCCCCAGTTATATACTCTCGACCAAAGTATCTCTGTGGATGAGTCACTGGTCCACTTCACAGGCAGACTTGGCTTCAAGCAGTTTATTCCCAGCAAATGGGCCCAATATGGGGTTAGCTCTACACGCTATGTGACCGAGCCACGAGGTACATCTATGCCTTACTGGTCTTTGAAGGGAAGGACACCCAACTTCATCCCCCTAAATGCCTAGAGTACATTGGAGCCAGCTGAAAAGTTGTTTGGGAGCTTGTATATCCACTCCTTGGTAAGGGTTACCATCTTTATGTGGATAATTACTATACAAGCTTGCCCCTCTTCCGCAATCGTCACCAGAGGGACATTCCAGCATATGGTACAGTGCGAGCCAATAGGAAGGGCTTCCCCCGAAAAAGGCTCATTACTGAAAGACTACGACAAAGGGAGACGGCGTCTTTGCGGAATGATGAGATATTGGCTATCAGGTGGAGGGACAGACGAAACGTCCACATGCTCACATCGATCCATAACGACACCTACATGGAAATCCCCAGAAGAAACAGCCCAATCCTACAAGAAAAAGCCGCTATTGGTATAAAAAAGTCTCCACTTATTTTTTCAGTTGGGCCATTTATAATACTTATATTACCACAGGTAATCTTTTGTTTACCCTTTGCTCCACAGAATGTATTTTGGGGTGTAAGTCTTGGTATGTACATGCTATCTGTTAGAAATATGTAGGGCCTTCAAAAATATGATAGGCTGTGAGGAAATTAGACGCATAATTTATGTCCCTAGAACACCTGATGGTGCTCCTTGGATGTTGAGCCTCTGTATGTGGCCAGGCTGTGTAAAAGTCTCACACATGTGGTATCGCCATATTCAGGAGGAGTAGCAGAATGTATTTTGGAGTGTCATTTTTGCTATGTACATGCTGTGTGTTGGAAATATCTTATAAATAGACAACTTTGTGTAAAAAAAAAAAAAAAAAAATGTGTTTCGATTTTTTTCCCACATTTTCCAAAAACTTCTGGAAAAAAATGAATTGTTCAAAAGACTCATTATGCCTCATAGATTATACATTGGGGTGTTTGCTTTCCAAAATCGGGCCATTTTGTGGTTGTTTCCATTGTCCTGGTGCTTCAGGGCCATCAAAAGTGTAATAGATGGTTGAGAAATGAGATGTGTAAGTTATGCTCCTAGAACGCCTAAAGGTGCTACTTCAATGTTGGGCCTCTGTATGTGACCAGCTGTGTAAAAGTCTCACACATGTGGTATCGCCATACTCAGGAGGAGTAGCAGAATGTATTTTGGGGTGTCATTTGTGGTATGCACATGCCATGTGAGAGAAATAACCTGTTAATATGACAATTTTGTGAAAAAAAATCTTCATTTTGCAAAGAATTGTGGGGAAAAAATGACACCTTCAAAAAACTAACCATGCCTCTTACTAAATACCTTGAAATGTCTACTTTCCAAAAATTTGGGAGGATATTTGTACTTTCCTGGCTTTTTAGTGTCTCAAGAAATGAGATAGGCCTTCAGTACATCAGGTGTGATCAGGTGTGATCAATTTTCAGTGATTGGCACCATAGCTTGTAGACGCTATAACTTTTACAAAGACGAAATAATTTACACTGATTTGAGTTATTTTTAACAAAGATATGTAGCAGTATACATTTTAGCCAAAATGTATGAAGACAATTACTAATTTGCAAAATTTTACAACAGAAAAGAAGAAAAATGCATTTTTTTACAAATTTTTTGGTCTTTTTTTATTTATAGCGTAAAAAATAAAAAAAAAACAGAGGTGATCAAATACCACCAAAATAGAGCTCTCTTTGTATGAAAAAAGTACAAAAATGTAATATGGGTACAGTGTTGCATGACTGAGTAATTGTCTGTCATTCAAAATGTGAGAGCACCAAAAGCTGAAGCTGGTCTGGTTAGGAAGGGGGTTTAAGTGCCAAATGGGCAAGTGGTTAAAGTGGTTGAAGTAACGCAGTGCCGTATCACAAAAAAAATTTCTGGAGCTGAAGTGGTTATTAAATAATTGGATTTTTTAATATGCTAGTAAAAATAGTAATTCTAACATGTCAAGTACTGGTAATCACCATGCACACCAGAAATTAAGCAGTGCTATCACTGTGGAGACATTTTGGTTAGAATGCGGTCTTCTTAACCTAACTCAGGCACTAGGGTAGATATAAATGTTGAGGGAGTACAGATATGTTTATTCATAGTCTGAAATGCAGGATGGAGATGGAGAGGTGATACAAAAAACAGTAAAACTACAAACTTTCAATAGCCATATCAGTTTTCTGGTAGTATTGTATGGCTGCGGTATATACAGTACATTGCATGCAGACAAATAATATAAACAGAATATACATCAGCTGTTTCAAATGAATTGGCCTTTACTTATACAGTCTGTTTGACTTATCTCTCAATATATAATATACAGTAATTGACGACAGCCAAAGCTACAGAGCTCTGTCAACATAACATGCAGTTGAGTACTTTGCCTATGAAAGCAAGCTGTTGACACAACCTGTTTAAAATAACATACCTGTTTAAATAAAACCTTTTGTACTAGCAAAGGTGTGCCCATTTCAGAACAGGTAAGTGTGTGGAATGGAGCTGATTGTCACAACAGCATTAAGTGTGATGTGGTCAGGAGGGATCTACTGTGACCAGAGGGTGAGTTGGTCAGTGAGCAATGTGACTGGAGGTTGAGGTTGCCTGGGGTTCACTCTGAGGGGGGTAAGGTACTCTGGAGGGGGGTGTATTGTGACCAATGGGGTGGCTGGATGTAATGTAATGGGGGAGACACTCTAGAAAGGCAATGTGTTGTGATTGGGGAACAGTATGGTGTGTTGGAAGGACAACAGTATATAATGTAAAGTACTGTGAACTATATACTGTATGCATTATACCTATCTATCCAGCAGGTGGCACTGTAGTGTTTATCTATGCTAATGTAATCAGAGGATGTGTTATCTCTCTCAGTGTATGTAGTTGTATCCTCCTTTTCCTGTTCCTGTCTCCATGATGTAAAGATATGTTCTGATAATTCTTTTTTTTACACTTTAAATTTGTATTATTTTTTACAAAATACATTCCAATATAGATGAATACAATTAATTGGTATTGATTATCATATTGTATAGAACAGATAATAACAAAAATTGGGGAATAAATAACAAGAAGTAATAATAATTTTAAGGTACAATATCTGAAGTTTGATATCCCGCTACCACCCACCCCAAGTGGGATTATACTGTAGGCAGGAGCTGGTCATCAAATATTCAAATTTTTAGGAGTGAAAAGAAGAAGAGGGGTCTATAAGAAATGCAATATCTTGGTGTATCATATATCACTATTCTTTAAGTAATTGGAGGCTCTCGGGTTGTTTATCCAAGCTTGCCATTTTTTTTTTAAGACAGTGATAGAGAAATTTTTGAATGCTAACATCAATTCGTATTGGGCCTGAGTGTTTAGTCTTATAATGACATTTGACAAGTTAGGAGCTTCTGTGCATTTCCACATGTTGGCAATGGTAAGTCTTGCTGCTATCAGGATATGTGATATTATTGTTCTATAGCAATGTGGGTATATATCTAGATTTAATCCTAATAATTCTGTTGCCGGTGTCAGTTCTGTCAAATTACCTGTAAGTTCTGCAATAAAGGAGGAAACTGAGTTCCAAAAACTTGAAAGATTCTTGCATGACCAAAGAATATGGTATATGTTTCCCACTAATTCCTCACACCTCCAGCAGATGGGGGAGGTGGAAGGGAATATTTTGGCTAATCTATAAGGTGTCAGGTACCATCTGTTAAGAATTTTTTTGTGAATCATCCCAATGTTCTATTCATGAGGATGCTTTACTAGTGATCAATAGGGCTTTATGCCATTGTTCCCATGTTAGGATTTTTTTCCTCTGGGGAAGAAGAGGAGAGAAGGTTGTAGAAAAGCCTAATTCCTCTTACTTTTTGAATTTTGTAGTGTGTGAAAATATTTCCATATTTCTGTTGGGATATCAATTTTGCCAGAAAGGATTATATTTTTTAGATATGCGCATTTGCTGAATTTCCCCTTCTCTATGTTCTTGAAGTGTGCTGGTAGGCAGTTATAAGTTTGGAAGCCTTGTTTGGTCCATTCTTTTGTTGATTGACGTATTTTACAGTAGTCTATTATTCTTGTGGGCAATGCTATTTTAGTGAACAAGTTTCTCTTTTTAGTTTTAGATACAATATGTTTCCAAGCTATTAAAGTTGATTTAATAGAAAGGAGGTTTGGAACAATTATTTTTTTGGTTATTATGTTCTGATATTTCTCCATAAAAGAAAAGCTATTGCTGTATCCAAGAAGCTTCCAGCGCATAATTTCAATACTCTGCACAACATGGTGAAGTCGTTTCCGGTAAGTGCCACTGTTTCTGGCCATCTTGCTCCAGATTATGTTTAATGCTAAAGAATTTACAGTATCTGAAAAGAATTTCCTAGTTCAGGGGCAGCCTTCCAGAATATGTAAACACAACATTTCATATTCCTGATATGTGCCTGCTATACCACGTACTTGTGTGAAAAAGTCTCCTGTTCTCTTTATATTGCTTCCTTTGTGTGAAATCCCTGTTGTTTCTGCCAGTCCCTCTGCTTTCCTATTAAAAACTGACCACACTAAGCAGGAGAGCACACCGTGGTCAGTTCTCAAGCTGTGCTGGGAACTCAGCCTGCTCTCCTCCAATTATCAGACTTGACACACCCCTGTACAGCCTTTCACTGGAAAGCTCATTGTACTGCTGCTCCCCCCCCCCCAGCTCTTATGCAGCTGAGAACAGAGGGAATGTGATCACTTATAAAAAAGGGAAAAAGGTATTTAAAATGTTTATTTTTATATCTATACACACATGTTTTGCCTTTCATTTCTATTTTAAACTGAATGGGCTGTTTTTACAAGGTGATCATTTACAATCACGTTAAATCTTCTAAACATGACTTTGATTTTTTTTTCATACATTATAAAACACAATCACATTATTAGGCAAAAAATAATAAAAAGTTTTTACTTGGGATCTTAACTGTAAGGCTGCAGTCACACCTAGGCGACTTGAATCACGTGCGGAATCGCCACGATTTGGCCCAAGATTCCAAATAGCAGCAATGCTGCGATGCCAATACTTCTTAATGGTACCCCAATCGCAGTACAATTTTGCCACATGATAAATTCCGTCAAATTGCAAAGTATGACACTGTCGCCCAAAAGAAGCTCCTGCTCCTTTTTGAGCAACAAGCTTTGTGTGTTGCGATTTTGCCGCAATTGCAGCCCGATTTATCGCGGAGAACTGTCTGTGCTGACAGGGGAATCAGTCAGCAGACTGACTTGAACGATGAGACATGTCCCCCACCTTTGGACTATACAAGAAGGGCCATTATTACAACAAAACAAGCCAAAAAACACATTTTTCATATCACAAGACATTCCTATGAATATTGTATGTTTTTATTGTAATTCAGGGTGTTTAATATTTGATGGCTTATGCTTTTATACACGCCGTTATGTGAAATGTCCATAATAATATTTATTTATTAACACATTCTTGTTTCATAAGTTACAGTTAGGAAGTTAGTAATTGGGGCGAAGAAAAGAAAACTGTATTTGCACATGACATGTTGTCTTTAGCAAATATTTTCCTTTGTATGTAAGCAATATGCCATGAAAAAAACTTGACATGTGCAAATTGGACTGACAGCGTATTACATGAATTAAAGTCAGATAGTGTTAACTGGAGCTGACAGGTGCTATACAAGATGTGCATATAATGCACACTAAATAATGTAAAGCTATGTCTGGGCACCTAAATGTACTTTATCAAGCACAAGAAGAGATAACATGTTTCACAAACCTTTGAAATGTTGCTTGATCGACTTGCTGAGCGCCCAAGGGATTTGTCATTCTGCAAAACAAAATTAGATTACCAAAATAGGTGTGATAAGTATGTAGGATTGTATCTTCTAGCTTCACTTTCATCCATGCTGTGTCAATTAGATTTAATTACTAGGTAGAACACTGCAGTTTGAATTGATGTCTTTAAATGCTATAATTATCAAAGTATTGTACTGACGTGTGTTGATTATACAGTTTTGGCTTCAGAGTTTGAAAGCGTGAACAAAAAAATAACTTGAACTGAGTTATCTACTAATTTCCTGCAGAGTAAATAATCTTAAGAATAACTGAGGTATGTTTTCAGTGAGTATTGATTGTGAGTGTTCTAGTTATCAAATTTCCCTGAAAGTATATTTATCATATATGCTGTATTATATACACTATATTGTCAAAGGTATTGGGACACCTGCCCTTTATACACACGTCAACTTTACTGGCATCCCAGTCTAAGGTCCCTTTCACACGGACGTGTCCGTGTACGGGCTCCGCTTTGCGTAGCGGGGGATCGCTCCGTGGATCCCCGCTGAGCAGGCAGATGACAGGTCTGTCTCTGCACACTGTGCAGGGACCGACCAGTCAGAGCACCACTCTCCTCTATGGGGGATCGAATGAAGACAGACTATAGAGTCCGTTTTCATCCGATCTGATCTGCAGACAGGTGGAAAAGTGGGGTTTTCCTCTGTCATCAGAAATGGAGCACAGAGGAGACTGATGTTCATCCGCTGACATCCGCTATCCCATAGGAATACATGTATGTCCGTTTTTCATCCGAAAACGGATGGATGAAAAACGGACATACTGTCCGTCCATGTGAAAGGGGCCTTAGTCCGTAGGGTTCAATATTGAGTTGGCCCACCCTTTGCAGCTATAACAGCTTCAACTCTTCTGGGAAGGCTGTCCACAAGGTTTAGGAGTGTGTCTATTGGAATGTTTGACCGTTCTTCCAGAAGCACATTTGTAACGTCAGGCACTGATGTTGGACAAGAAGACCTGGTTCGTAGACTCTGCTCTAATTCATCCCAAAATTGTTCTATCATGTTGATGTGCAGGCTAGTCAGATTCCTCCACCCCAAACTCTCTCATCCATGTCTTTGGGGACCTTGCTTTGTGCACTGGTGCGCAGTCATGTTGGAACAGGAAGGGACCATCCTCAAACTGTTCCCACAAAGTTGGGAGCATGAAATTGTCCAAAATGTCTTGGTACGCTGCGCCTTAAGAGTTCCCTTCACTGGAACTAAGGGGCCAAGCGCAACCCTTGAAAAACAACCCCACACCATACCCCCCCTCCACCAAATGATTTAGACCAGTGCACAAAAAAGGTCCATAAAGACATGGATGAGCGAGTTTGGGGTGGAGGAACTTGACTGGCCTGCACAGAGTCCTGGCCTCAACCAATAGAAAATTTTTGGGATGAATTAGAGCGGAGACTGCGAGCCAGGCCTTCTCTCCAACATCAGTGCCTGACCTCACAAATGCGCTTCTGGAAGAATGGTCACACATTCCCATAGACACACTCCTAAACCTTGTGAACAGCCTTCCCAGAAGAAGAGTTGAAGCTGTTATAACTGCAAAGGGTGGGCCAACTCAATATTGAACCCTTTGGACTAAGACTGGGATGCCATTAAAGTTCATGTGCGTGTAAAGGCAGGTGTCCTAATACTTTTGATAATATAGTATATATATATATATATATATATATATATATATATATATATATATATATATATATATATATATATGGTCTTTAAAAGTTACTGCACGGATTTAAAAAGAAGTGCAGACATTTTTTGTACTGTAAATGTACAGTATATATGATTTTCACATCCTTGCTTAGTTTCCCATGCATTGATGATGGTGTTTCCTATACAGACATAAAAGTTCTCTAATGCCTTATTTCAGACAATGCTCTCAGCACACTTTCTCAACAACTGATTAGGTGAAGATGAAGAGGTTTAAGGATAAGTCACCTAGATATAGCACTTTTTGAATCAGTCTGAGGAGATGTGTGCAGAGAGAAACATGCAGAGCACAATCATTATGTTTTGTTATTAAAGTGGTTCTAAAATCAAAAACAAAAATCTTTTCTCTGCAATAAAATAAAAAAGTCAGACTATCTGTTCTCTCTCTGCCCCTAAACACGTAACTGACTCCTCCCATAGACTCCATAGACTCCTGCTGCTGTCAGTCAAACTCCTGTCAGGAGCCAGTGAAGACATGACTTACATACACTGTGTGTGTCTATAGACACACACAGCCATTGGTCGGGTGTGCACAGGTGCCCCCTAACCACTCAGCTTGCTAAGTAGGCACTGGAGGAGGAAGGAGTGGGGGGACTGCTAAAGGGGAGGTAAGGGACTGCTCTATGCAATATGATTGCATAGAGCAGGTAAGTATAACCTCTTTTATTTCAACAACAAAATCCTTTGATATTACTTTAAACAGAAAAAGAAGACTGTATTTGTAACATATAAATAGAATCTCATCGATGCACATATAGCATATAATTATAAACTAAAAAACATAAAACATTTTGTTTCAGGTGTATGTAAACCCTAACAATGAACTTCTCTTGTTTACTCCCCTTTGGTCTGTTAAATACACAATTGAAAGCATTTTGTTGTACAGTAAAACCTTGGATTGCGAGCGACACGGTTTACGAACGTTTTGCAATACAAGCTGTTTTTTTTTTAATCCTGACTCAATTTGTGAGCGTTGTCGCAAGACGAGCAGGATTCAAGCCTCTGGGGTGTGCATTACCGCTTGTGGCCAGAGGTAGGGGGGCGCCAGAGACACTCAGAGACACTTGGAGACATGCAGGTTTCTGAGTGTCTCAGAGTGTCTCCGAGTGGTCTCCGAGCTTCTCCACCGCCCCCCCCCCCTTCACCTCTGGCCACATGTGGTAGTACATACACTAGCAGTGACACTGGAACGCATTATCTGAGTTTCCATTGATTCTTATGGAGAAACTCGCTTTGATATGTGAGTGCTTTGGATTACAAGCATGCTTCTGGAACAAATTATGCTCATAATCCAAGGTACTACTGTATATGTTCAATATGTACAAAAAATACCTGTTGCTCCTGTCAGAAATTCAATGACTATATTACCTCCTGTAGTGATTTGGCAGTTCTCTGAAATTTTAAACAACGTAATTATTACTGCCTGGGTTCTCTCTTTAAACTATACACCATTCCCCTCCTCTCCCTATATTATGGAAATGAGGAGAGGGGGAGGTGTTCTGTAGCCCTAATACACTTCCTGACCTAGGGTGACAACACTGCTCATCTATAGATAGAGTAAATTGAGCATTGTCACTGTAGTACAGGAAGCGTGTTACTGGCAGGATCAAACGTTTAAAATAAAGAAAAGCCCGAAAAGAAGAATAATGGATCGTATCTAAAAATAAGTAGGCTGCAATATATAACATTTTTGACCCCCCGTGTGTGCCCCCGTCAAAACGCTTCTTAATTTTTTGTGGTTACTAGCCAACGGAAACACCTGCTGAATTTTTATACTCCAATGGCATTATATTTACACCAGGTTTCCCAGTTGCAACCAACCATAGTAGATATTAGCAATTTATACAACCGTCATAGGCGTGCGCAGCCTATTGCATTAGGGTGTGCACCCCAAAGCTCAAACACTATACACATTACACACTATACCCATATATACACATTTGTGTATATATATATATATATATATATACACACATGATATTGTCAAAAGTATTGGGACACCTGCCTTTACACGCACACAAACTTTAATGACATTCCAGTCTTTGTCCATAGGGTTCAATACTGTATTGGCCCACCCTTTGCAGCTATAACAGCTTCAACTCTTCTGGGAAGGCTGTCCACAAGGTTTAGAAGTGTGCATTTATGAGGTCAGGCACTGATGTTGGACGAGAAGGCCTGGCTTGTAGTCTCTGCTCTAATTCATTCCAAACGTGTTCTATCAGGTTGAGGTCAGGACTCTGTGCAGGCCAGTCAGGTTCTTCCACCCCAAACTCTCTCATCCATATCTTTATGGACCTTGCTTTGTGCACTGGTCCAAATCATTTGGTGGAGGGGGGGTTATGGTGTGGGGTTGTTTTTCAGGGGTTAGGCTTATAATATTAACTAAAACATATAAAATTAAGTGTAACAATCTAAAAAATAAAAATTCCAAAGTGCTATAATGGTGTGAACCTCCCAACTAAAAAGTTAATGCACTTGAGCTTAATTTGTATTGCAATTATCTGAAGAGGAGTTTCCACCATCCCTGCTAAGTTTATATTTTGATGTCTTGCTTTCAGTTTGATGTGTATTATATGTGAAGTTGTGTATCACAGAGACCGGTATTATGGTATTATTGAAGTTAATTGAGATTTCCATACATTAGATGGTTCCACCATTATTAAGTTATTGATTAGTAAGTTAGCGCTGTGGGCTGTGTGGTGTGGAAATACACGTAACACTGCTTAGCAGCAGGCCTTTTACTGACACTTTTTTGACTTTACCTCCAGTAGTTTATTGTAAATAGTAGTGTGGTGATCACCTTTTAGACCCCTTTCACACATGCGGATCCGTTTTTACTTCTCCGCTTGCTCAGCAGGGATCGCTCCGTTGATCCCCGCTCAGCCGGCGGATGACAAGTCCGCCTCTGCACTCTGTGCAGGGATGGACCTGTCAGAGCTCCGCTCTCCCCTATGGGGGGATCGGATGATTACGGACCGCCTGTCCATTTTCATCCATTCCAATCCGCCAGACGGATGAAAATTAGGGTTTGCATCCATCTGGATTTTGCAGGTCGGATCGGATGTCAGCGGACATGCCCGTTCAGATCCGCCTGAAAAAACTGACAGGCGGATCTGAATGGTCCGCATGTGTTAAAGGGGCCTTATACTAAAGATTGGCATGTGGCATTAATAAACATTGACAGATTTCAGTTGTGCTCCACCAGGCCCTCACACATGAACAATGTGCCTGGCTGCAGAGTTTATCTCCCCATCCCTGCACTTAGTGCACTTTTGAGCATTGATTGGCAGCACTGATGGGCACTGATTGGCAGCACTGATGGGCACTGATAGGCAGCACTGATTGGCAGCACTGATGGGCACTGATAGGCAGCACTGATTGGCAGCACTGATGGGCACTAATAGGTGCCCCGATTGACACTGATAGGTGGCATTGATTGGCAGCACAGATGGGCACTGATATTTGGCACTGATTGGCAGCACAGATGGGCACTGATAGGCAGCACTGTTGTCCACTGATTGTTAGCACTGATTGGCAGCACTGATGGGTCCTGATTGCCACTGATAGGTGGCACTGATTGGCAGCACTGATAGGCAGCACTGATGGGCACTGATAAGTAGCACGGATTGGCATTGATAGGCTGCACTGATTGGCAGCCCTGATTGGCACTGATTAGCAGCATTGATGGGCAGTAATTGGCAGCACTGATGGGCACTAATAGGCCGCACTAATTGGCACTGATAGGCAACACTGATGGGCACTTATAGCCACCGATAGGCAGCAATGATGGGCACTAATTGGTAGCACTGATGGGCCCTGATTGGCACCGATAGGAGGCACTGATTGGCACAGATAGGCAGCACTGATGGGCACTGATTGCCATTGATAGGCTGCACTGATTGTCAGCGTTGATGGGCAGTAATTGGCAGCACTGATGGGCACTGATAGGTGGCACTAATAGGCGGCACTGACTGGCAGCACTGATTGGCACTTATATGCAGCACTGGTGGGCACTGATTGTCAGCACTGATTGGCACTGATAGGCGGCACTGATGGGCACTGAGAGGCATTGATAGGCAGCACTGATTGCCATTAATAGCCAGCACTGATAGGCACTGATAGGCAGCACTGATGGGCACTAATTGGCACTGATAGGCAGCACTGATGGGCACTAATAGACAGCACTGATGGGCACTGATTGGCATTAATAGGCCGCACTGATTGGCACTGATAGGCAGCACTGATGGACACTAATTGGCACTGATAGGCAGCACTGATGGGCACTGATAGGCAGCACTGATGGGCACTAAGTGGCACTGATAGATGGCACTGATGGGCACTGATAGGCAGCACTGATGGGCACTGATAGGCAGCACTGATGGACCCTGATTGGCAGCACTGATGGGCACTAAGTGGCACTGATAGGCAGCACTGATGGGCACTGATAGGCAGCACTGATGGACACTGATTTGCAGCATTGATTGGCACTAATGGGCACTTAAATGCTACACTGATGGGCACTGATAGGCTGTACTGATGGGCACTGGTTGGCAGCATTCATTGGCACTAATAGGCAGCACTGATGGGCACTTATTGGCAGCATTGATTGGCACTGATAGGCAGCACTGATGGGCTCTGATTGGCAGCACTCATGGACACTGACAAAGGAGAGAGGGAGTTTCACATGCAGCAGATTGTGAGACTTGCCAGAGCCGCTCAGTGTGTAAAATCAGCTGTCACAGCTCAGCCACAATGTTGGGGATGGGCAGGGCCGAGCAGCTATAAAAACACCAATGATTGGGCTGCTTAAGAAAGGGGGCGGAGCCACATAAATGTAGCGACCTGCCAGACCCCATCCCATTGGCTTGTGTTTGATAGCTGTTCATCCCCGCCCATCTCCGACATCGTGGCTGAGTTGTGACAGCTGGTCCCTCTCCATGCATGCAGTTACATTACCTGACAGTTTCACACACTGAGCAGCTCTGGTAAGCCTCACAATCTGCTGAATGTGAAACGGTTTCACAGGCAGCGTGGGCTACACACTGCTTGGATGCAGCTTTTCACAGCAGATCTCAGGAGACATCACGGTGATTAGGGTGTGCCCAGGCACACCCGGCACACCCTGTGCGCACGACTATGACAACCGTGATGTTCTGATGTTTCTCCATAATAAAGAATAAAACAGCAACCTAAGGCTTACACCTTCATTGGGCCATGAGGGTGGTACACAAACTGGTGAAGAGATATCTCATCAATGGAGCCCAAAGAGTATAATAAGCTGGCAAGAGATTCATCTTATCAATGACAATGAAAATAAATTATGGATTGAATTGATTATGTGATAATTATATTTACTGTGACCATATCTGACCAAAAAAAAAAAAAATACAGATTTCCGTTAGAGGAACTCCTTTGCTAAAACCAATATCTAAAATAAAACTGCCCTTCAAAGAAGAACTCACCTCCCCTGCTATCTGTGCCACTAATTATTCTGCAGTGAAGAGAAATTGTCTACTGAATTTTTTTTCAAAAACCAGCCCTTTTGGGAGGGTCATTTTCTGCACAATCCTGTTGCGCTCAGTGGTTTCTTCTGTTAACTCATACATTACTACTCTTTCCAATAGTAATGTAGAGGTCAGTGGGAGGAACCACTAAACAGAGTATGGGACTAAGAGATTGACACTCCAGGAAGTGTCAACTGAAGATTCTTAAAGGAGTTGTAAAGGCAGAAAGTTTTTTATCTTAATGCATTTTATCCACCTTAAGGCCGGCCATAGATGGTTCAAATCTCGGCCGATTCAGCTCAAAGTCAAATTCCAAACTGTGCACACATGCACCTCTAGCTTCACTAGCTAACCTCCTGACTTTACTGACCTCCTCTCTCCTGGGTGGAATCGTGAACTAGGGCCCACACCTATCCTAAAATGCCTGTGCATACTTGTACAATCAGTGGGAGCTGGTGGCTCACAAAACATGGAACAAGGACTGGAGACTTCATCCCTCCCAAAGTCTTTATGAAGCTCCAGGACCTGCTGCATATCAGAACTTAGTAATTCTAGAGAACACTGAACAACTAGTTTCCCATGCAACAAACATACATCCTGGAGTAACTGAACTTGTATGAATGAGAATCCTGAGTGGTACTCGACCCAACTCGACACCATGACATTGTACTGTTACAATATATATATATATATATATATTGTCAGTGACAGTAGCAAATATGAGAATTATTACAAACAACATTTGCTCACTGAAATCGCTGATGTTTTGCAGGGAATTTAATAGAGCGAATAAAATGGAACTGTAGCTGGAATAATTTCAGAAATGGACAACACAACAAAAGAAGGATAGAGGTTTGTCTGTCTGTAAAATCTTGTGTCACACCAGTCGTAAATTAAATATCAATGATGACTGTGACAGCAAGAAGTTCACACAGGCAAACAAAAATGATGAAGATAAAGTATAATATGCTTTTTGGAACTTGTTATAAGCCATCTCATATAAAAAGTGCTGAAGATCAAACACTGCCACAATCTGAAAAAAAAGCCTGTAGAAATTGAGTGCATATTATGAGTGATAAATATTACTTAAAACAGTGATATATTAAGGTAATTTATTTAAATAGAAGGTGTTTGGCATTTGCTGATTAAAAGAGGTTTGAAAAGCTGGAAGCACATATATTTTTCTGGTTTATTATTAAGGGTGACATCAATTATCCAGAGTGAGACATTAAAGCTACTTTTCCTAGTAAAGGGCACAGATTTTTGTCAACATTACAAGACAATTATCTAAGAAAAGTGGTAACTTTACTAACGAGATGGGAAGCTCTGCTTGATTTGATAATTTCTAACAAAATTCCATATCATTTATGCAGGTTCAGATGTTTGTGAGCAATGAAATTAAAACACCATTGTAATGTTTTAGTTGCTTTTTATTGACGTATTGGATAAGAAGATTTGTACAAAAATTATTCTAAGAAAAAATGAAAACCAATATGCCTGAATAGGAATAGGAAAGTATTAAAGGCTAGATTCACCTTTCTGCAGGAAATAATCAATGCACATATTTTTGCTGGAAACAAAATGTGCATTTAATATTTCTTGCACAGGAGCCTGCAGAGCATTGCACCCACAATCAGTGGATCGCGGGTGCGATGTTGGGCTCCTGCAGGCATGTTCTCTGGCTTTCTGCCCGTACCTCCGCAGAGGCAGTGGCAGGCAGGACTTGTATTTTTCTCATTCACAATTATCTGTGAATGAATTACGCATCTGTCCATGCGGAGCCGGACCGGAGTGCCCTCAGAATAGGTATAGACATCTTTCCTTTACAGGATAGTTATTATAGGGTTTAGAAGGTGGGAGCCAGATTAAGCTTAGATAGCATTTGACTGACATTCTACTTTAAGCAATTAACTTCCTGATTTGGCAATTTAGCCTCCATCTCCAGCCTTCCTACTGCATAGTGTATCATCACTATCCCCTCTGTCCAATCAACAGGGAGCTGACCCAGGATACAGTAATGCTCATTTTGCAAGCAACAGAGTGGTCTTATTGAGTAGTATAGGTGTGTTTATTCCATCAATGGTTAACCAGAATTAGAAATCATTTACTGTGTGTATTTCTGCTGTATATTAATTTCTTTTATTGGTCTGATGCATGAAAGTAGAATTACTTGTGCTATTTTTGATGAAATACAACAAGATAATGTATAGTACAGGGTGACCGATGGGAGTCCCACCTTTTTTGAGAACGGGTAGTACATGATAAGTGGTGATGGGAGGGGGAGGAGCTAGGCGTTCCCCCCACTGAAATGCCAATTCAGTCACAATGAAGCAGTTGACGTCCCAACATCATTTGTTTGCTTACAACAGCTTTGTTCGAAGTAGTGAGTCTATCACAGTAACACAGCGGATATTTCATCGAGAATTCAATATTGATCGACACAGAGCCATTCCCAGTCGCAATAATCATGATGAGCGATGAAGCTCATTTTCATTTGAATGGAACAGTAAATAAGCAGAACCTTTGTTACTGGGCTCCCGAAAATCCTAGGAACACTCATGAAACACCTCTCCACTCTGCACGTGTTAGAGTGTGGTGTGCAGTTGCCCCCTTTGGCATTATGGGCCCGTATTT
Source organism: Lithobates clamitans (assembly GCA_037952925.1). Lineage (NCBI taxonomy): Eukaryota > Metazoa > Chordata > Amphibia > Anura > Ranidae > Lithobates > Lithobates clamitans. The sequence goes on from JBBGZY010001141.1 coordinate 1,687,679, forward strand.
TTGGAGGAAAACAGCGTAACAGTGACTGTTAATTCGGAAAGTTACATTCACATGCTGAACAACTTCTTTTAACAAGAACTGCGAAGACGACAAATAAAAATGAGAAAGGTTTCATTTCAGCAGGATGGTGGCACAACGCATACTGCCAACGCACCAATGGAAGTTCTTCAAAACATGTTCCCTGGGTACCTCATTTCACGTTTTGGCGATGTGCCATGGCCCCCATCATCTCCTGACTTGTCATCATGTGATTTCTTCTTATGGGGGTACCTGAAGAGCCGCGTGTGCACTCATAAACCCTGTAATTTGAATGAATTGAAGGATGCGATCTGACAAGAAGTGCTCACAATTGATTAACAGCTGGTGGCCCAAGTGATGGACAAATTTTCAAGCGAAGGATTGAAAGATGCATTAAAATGGATGGCCGTTATTTAAATGACATTGTTTTCATAACTGAATAAGTAACTCAAATGCCAACCTCTGTTTTTGTAAAAATAAATCTATTTCGAGTTAAAAATCTACAGAGATCTGTTTTTTTCAAAACTGTCAAACTCCCATCGGTCAACCTGTATATGGTCCTAGACACAAAAAACCTTTTGCTCTATGGCAGCATCTCAGAAGTTGCTTTATAGATATACATATGTAAAGTGATGTTAGCCTTTTAAATTAAGGCTAACATAAATAATCAACAAACTCACAACAGATTTTTTTAAATTTAGTGCATAAGTTTGAAAAAATATATATACTGTATGTATTAAGACGTGTGATTATGATACATAGAGCACAAAAAAACACATCTTTTGTAATACATTTAAACAAAACTTTTTACTTTATTCTGTTGGGATCTTGTTGATTATTTATAGTACTTTAAAAGTACATCTCTTTATGTATTTATAGTATGTCTACAAGGGTTGCACCGATACAATTTTTTAAAGACCGAGTATAAGTACGATACTTTTTTTCAAGTACATGGCGATACCGATTACTGATAATTTATTTTATGTCATGTGACGGTGGCACTAATTTGCAGCACTGATGGGCACTGATGGGGTGGCACTGATGAGGAGGAACTAATATGCAGCACTGATGGGCACTGATAGGTAGCACTGATGGGCACTGGTGAGATGGCACTAACGGCACTGATGAGGAAGCACTAATAGGTGGCACTGATGAGGCGCGGACTGTCAGTGGTTTTTTATTTATTTTATTTTTTAAAACTTTTTTTTACAACTTTTTTTTATAAGATGCTTTTTTATGGGGGGGGGGGAGTGGATGGTGTCAGTTTTTTTTTTTTTTTAACCTTTAAATATTTATTATAATTCTTTTTTTTTATCAGACCTGTTGGGGGGCTTTGGTGAGATATCAGGGGTCTTAACACCTGGCATCTCCCCTTTGGAACTCAGCTGCACTGAAGATGAATGGAGAGGAGACAGAGGCTCATCTCCATTCATAAACTGAAGCATCATCAACACAGTTGACTATGCTTAGTTATGAATGGAGAGAGCCAGTGATCACTGACTCTGTGCGTTCGGAAAAGGAAAGACATGGTCTCGCGGTAGGGGGAGGAGGAGAAGTGGCTGTCAGATGCTTTATTAAAAGCTATACAGGGAAATCGGAAATGAGTTTGGTGGTGGGGTTTGGGTCTACTTTGAGAGATAAAAGTCACTTAAACATGTTAAGATTGCTGTTCATAAGACGCATCAGCTGATGTAAACCATGCCTTGAAAAAAGGAGCTCTTTGAAATTATACATCTAATGCCATGTACACACGAGCGGACCTTTCGACCGGACTGGCCCGACAGGGACGAATTCGTCAGACAATCCGACCATGTGTGGGCTTCATCAGACCTGTAGCGGACTTTTTTGGGTGAAAATCAGACAGACTTTAGATTTGAAATATGTTTCAAATCTTTCCGACGGACTCGAGTCCAGTCGAAAAATCCACTTGTCTGTATGCTAGTCCGACGGATTAAAACCGACGCTAGGGCAGCTATTGGCTACTGGCTATCAATGTCCTTATTTTAGTCCGTTAGTACGTCAATACGTACGAATCCGTCGGACTTTGGTGTGATCGTGTGTAGGCAAGTCCGTTCGTTAGGAAAGTCCGTCAAAAGTCTGTTGGAAAGACCGTCGGACCTTGGATGCCGTAAAGTCCGCCCGTGTGTACACGGCATAAGACTAGTTGATCTACATAAGGCTGGAAGGGAAAGGGATGCAGAGCAATGCAAGGGGATGCCAAGCAACCTCAAAGTGTTTAGGCATAGATAGATAGATAGTTTCTCTGATCTTTCTGCCTATTCAAGTTAGCAAGTTCTGCTATACAATAATAAGACCTGGTAGGCATAAGATGGAAAATATCAAACCAAGCTGTTGGCACGCAGCAAATACAGAAAGTATAATAACTGAGCCAAATCAGGACTCAGTAATGACTCGCTGTCTATTAAACTTTTAGCAAATAAGAAAGATAACATTGGAATAATATTGATGGTATATACTGTTATATACTGTATATATATATATATATATATATATATATATATATATATATATATATATATATATATATATATATATATATATATATGCTCTCTCTCGCTCTCTCTCTCTCTCTATATATCTATATATTGTCGCTTCTCTATTTTGTAGAAACTCCTGCTATTAACCTGACTTTTAATTAATCAATTGGTGTTAGAAATAGCTCATATGAAAAGCTAAAGCCCTCCTAAATGATGTTTAATGCACTGAAATAAATTAGTTTCACTGAAAAAAGATTTATCATTTAATGAAGACAGACAGGTCAAATTTTGGCAAGACAAAGTTTTGTCGCCTATACAGAAATTGAACAACTTTACTGAAAATCCAAAAATATGTCAGCAAATTAAGTAGTGGTGCTGTGAGATCCACATTTAATATCTTGTATGACTTCCATGAGCTTGAAGGACAGCATCCATGCGGTTTGGCAAGGATTCATACAATTTATTGATGAAGTCATCAGCTATAGCAAAGAAAACAGTCTTGCATGCCTCCCAGAGTTCATCAATATTCTTTGGTTTCGTCTTCCATGCTTCATCTTTTATCCTACACCACATATGCTCAATGATGTTCATGTCTGGTGACTGGGCTGACCAATCCTGGAGCATATTGATCTTCTTTGCCTTAAGGAACTTTGATGTGGAGATGGAAGTATGCGATGGAGCACCATCCTGCTGCAAAATTTGGCCTTTTTTATGGTTGGGCATATAAGAGGTAGCTAAGATTTCTTGGTATTTTAGACTATTGATGTTGCCTTCCACCCTGCAGATCCCTCGCACACCCCCATACTGGATGTAACCCCAGACCATGATTTTGCCTCCACCAACTTCACTGTTTTCTGGGTAAATCTCGGCTCCATGCGGGTTCCAGTAGGTCTCCTGCAATATTTGCGGTGACTGTGGTGTAATTCAACAGAAGATTCATCTGAAAAATCCACCTTCTGCCACTTTTCCAGAGTCCATCCTTTTAGCAGGCTGTGGCCCTTGGCAAATGCCACACGGTTTTTCAATTGTCTTTTGTTTAGTGCTGGCTTATGGGCACTGATTCAACCATGGAGGCCATTTCGAGACAGAATCTGACAAACTGTTCTGGTTGACACAGGGACTTCAGGTGACCAGGTCTCGTGGAGCTCTGCTGCAGTGGAAAATGGGCTGGCCTTGGATTATCGAGCCAACAAACGGTCCTCTCGAGCAGTTGTCTTGCGGGGTTGGCCTGACCTGGCCTTGTCCAAAACGTCTCCAGTCTCTTCAAATCTTTTTTTTATCCTCTGAACTTGACGCTGAGACACATTGAAGGTGTCTGCCACATCAGCAGTGGATCTGGTCTTCAGCTTCTTGATAATCAACACTTTAGTCTCCGGGTGAATCTTAGGCATGTTTGCAGAGGTCTAGTTGCAGTTGAGAAGGTCTAGTGTACTGGTCTTCTTTTTATACACACCTGAGACCTAATTGATCCATTATTAGTCACAGGTGAAGCTCATATAACAAGGCGACAACACTTATGTCTTGGCAAAAACTGACTCAATGGGCTTTACCAATCTGTGAATATTAGAATACTTTTTGTCAGTTTCTTTTTGCACTGAAACATTATTACAAAAGCTGTTGGGATTAAAATGACCCAAAATCTTGATTCGAAATATATTTTAGCGGCACTTCAGGTCAATTTGTACACAAGTGACAAGACTTTTGTCAGGGACTGTATATAGATATATACACGCACATGAACTTTAATGTCATCCCAGTCATAGTCTGTAGGGTTCAATATTGAGTTGGCCCACCCTTTGCAGCTATAACAGCTTCAACTCTTCTGGGAAGGCTGTCCACAAGGTTTAGGAGTGTGTCTATGGGAATGTTTGACTATTCTTTCAGAAGCGCATTTGTGAGGTCAGGCACTGATGTGGACAAGAAGGCCTGGCTCCCAGTCCCCGCTCTAAAAATTCATTCCAAATGTGTTCTATTGGTTTGAGGTCAGGACTTTGTGCAGGCCAGTCAAGTTCTTCCACCCAAACTCACTCATCTATGTCTTTATGGACCTTGCTTTGAGCACGGGTGCAAATCAGGGATTATGTTGTGGTTTTGTTTTTCCGGGGTTGGGCTTGGTCCTTTAGTTCCAGTGAAGGTAATTCTTAAGGCGTCAGCATAGCAAGACATTTTGAACAATTTAATTCTCCCAACTTGGGGATGACCCCTTCCTGTTCCAACATGACTACGCACCAGTGCACAAAGCAAGGTCCATATAGACATGGATAAGCAAGATAGGGGTGGAGGAACTTCTCTGGCCTACACAGAGCCCTGACCTCAACCCAATAGAACACCTTTGAAATGAATAAGAGTGGAGACTGTGAGCCAGGCATTCTCGTCCAACATCAGTGCCTGACCTCACAAATGCGCTTTTGGAAGAATAGTCAAACATTCCCATAGACACACTTCTAAACCTTGTGGACAGCCTTCCCAGTAGAGTTGAAGCTGTTAAAGCTGCAAAGGGTGGGCCAACTAAATATTAAACCCTACAGACTAATGCCCCGTACACACGGTCGAACACTGATCGGACATTTCGACAACAAAATCCTAGGATTTTATCCGACGGATGTTGGCTCAAACTTGTCTTGCATACACACGGTCACACAAAGTTGTCGGAAAATCTGATCATTCTGAACGCGGTGACGTAAAACACGTACGTCAGGACTATAAACGGGGCAGTAGCCAATAGCTTTCATCTCTTTATTTATTCTGAGCATGCGTGGCACTTTGTGCGTTGGATTTGTGTACACACGATCGGAAATTCCAATAACGGATTTTGTTGTCGGAAAATTTTATAGCCTTGTCTCAAACTTTGTGTGTCGGAAAATCCGATGGAAAATGTGTGATGGAGCCTACACACAGTCGGAATTTCCGACAACAAGGTCCTATCACACATTTTCCATCGGAAAATCCGACCGTGTGTATGGGGCATAAGACTGGGATGCTATTAAAGTTCATGTGCGTGCAAAGGCAGGTGTCCCAATACTTTTGACAATATAGTGTATATAGTGTGGAGTATTACTATATAGAGCAGAGCATTCCTATGAAGGAAAATGCAAACTCAGTAATATATTACTGTATTAGAAATATGACAGAACATCAATGAAATCAGGTGAGATACAACATCAGTGAAGTGACATTTTTGCTATAAATCATGCACCAGGGCACTGTTTTACTGTAGTCCATGTACAAGTTAGTTCATCTCATCCTAGCAAGCTATTTAACTGTCACTCAGTAAATTAGTTTTTTTTTTCATGTGGGATGATTTAGATATAACCACAAGATTTCATTAAAAAAAATAGCTTAGGTTAAAGTGTACGCAAGCTACTATGTAAAAGCTTTATAGGGAAAATTTATCTAAATTGGTGCAAATCTTTTATCAAATAACGATTTTTTTAGGTTAAAAAAATAACACATTATTTAACATTGACAATTCACATGTTTTTTTTAAACAAAGGACAATGTGCTAAATTTTTCATACATTTGCTGTAGAGAGGGTACAGGCAAAATTATTAATCGGCCAGCTCTGCTTGAATGTTCGTGCCCTATGCCTCTTTAGTTTATGTTACCACCAAGGGAACCTAGAGCAAGAATTTCTTCTAGAATGGTAAGTATATGAATACTTATTTTAGCATTTGTGAATTAAAAGATGAAGTCTATGCAGATACTGAAAAAAAAACAATTAACATAGCCATGAATACATTATTAAAGCATAACTAAACCCTAAAACCAAATTTTATATATTGCACTCTATCAGTTCTTAGATGAAATGGCTGCATAATTTTTTACTTTATTTTCATGTGGTAATCCAATCAGTAACACACTTTCTGTTCCAAGGAGACAACACTCACTGCACTGTATCTATGTAACAGCGTTGTCATCGTAGGCTGTTCTTTTGATTTGGACTATAAACACCTCCTTCTCTACATTACATAGGGCGGGGGTATTCTGTAGTTCACAAAAGATAGTCAGGAAAGCTAATATCATTATTTGAGCTTTTATTCACTACATGGTAATTCTGGCAATATCAATAGGAATTTTTCTTTACTGGCTGAAATAGCCTAAAATGGGAAACCAAATGCAGACACCAGATCTGAGGATTGGTAAGCTGCAATATATTATATTTTTATTCTCGGGGTTAGATATCTTTTAAGTGTGTATATATATATATATATATATAAAAAAATACAGTAATTATGTGTACTCGAACCTGTCTCCAGCTACAGTGATTCACTTTTACCCATTGGTAAAGGACCCCAGTTCTCCAGTGAACATGCTCACAAACCTCTGGTGCACACCTTGAAGCACACACAGAGCAAAGCAGAGAAATTGTTGCTATGAGAGTGCCATGCCATAACCATAAACTAGTTATCAAAAAGTTAATGATACAAAGCTTTAAAGGGTAAAAAATGCAAATAAGAAAAAAAGATTTGGCATATGCAACTGCGACAAGCCATATTGTAATTGAATGTTAGTACCGTATATACTCGCGTATAAGTCGAGTTTTTCAGCACATTTTTTTGTGCTGAAAGTGCCCCCCTCGACTTATACTCGAGTCAAGCACTTTTCTGCAGCAAAAAATGTCATTTTCCGAACAGATTTTGGGGCCCCGTATCTCAGGGCCACTTGGTACTAGGAACTCCAAATTTGGTGTGTAAACCCAGTGGAACCACAACATATCCATAGCTGGGGTTCCTAGCACTATATGGCCCCGAGATACGGGGCCCCAAAATCGGTTCGGAAAATGTCATTCTCTGCTGCAGAAAAGTGCTTGACATTTTCTGAACCGAATTTGGGGCCCCGTATCTCAGGGTCACTTGGTGCTAGGAACCCCAAAATTGGTGTGAAAACCCAGTGGAACTGGTACCACAACATATCCATAGCTGGGGTTCCTAGCACTAAGTGGCCCCGAGATACGGGGCCCCAAAATCAGTTCGGAAAATGTCATTCTCTGCTGCAGAAAAGTGCTTGACATTTTCTGAACCGATATTTGGGGCCCTGTATCTTAGGGACACTTGGTGCTAGAAACCCCAGCTGTGGAAATTTTATGGTGCTAGTTCCTCTGGGTTTGCACACCAAAGTTGGGGTTCCTAACACTAAGTGGCCCCAAGATACGGGGCCCCAAATGCGGTCAACTGTGTCCATCTGCAGCAATATCATTTCGGGACCCTTTGGGTTCAGAGACCCCAAATTTTGGCTGCAGCTAGGGGGCATCTAGGAACCCTTAACTACCGAGTTTGAAGTTCGGGGGACCTATGGCTGCAAATGGGCACAGTGAGGCTGCAAATGGGCATTGTTGACCCTCTTTTCCACTTACAGTAGCTGTGCATTTCTTACCCTCGTCTTATACTCGGGTCACTAAGTTTTTCCCATTTTTTTGTGGTAAAGTAGGGCCTCGACTTATATTCGGAACGACTTATACTCGAGTATATACGGTAAATTATCTTTTCTTTTCGGTCTGCAGTTCTTTAATTTTTTGTAAAAAATCAATGCAATATGGCAACCTGGACACCTTCTGTACCCAGTTGGTATACAGAACACCCCCAGAAATGTAATTTACTGCTTGTGTAATTGGCTTACTGATTTTCCCAGAAGTCTGCATTAAGATACAAGTCACATTTTAGACACCCTCTGCAACAATAAAAAAAAAATTTTGATGAGCTGCTCCTAAAGGGGGAAACTTTCCTCATTAGAGCACTGCAAGTGCATCAGCTGATCAATAATGAAAAGTCTCTCCCACTCAAAATCAGTATCCAAAAAACCTATGCCGCATACACACGAGCGGTTTTGCCATCTGAATAAACTCTGAAGGTTTCTCCGACAGAATTCTGCTCAAGCTGTCTTGCATACACACGGTCACACCAAAGTCCAACCGTCAAGATTGCGGTGACGTACTACCGGACTAGAAAAAGGAAGTGAAATAGCCAGTGCGCCACCCTTTGGGCTCCTTCTGCTAATCACATCGGAACAGCATACAGACCAGTGTTTTTTCCGATAGTAATTAGTTCAGTCGGAAAAATATAGAACATGTTCTCTATCTAAGTCCGTCTGAATTTTAGATGGAAAAAGTCCGATGGGGCATACACATGGTCGGAATATACGATGAAAAGCTCCCATTGGACTTTTTCTGACGGAAATTCCGCTCGTGTGTATGCGTCATTAGAAGAACAAAGAGCTATTCCTTCAGAGCACAGGTAAGACTCAAAATTTGTTAAAATCCTTGCAATGTACCTTTTCTGTGGAGTGGAAGTGAAGTTAATATTTAAACCCAACTTAATTCAAAATTATTTTTTTTTGATACGTGGCTTCCAGCATGATTGTCGTAAGTTGTTTTGCTTTCAAGATAAGAAATTGTTGTCACCAGCATAATTGATATACATCCAACCAAATATAATGATACCCTATTAGATTGTAAGCTCTTCTGAGCAGGGCCTTCTTGTATTTTATTTTATTATAACTGTATTGTCTCCCTTTTATATTGCAAAGTGCTGTGTAAACTGTTGGCGCTATATAAATCCTGTATGATAATAATAATAGAAATTGACATAACAGTTAGTAAATGCAGGGATTTAAACTTCAGTAAGGGACTTTGAAGCTCATATGTAAACAAAGAAATATCAAGAGGACAAAACCTGATATTAGTCACCGGCTCTCTGGAGGGGGTGGTAGCGGCTGTATCAGGCTCTCAGCGGCTTGCTGAGAGGCTGAGCCAGCTGTCCATCCAGATATCTGGATGAATCCAGCCTGTAAAATCTGGATTATTTTCAGAGCCTGGACCGGTTTAATGATGTCAGCCAACAGCAGACTGTAGCACGTTGTCAGCTGAAACTGGATAACAAGAGTGCAGAACGAAGTGTAAACCATAACCATTCAGAGGTGTAAGCGTATTATCAATAAGAAAAAAAGGTGCAATTCATTAGTATATAGATGAATGTGGCCTAGGCCAGCACCGCTTTAGGCCCGTTCCACTGACATGTTTCGACCAACTCCCTGGGGCTTGGCCCCAGTGACAAAGCATGGCAAGCAGACAACCTTTTGTGTTAGCCTTCATAAACCACCTTGACAGAAATATCACTATCCACATCTCAGTTTATGTACAGTGGGGCAAAAAAGTATTTAGTCAGCCACCAATTGTGCAAGTTCTCCCACTTAAAAAGATGAGAGAGGCCTGTAATTGTCATCATAGGTATACCTCAACTATGAGAGACAAAATGTGGAAACAAATCCAAACAATCACATTGTCTGATTTTTGAAAGAATTTATTTGAAAATTATGGTGGAAAATAAGTATTTGGTCACCTAAAAACAAGCAAGATTTCTGGCTCTCACAGACCTGTATCTTCTTCTCTAAGAGGCTCCTCTGTCCTCCACTCATTACCTGTATTAATGGCACCTGTTTGAACTTGTTATCAGTATAAAAGACACCTGTGCACAACCTCAAACAGTCACACTCCAAACTCCACTATGGTAAAGACCAAAGAGCTGTAAAAGGACACCAGAAACAAAATTGTAGACCTGCACCAGGTTGGGAAGACTGAATCTGCAATAGGTAAGCAGCTTGGTGTAATGAAATCAACTGTGGGAGCAATAATTAGAAAATGGAAGACATACAAGACCACTGATAATCTCCCTCTATCTGGGGCTCCACGCAAGATCTCACCCTGTGGGGTCAAAATGATCACAAGAACGGTAAACAAAAATCCCAGAACCACATGGGGGGACCTAGTGAATGACCTGCAGAGAGCTGAGACCAATGTAACAAAGGCTACCATCAGTAACACACTACGCCACCATGGACTCAGATCCTGCAGTGCCAGACGTGTCCCCCTGCTTAAGCCAGTACATGTCCGGGCCCGTCTGAGGTTTGCTAGATAGCATTTGGATGATCCAGAAGAGATTTGGGAGAATGTCATATGGTCAGATGAAACCAAAGTAGAACTGTTTGGTAGAAACACAACTCGTCATGTTTGGAGTAAAGAGAATGCTGAGTTGCAACCAAGGAACATCATACCTACTGTGAAGCATGGGGGTGGCAATATCATGCTTTGGGGCTGTTTCTCTGCAAAGGGAACAGGACGACTGATCTGTGTACATGAAAGGATGAATGGGGCCATGTATCGTGAGATTTTGAGTGCAAACCTCCTCCCATCAGCAAGGGCCTTGAAGATGAAACATGGCTGGGTCTTTCAGCATGACAATGATCCCAAACACACCGCCCGGGCAATGAAGGATTGGCTTCGTAAGAAGCATTTCAAGGTCCTGGAGTGGCCTAGCCAGTCTCCAGATCTCAACCCCATAGAAAACCTTTGGAGGGAGTTGAAAGTCCGTGTTGCCCAGCGACAGCCCCAAAACATCACTGCTCTAAATGAGATCTGCATGGAGGAATGGGCCAATATACCTGCAACAGTGTGTGACAACCTTGTGAAGACTTACAGAAAACGTTTGATCTCTGTCATTGCCAACAAAGGATATATAACAAAGTATTGAGATTAACTTTTGATATTGACCAAATACTTATTTTCCACCATAATTTGCAAATAAATTCTTTCCGAATCAGACAATGTGATTGTCTTGATTTGTTTCCACATTTTGTCTCTTATAGTTGAGGTATACCTATGATGACAATTACAGGCCTCTCTCATCTTTTTTAAGTGGGAGAACTTGCACAATTGGTGGCTGACTAAATACTTTTTTGCCCCACTGTAATTACAAAAGCAAGCAGATATCCTCCTACAGCTAATCACCTTGTAAATAGTTTAGCTGAAGTGGGTAGTGAATACACATTTCTATCTCATCCTGGAGAAGCAAAACTTTAGTGTATTTCATAACTTCTGAATAAAGAATAATACCACCAGAATAAGGACATTTCTACGTGTATCAATTGATTAGAAGCAGTTTAAACCCCAACACCACTATCCCGGTAGAGACTGTAAAGAAAATGTGTAAGTTCTGTATATAATTGTATTCTATTATGTATGTATTGTCACGCTGCCCTTACTGTGCACACGGCACTAATAATGTTTTCAGTATATGTTTGCATTCTTTCGAGTCCTGATTATAATTAGTCTGCCTGTGTTACGCCCCTTGTTACCATAAAAGTACAATTGTAATATTAATGTGATGCCTATGTAATCATGTGTATAAAAGCCTTCAATTGCGTTATAATAAAGCAGAACAGTTATTTGGAAAGATGCGGAGTGTATCTTTTGTGTCTGTTCCCTACTGCAGTAGTTATTATTAATTTGGAACCACTAATCAATATGTGGATAGGAGTTGCCTATCTATAAATTTCCATGTCAGGTGGTGAGCCAGCCAGGAGGGGATTTACAGGTGACCCTGGGAATCTGAAACGAGGAACTTGAGACGATCTGGGAATTTCTGATAATCAGCCGGCTGAGGTAAGCCTTTTGCTTACATTTCTGTTATCAGACTTCCTTGAATGGCAAGGCATTTTCGGGACAAAGGGTACCTATTTCACTCCCCTTAATCAAACTTTATTGATTGGTGGTTATATGTTATGTTGTCTCTGTCTACTGTCCATTGGAGTGTTATAGATAAGAAAGGGAAAGAATAGTGCTGCTCATAGGTATGTAGTACACATCTGCTAGATAAAGTAGTTTAGAGGCAAGAGGGTATAGGCACACATAGAGAAGGCTGGCAAGTCATTATGGGCATTTAAGTTAAGTAAGGGAATGAAGGGTTAGAGACCCTCAAAAAATGCCCAGCACAAGAGGAGAGCTATAAAATATATGAACAAAAGGTGCGGTTCCACCTATACTGAGCCCCTAGATTAATGGTTAGAGTGGACAGGGATCCACAATGGGTAACTGGGTTACCACCAAAGTCCACAGGGACTAAGAACCATGCAGAGTAAACAGCTAGAGAAACAGCTATCTATGTGAGCAGGATGGATCAAGGGTGACAATTAACACTAGACAGAAAGGGACATTTTGATGTTAAGTTAAGGTGTTGATGTTAAGGTGGGATGAATTTGGGGTCAGGCACTACAACTAGTAAAGTTGAAAAAACAGAGAAATGATAGTTAAAACAGAATACTTTATATGTTGTCAGAGAGGTAAGATGGGATGAGCACTATGGCTGCCCGTCTGATCATAGAATCATAGAAGCTAGGGTAGGCAAAGTATGGGATTACAATACATGGGATGCAAAGGATATCAGAAGAAAATAAGGAAAGCAGAATTTAAGTAGGGAAATATTAAAGAGATATAAGAAAGTGATAGAATGATATACATGTGTTGTGTACAAATGGGAAAAATGTAAGCGATGTGAATGCTGGAACCTTTAGTTCTATCTCTTGTGTGTGTCATGTATGCAGATGTGACCCCTCCTTTGCGCTCTCATGAAAGAATATAGCTGGGAGGAGAGATCAGTGATAAGCTGGATGGACACCATGCCAATTTCTGTTTTTTTTAGACAAAACATTAATAACAAAATGTGCCGTGTCAATTAATCTAAAGATAAACAATGTGATCATAATTATTTTTTAATCTGTTTTCCAAACATGGTAAAATGAAGGTTACATTTAACCATGTATTACACAAATTGAATATCATTTGATAATGAAAACAGTGCATTTAAAAAAGGGAAATTAAGTAAAATTAAGTAAAATGTAAAATATATCTCTGGATATATATTAGAATTAGGATTTGATATTGAGGTTATCACTTGAGTATTAATTTCTGATATGAGTTTAACTATTTTATTAATAATATAGATATATTGTAACTGGTTAAGACAACCTTTGGTTGGAAATGAAATCCAGGTTATTGGGGAAATTTGTAAAATGGGATTAGTTTAGATTAAGATAACAATTTTGTAATTTTACATTTATACAATAGACCCTTATTGGGTGAAAAAAAGAGATTAAGATGAGGTTGTTAATTGGAATACAGCTGTCATAATATTTAACAAAGCCAAGATGGATGGGATACATAAGTTTTTCTACAAAAAAGAAATCTAAAGGTCTGATAATAACGTGATGTGCGGTCCATGATGTGAAAGTAATAATAAATAAAATTTAAATATAACAGAGCCATCACATCAAGTCCACACACCCTGTTAGGATAGATGCCACCTGCGGCCAGTTGTTTTATAGTTTTTGATCTGGCTGAGAGCTTTCTGTTCTGTCATATACAGATTGTTGGTCCTTTTGTTTTTATTTATTTTTATTTATGAAATCCAAAGCAGAATGTGTGGATTGTGAAATGATGTGCCCCTTTTCCTTGTAAGTGCAGTGGTATAAGCAGAAGAATATTTTGGATTTATTGGACTTCTCTGCATGACCGCAGGATATTGTTATCATTTATTATGTTATGACATCAGGAAAATAATGTCAGATGGAAAATAAGGACTTGTGTTATCTAGCTAAAACTAACAACAGAGCAAGCAATGAGAAATTATAATATTGCCAGGAAAAAGTTGTCTTTTTGAAACATAAAACTGAAGTTCTTACACAAACAGCATGATAGAAAACAAGCCATTGTAATATATTTATGCAAGCTGGACCTATTAATGAAGGGTTCACCCCAATATATCAGAGCTGTAGCTTTATGCAAAGGTGCTATTAGACAAAGTTACAGACATTATTTTGGTTAAATATTTAATTTTTAATGGTCCCACATTCTGCGCAGCAAATATACAGCTGAGATAACTAAATGTTTGTCTAATAAAAGGTTCAAAATATGAATTTGTTGTGTTTGTTTATGTACAAATCTAACAATGAAAAATGCGTACATTTGAATTAAGCCACCTTACTGCCTCTATTGGAGGAGGCTGAAGACAACGAAAAACCACATGTGTTACATTGATGACATAGCAATCAGCTGCTGTGAGCCCAGTGACGGACACACTCCCTGAAGACCCATATATTTAATTTTTTGTAGAGTTATTCCCAGTTTTATACTGAGGATGGCAATACCCATACTGAGTATGCAGTTTATTACCCAGAAGGATACTTTGTATTCAGAATCATTGGATCCTTTTTCCCCAGCTCAAGAAGCAGAACTCCATGTTTTAGCAAAGCCTGTGAGCTATAAAAAGAGTATATATATATACTCATATAGATAGTAGAGAATTAAAGAGCTTTTGGCTCCATTTGAAGGGCCAGAAGTTTGTTTTTACTTCGGCAGGTAAACCAATCAAGCATGCTAAGTTAATTGATTTGCTGTTTTTAGCCTTCCAGCTTCTTGCTGAGGTAGCCATACTAACATTAAAACTCACACATGGAATCACACCAGGTGACTTAGGATGCTGCATTTACAGCCCCGACACTTGCTGGGTCTGTGCAACTCACAGATTCCACCCTAGTTCTAGCCCAGTATAGCTGGGATTAATAACTCAACTTTAGTGACCCCCGAACAAGAAGAACAAGTGGTCCACAGGGCAACTTCTTATGAAACAGGACTTTGGAAAAATTTGATCTTTTATGTCTGCCAGTCACTCTTCCCTCCAGCTTGACAGATGGAGCGTGTCATCAGTCACACGCAGTTAGGGCTGCCTTAATAAATGAGCATGGCATAGAGCCAGGGATCATCACAGTTGTTTTTATAACATACCAAAGGTGTTACCAAAAGCTTAACTTTCCTTCCAGAGATTACAAAAAGATATATCCAGATGCCCAAGTCAGGATCTTACGAGTATGCATTTTGTTTGTATGGACATGTTTTCTGGATGCCCCATGGCAAATGCTATTGCAAAGGCCACAGTAAAAAGTGTTATCAGAAGTAGCTTGTAAGTACAGAGTGCAGAATCTACAGAGTAACAGAGGAAATCATTTTTATAGGAAAGTCCTTACTAGAAGTTTTGAGGTTTTATTTTTACACCCCCTACTGTCTACAATGTAGCGGAAAAAGTAGAGTAAGAAACTAGAAAACTTTTGCCTGAATGTTTTCTTATAATTTATCAAGCCCCTAAGGGGATGTTGGACTCTCTCCCTATGTGATTTGGTTTGGGAGTGTGTTACTCACTTGCTTATATTTTGTCTCAGCAGCTGAAGCCCTCCATTCGGATCTCACAGAGAATGTTGCTGATCTTTTAAGGTTTTTGACAAACTCATTTATGTGTTTTCTCCCCAATTCCAGATCCTAAAAGTTTGGAAGGATCTAAAACTAAAGCCAGATGACTTGCGGATTGTTAAGAGACATTTATAGATAAGCAAATGTTTGGAGACTCAATACAGCATATATTTAATATACAGTTGTGCAGAACTTGAAACTGGAGCCACACCAGACACTGTAAAAATGACTAAATTAAAGAAATCTCTGTGTTTTAATTGTTTCCTTCCTGCGATCACAGTCTAAGGTACCATTTATTCAAATACTTTAATTGTAAGGGATATATTTGAAAAGTAGTTTAGCCATGTTAAAGTCATGTTTGTCTTTTGTACGTCTTCCATTTTATGTAGAATTTTCTGTGTTTACATATGCTGATAAGTCAGCATGCCAACAATTAAGCTAGGAGGCCATTCTGTCCGAAGGAGTGTGCAGCCAGTACTCTGTAAATATGTCTTATTACTCATTTGTTTTTCACAATGAAAATCATTTTGTAATGAAAACGCTGCTCAGCTAAAATTTTCTCCACAATGGAGTTTTTGCCTCTTTGGCCAGGAATCAGGACTACCTTCACCTAAGCGTGTGGAGGTTCCAGGTTAAAGGTAATAGCAGGTATGGTTAGTGATCAAAATATTGATCAAAAGAGAGGAGACAGTAAAGGAAATGTGTAAGTTCTGTATATAATTGTATTGTATTTTGTATGTATTGCACGCTGCCCTCACTGTGCACACGGCACTAATAATGTTTTCAGTACATGTTTGCATTCTTTCGAGTCCTGATTATAATTAGTTAAGCCCCTTGTTACCATAAAAGTGCAATTGTAATATTAATCTAATATCTACGTAATCATGTGTATAAAAACCTTCAATCACGTCATAATAAAGCAGAACAGTTATTTGGAAAGATGCGGAGTGTATCCTTTGTGTCTGTTCCCTACTGCAGTAGTTATTATTAATTTGGAATCACTAATCAATATGAGTATAGGAGTTGCCTATCTATAAATTTCCATGTCAGTACCGGAAGCAGATAAGGTGCATTACCTCTCCTGGGTGAAATAGTCATCCGATACCCATAATATTTGTATTCATTCATACAGTCATTTCATGCTGTACAATAATATGCAAGTTACCAGAATGAAACCTGTAGTATTCCATGATATTAACCACTTGCCGACCGCCTCACGCAGATATACTGCGGCAGAATGGCACGGGCAGGCAAAGTAACGTATGGGCGGTCGGCTTCTGTCCCAGAGCGATCAGAGGTGAGGGGGAGGCCATCCATTCATGGCCACCCCCTCGTGATCGCTCCCAGCCAATGAGATTCTTCCTCTGCTGCTGTATAGGAAACAGCGACAGAGGAAGTGATGTCATCGCTCCTCGGCTCGGTATTTTCCGTTCCGGCGCCGAGGAGAGAAGACATTGATGTGAGTGCACAAACACTACACATTCAGTAAAACACACCAGGCACACTTTACACCCCCCATCACCCCCCGATCACCCCCTGATCACCCCCTAATCACCCCCCCTGTCACAGTGAAACCAAGCAGTTTTTATTTTTTTGATTACTGCATTTGTGTCAGTTTGTGACAGTTAGTGTGGTAGGGCAGTTAGTGTTAGCCCCCTTTAGGTCTAGGATACCCCCCTAACCCCCCCTAATAAAGGTTAACCCGTGATCACCCCCAGTCGCCAGTGTCACTAAGCAATCATTTTTCTGATCACTGTGTTAGTGTCACTGGTGACGCTAGTTAGGGAGGTAAATATATAGGTTCACTGTCAGCGTTTTATAGCATCAGGGACCCCCATATACTACCTAATAAAGGTTTTAACCCCTTGATTGCCCCCTAGTTAACCCTTTCATCAGTGATCACCGTATAACTGTTACGTGATGCTGGTTAGTTAGTTTATTTTTTATAGTGTCAGGGCACCCGCCGTTTATTACCTAATAAAGGTTTAGCCCTCTGATCGCCCGGCGATGATATAAGTTAGGTTTTAGGGTCAGATAGGGTCTCCGTCGCCCCAGGCAGCGTCAGGTTAGCGCCAGTACCGCTAACACCCACTCACGCAGCATACACCTCCCTTAGTGGTATAGTATCTGAACGGATCAATATCTGTTCTGATCAGATCTATACTAGCGTCCCCAGCAGTTTAGGGTTCCCAAAAATGCAGTGTTAGCGGGATCAGCCCAGATACCTGCTAGCACCTGCGTTTTGCCCCTCCGCCCGGCCCAGCCCAGCCCACCCAAGTGCAGTATCGATCGATCACTGTCTCTTACAAAACACTAAACGCATAACTGCAGCGTTCGCAGAGTCAGGCCTGATACCTGCGATCGCTAAAAGTTTTTTTGGTAGCGTTTTGGTGAACTGGCAAGCACCAGCCCCAGGCAGCATCAGGTTAGTGCCAGTAGCGCTAACACCCACGCACGCACCGTACACCTCCCTTAGTGGTATAGTATCTGAACGTGTCAATATCTGATCCGATCAGATCTATACTAGCGTCCCCAGCAGTTTAGGGTTCCCAAAAACGCAGTGTTAGCGGGATCAGCCCAGATACCTGCTAGCACCTGCGTTTTGCCCCTCCGCCTGGCCTGGCCCAGCCCACCCAAGTGCAGTATCGATTGATCACTGTCACTTACAAAACACTAAACACATAACTGCAGCGTTCGCAGAGTCAGGCCTGATCCCTGCGATCGCTAACAGTTTTTTTGGTAGCGTTTTGGTGAACTGGCAAGCACCAGCGGCATAGTATACCCCGGTCGTAGTCAAACCAGCACTGCAGTAACACTTGGTCCCATAAGTGCAGTTCAAGCTGGTGAGGTGGCAAGCACAAAACGTGTCCCGCTGCCACCAAGCAGAAGACAAACACAGGCCCGTCGTGCCCATAATGCCCTTCCTGCTGCATTCGCCAATCCTAATTGGGAACCCACCACTTCTGCAGCACCCGTACTTCCCCCATTCACATCCCCAACCAAATGCAGTCGGCTGCATGAGAGGCATTTTCTTTATGTCCTCCCAGGTACCCCTACCCAACGAACCCCCCCAAAAAAGATGTTGTGTCTGCGGCAAGCGCGGATATAGGCGTGGCACCCGCTATTATTGTCCCTCCTGTCCTGACAATCCTGGTCTTTGCATTGGTGAATGTTTTGAACGCTACCATACATTAGTTGAGTATTAGCGCAGGGTACAGCATTGCACAGACTAGGCACACTTTCACAGGGTCTCCCAAGATGCCATCGCATTTTGAGAGACCCAAACCTGGAACCGGTTACAGGTTTAAAAGTTACAATTACAAAAAAAAGTGTAAAAAAAACCCACAAAAAAATATATAAAATAAAAAAAAAATAGTTGTCGTTTTATTGTTCTCTCTCTCTCTCTCTATTCTCTGTCTATTGTTCTGCTCTTTTTTACTGTATTCTATTCTGCAATGTTTTATTGTTATTATGTTTTATCATGTTTGCTTTTCAGGTATGCAATTTTTATACTTTACTGTTTACTGTGTTTTATTGTTAACCATTTTTTTTGTCTTCAGGTACGCCATTCAGCTGCAGAGCGGATTTATTTATCTTGACAGCAACAGCGTTTGCTCCCATGATATATAAAGCCGTGACTCCAGTGGAGGTGATATATGCCGAAGCATGGGGGCAGCAGGGACGGAGGAGTGATTTGCTTCTAACTTTTGGGACAGGTGCCCCCATGCTTCGGCATATATAAATGGTGCATGTATGCCCATCATTAGAAGTGGGTGGATGAAGGGAGGTATTCTAATGGTGGGCATACCCACCGATCAATCTCTTTTTTTCGTTCAGCCCACAGGCTGCATGAAAAAAAAAGATTACAATATATGCCCAACAAGGACCAGCAACGTAGTGGTATGTTGCTGGACTTTGAGTGGTTATACCAGAATGAGCCTGCAGGTTTAGGTATCATCTTGGTATCATTCTTTTCAGCCAGCGGTCGGCTTTCATGTAAAAGCAAAGCTAATTAGCCTCTAGCCTCTATTAGCCTCTAGACTGCTTTTACAAGCAGTGGGAGGGAATGCCTCCCCCCCAACGTCTTCCATGTTTTTTTCTGGCTCTCCTGTCCCAACAGGGAACCTAACCTGAGAATGCAGCCGGTGATTCAGCCAGATGACCATAGAGCTGATCAGAGACCAGAGTGGCTCCAAACATCTCTATGGCCTAAGAAACTGGAAGCTATGAGCATTTCATGACTTCGATTTTTCCGAATGTAAACAGTGCCATTGGGAAATTGGGAAAGCATTTTATCACACTGATCTTGGTGTGGTCAGATGCTTTGAGGGCAAAGGAGAGATCTAGGGTCTAATAGACCCCAATTTTTTCAAAAAAAAACTACCTATTGCTGTCATAGGGGATATTTACATTCCCTGAGATAACAATAAAAATGATTAAAAAAAAAAAATGAAAAGAACAGTTTAAAAATAATATAAAAAAGCAAAAAAATTATATATATATATATATATATATACACAGTGAGGACGGAAAGTATTCAGACCCCCTTAAATTTTTCACTCTTTGTTATATTGCAGCCACTTGCTAAAATCATTTAAGTAAATTTTTTTCCTCATTAATGTACACACAGCACCCCATATTGACAGAAAAACACAGAATTGTTGACTTTTTTTGCAGATTTATTAAAAAAGAAAAACTGAAATATCACATGGTCCTAAGTATTCAGACCCTTTGCTGTGACACTCATATTTAACTCAGGTGCTGTCCGTTTCTTCTGATCATCCTTGAGATGGTTCTACACCTTCATTTGAGTCCAGCTGTGTTTGATTATACTGATTGGACTTGATTAGGAAAGCCACACACCTGTCTATATAAGACCTTACAGCTCACAGTGCATGTCAGAGCAAATGAGAATCATGAGGTCAAAGGAACTGCCTGAAGAGCTCAGAGGTAGAATTGTGGCAAGGTACAGATCTGGCCAAGGTTACAAAAAAATTTCTGCTGCACTTAAGGTTCCTAAGAGAACAGTGGCCTCCACAATCCTTAAGTGGAAAATGTTTGGGATGACCAGAACCCTTCCTAGAGCTGGCCGTCCGGCCAAACTGAGCTATCGGGGGAGAAGAGCCTTGGTGAGAGAGGTAAAGAAGAACCCAAAGATCACTGTGGCTGAGCTCCAGAGATGCAGTCAGGAAATGGGAGAAAGTTGTAGAAAGTCAGCCATCACTGCAGCCCTCCACCAGTTGGGGCTCTATGGCAGAGTGGCCCGACGGAAGCCTCTCCTCAGTGCAAGACACATGAAAGCCCGCATGGAGTTTGCTTAAAAAAACACCTGAAGGACTCCAAGATGGTGAGAAATAAGATTCTCTGGTCTGATGAGACCAAGATAGAACTTTTTGGCCTTAAATCTAAGCGGTATGTGTGGAGAAAACCAGGCACTGCTCATCACCTGTCCAATACAGTCCCAACAGTGAAGCATGGTGGTGGCAGCATCATGCTGTGTGGGTGTTTTTCAGCTGCAGGGACAGGACGACTGGTTGCAATCGAGGGAAAGATGAATGCAGCCAAGTACAGGGATATCCTGGATGAAAACCTTCTCCAGAGTGCTAAGGACCTCAGACTAGGCCGAAGGTTTACCTTCCAACAAGACAATGACCCTAAGCACACAGCTAAAATAACGAAGAAGTGGCTTTACAACAACTCTGTGTTTGTTCTTGAATGACCCAGCCAGAGCCCTGACTTAAACCCAATTGAGTATCTCTGGAGAGACCTAAAATGGCTGTCCACCAACGTTTACCATCCAACCTGACAGAACTGGAGAGGATCTGTAAGGAGGAATGGCAGAGGATCCCCAAATCCAGGTGTGAAAAACTTGTTGCATCTTTCCCAATAAGACTCATGGCTGTATTAGATCAAAAGGGTGCTTCTACTAAATACTGAGCAAAGGGTCGGAATACTTAGGACCATGTGACATTTTAGTTTTTCTTTTTTTATAAATCTGCAAAAATGTCAACAATTCTGTGTTTTTCTGTCAATATGGGGTGCTGTGTGTACATTAACGAGGAAAAAAAATGAACTTAAATGATTTTAGCAAATGGCTGCAATATAACAAAGAGTGAAAAATTTAAGGGGGTTAAGTGTATCTACATTTCTACTTTAATAAATTGGCTTGTTTTAAAACGGGATTACGCTATTGGGATATCTCTTCCATTTTTACAACCCCCCCAAACTGAGCCTGTTAGCGAAGAAGGACATACTACGATCCATCTCTGGAACTCTCAAAGAGGGACCCTCTGTAGATTGCTGCATTTGATTTATTCATGCTGTAACCTTACAGCAGTAAGGTGATGGGCTTGGACACATTTAGGTGTCACTACAGGTTATTGGCCTGGCATCGGCCAATGCTTTCACGGTGGAGGGATCTACCACTCATCTTAATTTCATTTGATTGTCACAGTATTATCTGGACTTGGCTTACATGTCATAGATACTCTGATACAGAGTTTACATTTGGACTTTCACTCACATTTGGATTTTTTACTTATGCTTATAATAGTTACTCATTTTAAGATTGCATGGCAGTTTATTTCACTGTTGTATGTGATTATTTTTAAGTTTTCAACACCTGTTATTGTTGAACATTGTTTCACTTTGCACTGTAGCACCCAGCAAGATTGCACTGATACACATTGTGTGTTCTTTGCACCAGCACTTTATTTTAGTACTAGTAATTTTAGTAGGTTCACAGAGCAACATCACCAATTTACTTATTTTGTACCCCTACCCATTCACCAAATAAAATGTCAAAAAGTAAAAACCACAATAAACAGTTTTTGACAATTCCTTCATTAAAAAAGGAAAAAAAAGTGTAATTCTAGCACTAGACCTCTGTAACTCTAAACATGTAATCTGTATTTTAAAGCGTCACCTATGGAGATTTTTAAGCACTGAAGTTTGGTGAGTGTGCGCATTTTTTATGTGTGACATGTTAGGTATCTATTTACTTGGCGTAACATTATCTTTCACATTATAAAAAAAAATCGTGTTATCTTTAGTGTTTTTTTATTTTTTTTTATTCATGAAACAATAAATTAAAAAAAACATTAAAAAAACATTAAAAAAAGAAAAACACGTTTGAAAAATTGATGCGCAAATACTGTGTAATACAAAAAGTTGCAATGACCATCATTTTATTCCCTGGGGTGTCTGCAAAAACAATATATATAATGTTTGGGGGTTCTGAGTAATCTTCTAGCAAAAAAACGATGATTATTACATGTAGGAGAGAAGTGTCAGAATTGACCTGGGTGGCAAGGGGTTAATTACCCTATGTAATATGCAAATAATTATTATATATTGTTTTTAAGGTAATTTACTATATTTTCAAAAAACTGTACTCAAGTAGGTGGCTTATCGGACAATTTACTGAAGTTTGAAGTTATAACTTCAAACCAGTAATTTCACAGTAAATAGATAAATTATTATCTTATAACATATAGCATAATACTATACAGTATCTCACAAAAGTGAGTACACCCCTCACTTTTTTGTAAATATTTTATTATATCTTTTAATGCGACAACACTGAAGAAATTACACTTAGCTACAATGTAAAATAGTGGGTGTACAGCTTGTATAACAGTGTAAATTTGCTGTCCCCTCAAAATAACTCAACACACAGCCATTAATGCCTAAATTGCTAGAAACAAAAGTAAGTACACCCCTAAGTGAAAATGTACAAATTGGGCCCAATTAGCCATTTTCCCTCCCCGGTGTCATCTGACTCGTTAGTGTTACAAGGTCTCAGGTGTGAATGGGGAGCAGGTGTGTTAAATTTGGTGTTATCGCTCTCACTCTTTCATACTGGTCACTGGAAGTTCAATATGGCACCTCAAGAACTCTCTGAGGATCTGAAAAAAATAATTGAGGCCTAGGCTGCAGCATTGTGAGTAAATTGTGGGTAAATCATTGTGGGATTGTGGGTAAATCTTATACTCATAAACAGATGTTTTTTCCTTGTAGTTAAGAGGGCTGGGCTGGAAGGGAGCATTTATCTTTTAGACACATACCCCTTCTATGACACTGCAGTGAGAGGCGTGCCTCCACTGCAGCATTTTTATTGGACAGCTGGAGCCAATGGTATTTTACCATTGGTCCAAGACTCCAAGCTGTCCATTGAGCTCAGTGCCTCTGACAAGAGGTGAGGAGAGGCACTGTAAGCTCATCCTCTCAGTCTGCTGCAAACAGAGTGTGCCAGCTTGTATTTAAACTGGCCGCTCTGTACGTAGCTTCTGACAGACTGTACAAGGAGCCCCATTTCTCCAGAACCATAGGTCGTAGGACCCTCAAATTTTTACCAGTGTTGGGGTATGACTTAGGCAAATTTGGGGTCTCTGTGACATCAGGTCGCAGAGTTACAAACCTCGAAGCTCAATTCTTTTTTTTTTTTTTTTAATGTTCATGGCAGGTGAGGTTCTGAGTCCTTCTCTGCAAGGGGAGAGGCCTTTCTACTCTGGCTCCTCGTAGCAAAAAATATTTTTTTTAACTTAGTTCAACTGGGCTTCAAAGAAAACTTGTAGTGAGGAAGTATGAAAGATACTCTCACTGACCTGTCCTCCAGAAGATCCTGGTTGCTTGCTTGCAACAGATACTTTCATTTCAGCACCTTCTAAACCATTGTGAATGTAAAATCTGCCAGTAACTGTACTTTCCTCACATGTGTTATTTTTTACACTTATTGAGTCAGACTTACTATACGTGGAACCCTGTGACCTATTGTTGTATTTGCTAAGGAAGGTAAAGCCATAGAAGAACATCAATGTGTAAAGTACAAACTTTATAACACAATTCTAGGCACAGTAAGATGCAAGTTGAATAATAATATGGTTATTGCAATGCTCTAAGGCTAAGCTAACCATGAAATGTGTGCATTTATCTATTTTACAAGTAAAAGCACTAATGAATACCATTACAATCCACCATGTTATTATGTCTAAAGTATGAGTACTCTGAAAAACAAGGTCACAGTGCTATTGCGAGTGATTTTGCCGAGTATATGACATCTGCTACTAATTACCACACTAATCTGTTTGCAATTCTTCAACAGTGACAGCCCAATCTGTAAACAACAGCTAGCAAGGACTGGTCCTTTCTTTTTCACATTCAATACGTATTCAGTTCTGTATCATCATTCCTTGTCAATGACAGGCAAATACAAAAATGGATTTAAATAACAGTAATACAATAATCAAGCTTTCTACAGAAAGGTCATTTAAATGTAAAAGTTATTTTCTTAGATGGTTAGGTAGCACAATAAGTGCAAAAATACTAGATGATCCTGCCAGAAATCCATTGCTAGCCTAACTTCCTCTATTACCGATCAATGCTGTACTGTAATTTCAAATGTTCTAAGCCCTGTCGGGTGGGTCTCTGTATAGAGTGGACCCCTCCTCCCCTTTTATTATGTGTTATTAAGTTTATTAAGTGTGTCCTAGGGAGGTGCTTTCTAACTGTCAGGGGGATGGACTGACAGGGAGTAGAGAGAGATCGCTGTTTCTGATCACTAGGAACAGCTGATCTCTCTCTCCTCCCCTTTCACAACGGGTATCTGCATTGTTTACATAAGCAGATCCCCAATCTGCCTCTCTTTACTGCCTTCGCTGGTGGCCGGCGAACATCAAGTCCTCCAGCGGCAGGTGCGCACCCGCTGTATCCACCCCATGGAACGACATACAGGTACGACGGTTCATGCAGCCGGGGCCGGCCTGCCACAGTTTATGTGCGGTGGGCAGTTCGGAAGTGGTTAAAGCACAGCACAAACTTTGAATGGATTGGAGTGTGCATAGTAGAAGGGCAAATCGCTTAGCAACCCAGCAGATGCAATAGTTGACTGTAGCCCCCAGGCCTCTTAGAGGGACAGCAGCAAGTATATATGTCTCTAAAGCAGCAGATACTGGAATGATGGAGGTGCAGGAGGCCAACCTATACACATCCTCCAAGGACATATTCCATAAAGTGCTGTGCACCAGCTGTTGCAATGTGGAAATCAATCAACCACTACACCACTATCTGCCTCTCTAATAGGGCAGGTATCTGCTGCTTTAGAGACAAGTTTACTTGTTGATGTAACTCTTAGAAGGCCTGGACCGGATGCTGTTGTATCTGATGGTTAGCAGTTTCTAATATGAGCTGTTTTATAAGCTCCTCCATTTTGCTCAACAACAGGTATCTGTCTTCTTTAAGTGCTCCCTGCATGGAGCACCATTGTGTAAGGGGAACAGGCTCAGCTGGTATTTGAAGTGATAAAACATGCATTAGACAGGTAAACATAGGAACAGCAAAGTCAGGTTTGTCCTGCAATTTTATTCACCGAGACAGCTTTAATGCAGGAGGGTTTTGTCCATAGTGTAACATGAAAATAATGTGCTTGTCTGTGCCACTATCTTAACTCAGGTCAGTTCCTGACTAACAGAGTGCCCAACACCAGTACCAGTACTAGGCCATCCAGGGCAAAGATGACAAACTGCCCCCCCCCTTCCCTTAGGGTTACGGTCAGGGCGACCACATCCCTGCAATAAACCATTGCACCCAGGGCAGCCATCCCTCCTGCCCACCCTTTGTCCCTGCCCTGCCCAACACAAATGGGCAGCACTATTTTTGTGTTAGCCAGTGTCTATATATATATGCAACAGGTAGACACTCAGACATATAATCAATCACAAAGTGACCTAGAGCAATATGTCTTTTCTAAGACTCTGTACCTGGCTACTTAACCATGTTCTTCTTCTTTTCTGTCTTCTATACTACTTTTTTTTTTTAATTATAAAATAGTCACGATTTTCTTCTGTATAACCCATAGAAAAGAAAAAAAATATAGTGGATACGAATAAATAAGACCATTCACATTACCATCAAGCAAAAAAAAAAAAAAAAAAAAAAGTCAAGGCTTTATTTACTATAAAACCCTAATGGATTTGTGGGAGATTAGTGTCTAGGGAAGCAGGAAAGCAGGACAGGGTTTTATTTGTGACCTGTCTAACCGCCTAAGTACACCAATGGGTCAATCCTGTAGTAAAACAGAAGAGGATTCAAAATACTTTCTGCAGCTGAAGTAACATACAGCAATTTCTTCTTTCACTACAGCATCCTACTTTGAAAATTGCACATTCCATTAAAGTTACAGAGGCATGCTGCATAGAAAAAACATTCTGGCATTAATGGTTTATAATAATACGTGTATTAATCTACAAGACTATTAATCTAAAGTCATATAAAGGCTCCTAGAATATTGTGGTCTTTAGAAAAAGGGAGAACACCTTCCACTCGGTTTAAATGTGTGCTATGTAAATCACGAAGTTGCATGAAGGTCGCATAACCACAAAGTGTTTAATTCAAGTAGCTTAAGTTAGTTTGCTTTTAAACATGTCCATACATGCAGATGTATTGATTGTACCATACCTCTCAACTTTCTGAAATCATAAAGAGGGACACTGTCAGGAACATGGTACTAGCCATTAGGCTAATGTGCAGGCACATAAACATGTTCGCTGTCTGGCTAATGTGCGTGCTCAGACTTGCATGTGCATCCATGGGTGCCAAGCGGCTTAGTTGAACCTGAACTCTGCACAAGCTCTATGGTAATCTGACTTCAGTTTTCCTTTTCCTGTTAGCCAGCTTGTGATACGCATCTTGATCAAGTTATTGACCCAGGTTCCCTTCTGACCTTCCAACCTTGGCCTAGACTACAGACTATACTTATGCACCTTGCTGCCCGCTCTTCTGCCTGTTTCTGGTGTACCTCAACCACCATTCACTGAGGTTTTGGACCTGATTCTACCTGGTCTTGGTGTCTCTAAAGTGCATCGCCAGCTATACATCTGCTTATCAGATATCAGTGTTCCCAAGTACCTCTCTTTCACCCCAGCAGACCATATCTCAAGGAGGGCTCAGATGAGAACTGTGCAAGAGGCCATCCTCATTATCTCAGGCTCTGCATATAGGTACATGACAGTACCATTCAATAAAGAGCTTGTGCAAAAATGCAAGTTTAAATAGGCCGCTAGGTCTGAGCACACAGATGTTTATGTGCCTGCACATAAAGCCTTTCCAGGGCTGTCTTTAACATGGAGCAAAGGGGGAAGCTGCCCCAGGCCCAGTTTTTGCTGTAGGGTCCAAAGTAGCTGCCCCAGGAGCCTGTGCTGCCCACAAATTGGGGTCCCGATGATGGCATGGCAGAGCTCACCGGGGACATGGGAGGCAACACTGTATTCCCCAGCCAGCAGAGAGGGGGTGAGGCCTGGGTACTAACCCGGATGGTGTGACCCTGCCCCATGCAGCCTGTGTGCTCGAGAGGGAGCAGCTGTAGTAGAAGCTGAGATCTGAGTGGGAGCCTGTCCACAGACCTCTGTAAGCATGGTAAGCTCGGCTGGCCAGGTATGTCCTTACCCCCATAGACTGCCTGACTGCTATACTAAACCCTGAGCTGTTCAACTTTAAAGCTGCGTATTGCTGAATGGTCTCTGGTCATCTCCTGTAGTATGTCTGCAGTCTCTGACTGTCCCCTGCAGTATTTCCACAGTCTCTGACCGAATCCTGTAGTATTTTCACAGTCTCTGACCATCTCCTGTAGTATGTCTGCAGTCTCTGACCATCTGACTGTGGTATGTCCACAGTCTCTGACCATCTCCTGTAGTATGTCCGCAGTAGGGATGAGCCGAACACCCCCCGGTTCGGTTTACACCAGAACCTGCGAACGGACCTAAAATTCGCACGAACTTTAGAACCCCATTGACGTCTATGGAACTTGAACGTTCAAAATCAAAATTGCTCATTTTAAAGGCTAATTTGCATGGTATTGTCCTAAAAAGGGTTTGAGGACCCGGGTCCTGCCCCAGGGGACATGTATCAATGCAAAAAAACTTTTTAAAACTGACGTTTTTTCGGGAGCAAAATGATGATGATGCTTAAAGTAAAAAAAAAAAAAAAGTGAAATATTCCTTTAAATATCATACCTAGGGGCTGTCTATAGTATGCCTGTAAAGTGGCGCGTGTTTCCCGTGCTTAGAACAGTCCCTGCACAAAATGTCATTTTTAAAGGAAGAAAAGTCATTTAAAACTGCTTGCGGCTTTAATGTAATGTCGGGTCCTGGCAATATGGATGAAAATCAGTGAGACAAACGGCATGGGTACCCCCAAGTCCATTACCAGGCCCTTTGGGTCTTGTATGGATATTAAGGGGAACCCCGCACCCAAATTAAAAAAGGAAAGGTGTGGGGCCCCCAGGCCCTATATACTCTGTACAGCAGTATACAGGCGGTGCAAACAAGACAGGGACTGTAGGTTTGTTGTTAAGTAGAATCTGTTTGTAATTTTGAACTGGTACATTTTTAATGTGTTTACTCCAGCCAAAAAAAAAATTTTAAGCTTTTTGGAAAACCTAGGGAAGGGTTATCACCCCTGTGACATTTGTTTTGCTGTCTGTGCTCCTCTGCAGAAGATTTCACCTCACTTTTTGTCCCAATGACAAATGTTTTTTGAAAATTTGGGTTTTTTTGTGAAACAAGGATT
Source organism: Lithobates clamitans (assembly GCA_037952925.1). Classification (NCBI taxonomy): domain Eukaryota; kingdom Metazoa; phylum Chordata; class Amphibia; order Anura; family Ranidae; genus Lithobates; species Lithobates clamitans. Next base: position 1,716,827 of record JBBGZY010001141.1, read on the forward strand.
GGTGATAAAGCATCAGTGGAAAGGAGAAAAGTTTTTCCCAAAGAGAAGAGAATTTCCCTTCCTAGGGTAGATTTCATCTCACTTCCTGTTGTCTCCTTCTGTTTGCAAGTAGGAGTCGTTTGTAAGTTGGATGTTTGAAAGTAGGGGCCTGCCCTATATACTCAGCAGAAATTTGGGCCATAGGTGTTGTTGTGGCCACAACACTGTAGGACCTCACAGGGCCCTGCTGTGAAATATTAGATCAAGAATTGTAATTACATGCCCCTGTTAAACGGGGGCAGAAAAATTGGGCCTTTGGTGGTGGTGGTGGTGCTGGTGCCACAACACTGTGGGGTTCATTTACTAAAATCGTAGAGTGCAAAATCTAGTGCACCTCTGCACACAAACCAATCAGCTTCTAGTTTTTTTTGTCAATGCTTAATTGAACAAGCTGAACTTAGAAGCTGATTGGCTAGCATGCACAGCTGCACCAGATTTTGCACTCTCAAGTTTTAGTAAATCAACCCCTGTAAGTCCTCACAGATATTCTTGGTGGGTGCAGAAACGGGCCCTGCTGTGAAATATTAGATCAAGAATTCAAATTACATGTCCCTGTTGAACAGGGGCTGAAAAATTGGGCCTTAGGCACTGGTGCTGGTGCCACAACACTGGAACCCCTCACAGATACTCTAGTTGGAGCGCAGGAACTAGCCCTGCTGCAAAGAATTGCATCAAAAATTGTAATTACACGCCCCTGTTAAACAGGGGCTGAAAAATTGGGCCTTAGGCATTGGTGATGGTGCCACAACACTGCAACCTCTCACAGATACTCTAGTTTGAGTGCAGGAACTAGCCCTGCTGCAAAGAATTGCATCAAACATTGTAATTTCACGCCCCTGTTAAACAGGGTCTTAAAAATTGGGCCTTAGGCACTGGTGGCGGGACTGGCGGCGCCCAGAACCAAAAATGTTCTTACAAGCTATCAGCATGATCATTGAGGAGGAAGAGGATAATTACTCAGCATAACAGGATAGTCACTCAGCATCAGCATAGGCAGTCTTTGAAGGGATCTGACATTTCAAAAAAATTTATTCGGTTACATCAGCATCAGGTGCTTGGTAGCTGGTGGTGATCCAAGACTGATTCATTTTTATGAAGGTCAGTTGATCGACCGAGTCGGTGGACAGACGCACCCTGTGATCGCTTACAAAGCCTCCAGCAGCACTGAATGTGCGTTCTGATAGAACGCTGGATGCAGGATAGGCCAGTAGCTCAATTGCATACTGTGCAAGCTCTGGCCAGTGATCCATCCTCAAGACCCAGTAACCCACAGGATTTGGGGTGTCCCCCCAGGTGTCCAAGTCAGATCTTGCCCATAGGTATTCCTGCACCATGTAAAACAGACGCTGGCGATGGTTGCTGGAACCAATCATACCTTGGGGCTGCGGACTAAAAAATTGTCTGAAAGCATCGGTCAGATGGCCACCTTCTCCACGGCTCCTTCTTTGACTGACCGAAGCCTCAGCAACACGTTGTCCAGAAACAGGAGTTTGTAACCTCCCAGTCTCTGGGAATGCGTTGCACAGACCTTTCTGCAAGGCCTCCCGAAGATGTTTCATCCTCTGCTCCCTCTCCGCAACCTTACCCTTGTAACGTGGATCAAAGAGGGTTGCCAGCCAGTATTGTTCCTTTTCCTTGATACCACGAATACAAGGATCCTTCCGCAGGCTTTGCAGGATCAGGGAGGCCATGCAGCGTAGGTTTGCTGAGGCATTCGGTCCGGAGTCCTCTGGGTCACTAAGAACGACATGATCCGCAGCCACCTCCTCCCAGCCACGTACAAGTCCATGTGTTTCTTGGGACTGTAAATAATCCCTTAAAGACTGCTGCTGATGTGCCAGGCTCCACCTCCATACTGACACAATCCTCCTCCTCCTCGTCCTCTTCCTGTGTGATCGGCGGGCACGCAGGAACACTGTCTGGATAAAGGGGGCCTTAAAAGCTAAGGAAGTGCTCCTCTTCCTGCCTCTGTTCTGCCTCAAGTGCCCTGTCCATTATTCCACGCAGCATGTGCTCCAACAGGTGGACAAGGGGGACAGTGTCACTGATGCATGCTCCCCTGACCCTGTCCCGCCATAGTCGCACAGGTACTCATGGATGGCCCTCTGCTGCGTGTGCAACTGCTGCAGCATGGCCAACGTTGAGTTCCACCTGGTGGGCATGTCACAGATTAGGCGGTTCTTGGGAAGGTTAAATTCCTTTTGGAGGTCTGCCAGGAGAGCACTGGCATTATATGACGGTGCGGAAATGCACACAGACTTTCCTGGCCTGCCTCAGGACATCCTGTAAGCCCGGGTACCTGCCCAAGAACAGCTGCACCACCAAGTTAAGGACGTGAGCCAAACAGGACACATGGGTCATTTGTCCCTGTCAGAGGGCGGAGAGGAGGTTGGTGCCATTGTCGAAAACCACCATTCCTGCCTTAAGTTGGCGTGGCATCAACCACCTCTGAACCTGCCCCTGCAGAGCTGACAGAACCTCTGCCCCAGTGTGGCTCCTGTCCCCCAAGCACACCAGCTCAAGCACCGCATGGTATCTTTTGGCCTGCATACTTGCGTAGCCACTTGAATGCCTACGGAGCACCGCTGGTTCCGAGGACAAAGCACAGGAAGAGGCCATGGAGGAAGAAGAGGAGGGGGTGGAGGAGAGAGGTGTGTCAGAATCATTAGTAGTGGCATCTTCAACCTTCTACAGGTAGCTTTAGCTGAACACTGTGCAGAGGTCGCACTACACTAACTTGTAGCTTTAGCTGAACACTGTTCAGAGGACGCACTACACTAACTTGTAGCTTTAGCTGAACACTGTGCAGAGGTCGCACTACACTAACTTGTAGCTTTAGCTGAACACTGTGAGGAGGATGCACTACATTAACTTGTAGCTTTAGCTGAACACTGTGCAGAGGTCACACTACACTAACTTGTAGCTTTAGCTGAACACTGTGCACTACACTAACTTGTAGCTTTAGCTGAACACTGTTCAGAGGACGCACTACACTAACTTGTAGCTTTAGCTGAACACTGTGCACTACACTAACTTGTAGCTTTAGCTGATTACTGTGCACTACACTAACTTGTAGCTTTAGCTGAACACTGTTCAGAGGACGCACTACACTAACTTGTAGCTTTAGCTGAACACTCTGCAGAGGTCGCACTACACTAACTTGTAGCTTTAGCTGAACACTGTGAGGAGGATGCACTACACTAACTTGTTGTAGCTTTAGCTGAACATTGTGCAGAGGTCGCACTACACTAACTCGTAGCTTTAGCTGAACACTGTTCAGAGGACGCACTACACTAACTTGTAGCTTTAGCTGAACATTGTGCACTACACTAACTTGTAGCTTTAGCTGAACAGTGTGAGGAGGACGCACTACACTAACTGTAAACAGTGTAGCTGCCTGACTGTGGTACTAATAGGATCAGAAGAACACCTGCAATTTTCTTCAGGGAGCTGTACTGTAACAACACCTGCCTGCCTGTCAGTAGGAAGATAATAACAGGAACGGATCTAGCTAAACTGAATGATATATATATACAACACTTGGGATGCATATATAAACACAATACACTGTAAGTGCAGCTAACTGACTGACTGTCCTGCCTAATCTATCTAACTTAAATCAAATGACACTGTCTCTGTCTCTCAACGCCGGAACACACTACACAGGGCTGCCGTGCAGGCAGCCTTATATAGTGTGGGGCGTGTACTAAACCCCCTGAGCCATAATTGGCCAAAGCCACCCTGGCTTTGGCCAATTACAGCTCTCTCTACAGACGGCGCTGTGATTGGCCAAGCATGCGGGTCATGGTGCATGCTTGGCCAATCATCAGCCAGCAATGCACTGCGATGCCGCAGTGAATTATGGGCCGTGACATGCCACGCGAATTTTGCACGAACGGCCCATATCGTTCGCAATTCGGCGAACGATCGAACAGACGATGTTCGAGTCGAACATGGGATGTGCAGTAACCTATAGCAACCAATCAGTGAGCAATAATGATGTGCTCTAACCTCTAGCAATCAATCAGTGAGCGATAATGATGTGCTGTAACCTCTAACAACCAATCAGTGAGTGGTAATAATAAGCAGCGATCTACAGAAACTAAACAGTGAGCAGTAATAATGGGCAGTGACCTCTAGCAACCAATCAGCAAGCAGAAATTATGTGTTGTAACTGCTAGAAACCAGTCATTAAGCAGGAATGATAGGCTATAACCAATTGCATTTGCTGGTCTACTGAAAAAAACAGATTTTGAGTCTACCTGCTATTTTTTTGTATATCTCAGAATAGAGGGGAGCGGGCAGCCCAAGATAATGTTTGCCCATGGGCCATTCAATATTAAGGAGGGCCCCGGTCCTTTCCATGTCCCCAATTACATGGACTGAAAAAAAGTGTTATGGTGCAGCATAATACTTTTGGTAATAACATAGAAATTCTGTATAGAGACCAAAAACAGAGACAACTGAGGCTGCACGAGGGGCAGAGTGGTTCGGTCTCAAAAGAGGGGCAATTCCTCCAAACAGGGGACATTTGGGAGCTATGATTGAAAATATAAATTTTTACACTCCCATTCACATGGGCAGAAAAATCAATCCCATATCTTGGAATTCATTTAACAGCATCTCATTCTGACTTATTCTCAACCAATTATCCTCCTGTATTAAGACAGATCACAAATCTAATAAAACAATGGTCGCAACTTGATTTATCCTGGATAGGGAAGATTAATGCAATCAAAATGACTATTCTGCCCAAATTGCTTTATCTATTCAGAGTCCTCCCTATTCCAATTCCTTCCTATTTTTTGAGAATAGTACAAAAAAGAGCAACTTCGTTTATATGGGGCTCTTCTAAACCACGTATACCTATACGCACACTACATGTTCCCAAAAATAAAGGAGGCCTGGGATACCCTAATTTTACTAACTACTACAGAGCAGCACATTTGGCCAGTCTGTCCAAATACCATGCAAAACAGGAAATCCCATTATGGGTATTTATAGAGGCTTCAGAAAATGACCCTCTATTAATATCAAATTTATTATGGCTTGATCCTAAAGACCGCTTTAAAATTCATAATCCCATAACTAAACACTTCTTATCTCTCTAGGATAAACTAAAAACCAAATATCAGTTACAATCTCCACACAATCCTCTCCTTTCTTTTATCAGAAATCCGGCCTTTTATCCGGCATGGATCTACCCAAATTCTTTTAAAGCTTGGACAACATCAGGCATTCAGACACTAAATGACTTCATAGCATCTAAATCATTCCTTTCATTCCCATCGCTTAGAGAAAAATATGATCTACCAAACTCTGAGATATTTAGATATCTCCAAATCAAAAATTTCTATACACCATTCCTAAAGGGGGATACACCATTATCCCAATTATCCATTTTTGAATCAATCTGTACAAAAGATCCATTTGCTAAAGGTACAATTTCATCACTTTATAATCAATTATATGGAGTAGCAAATCTTAATAGACCCTCTTACGTTCAGAGGTGGGAGGAGGACCTGGGACGAACTTTAGAAGACACGGACTGGTCTAACATATGGCTCACATCTAAGTCATCTTCACCCAACATCTTAGCACTGGAGACAAATTATAAAGTCCTAACTCGCTGGTACCTTGTACCCGCTAGAGTGGCAAAATATTCACCTAATACCTCAGCTCTTTGTTTTCGAGGATGCCCAGAAATAGGCACATATTTACACATATGGTGGACGTGCCCAGTAATCCAAACCTTCTGGAAGGAAGTCTTCGTGATTGCATCTAAAATATTTAAAAAAATAATACAACCAGATCCATATTTAACCTTACTTAATCTAAAACCGGAATGGTTAACATTCTCTCAATTCAAACTTATGATCCAACTAATAACGGCTGCAAAACAAACAGTGGCCAAGGCATGGAAATCTCCTACATTGGTACTAGCAGAAACAATTCACAGAATGAATAATACAATGTCCCATGCTAAGATGGTAGCCATCGATCAAAATCAAATTCCAAAATTTGAAAAACTTTGGCACCCTTGGATAAAACAACAGTTCCTGTCAAACTTCAATGACTCTGTCCTGTTGCCATGGTAACAGATTAAATGACTTACAGAGACACCCATTCTAAGGCTTCAAAGAGAACTAAAAAGAATAATAAACTGACGTGCGGGACAACCTTGTGGACCATACCTCTGCCTTTCTACCCTTTTTCTTCTTTCTCTTTACTTTTCTCCACCTTACGATTAAAGCTCATTATCAGAATTTATTTGACCTATATACACTCTACGTGTAAACAATATGTATAGTAGGTATAAATCATTTAAATACCTACAAAAGTAACTAAGGAAATGATATATATCTTTAATTTAGGTTTACGTGAACCCAATGTTTAATATTTGAAATTTCATGATATTTACCTATATAAACCCTACTGTAAAACAAATGAGCTTACTTTATAGATCCTTGTAAACTTACTTTATGTATCTTTATAATATTGTATACTCAATAAACTTCTTTCGACAAGGAAAATATAAATTTTTCATGAATTTAATTCAGATCCTCAAAAACAACAACTATAAACAGAACAGTTAATGTGTTAATTATCTTGGTTAAGTACACAAACCTCTTGAATTCAGTATTTTCCCAGACAACACAGGTACATCAGCTTTGTAGAGCCATCTGCAAGCTGTTCTGGTACTTGTACTGAAAATGTTCAACAGGTGCAGACCTTCATCTGAAAGGTTTGTTTTTTATTCTTATAATCAGGTGATATGCAGGATGGGTTTTCACTAATATGACACATCTCACATTTCTCACAATGTCTTGCCTTTACTTTTTCTTAGTTTGCAAGACTGAGTCCAAATATAGAACTACATTATTACGTAGTTTGCACTGAATAAATGACTGTATGACTAATTTCCCAATACAGCGTTACAAGAGAAAGATAAATTAAAGCACGTTGTAGGATTTATACTAAAGATGATCACACGTGGGCAAATCTAGTCATCTCACACTTCTCATTCTCATGTTCAGATCACAGAATCTACAACAGATTTGGTCTAACAGTGTGCTTGACACATCTATGTATATGCACTACAGGATGCCAGGGTGTATCCTGGATGGTAGGTATATTTCCCCATTATTTGGGTTGTGGTCTCTTTAAGGTGGGTGGTAACAGACATTTTTAGTACTCAAGGGTTCTCATCCATGCAGGATGAGGGGGTGTTCCGGGGTTGTCCAGTCAGCGAGGAGAGGACTGATTTACAGTACTCTCTGGATTGTTAAGTTCTCATTTGAGAGCCAGAATTCGGATATTCAGAGAGACTTTGGATGGGAAAAAATCTCCACACCCTGATTGCAAGGACTTTGGTCCTGTAACTGTTACCCATTTTTAGGAGAGTTCACAAAAAGGAAAGGAAACAGCCAGCAGCTCTCTGTGAGGTAGAGTGAAATGGTTTACATGTATTGTTTTTCATGACACCAAAACAGTGGTCCATGTTTTTTTTTGTTTGCTGAAGACTGACTTTTGAAGAAGCAATAAAGACTGTTTACTTTTACAAATGGCTGGTTGGTGATCCTGAGTCCCCCATATCACAATGGAAAACCAGTATCTTTAATGAACATCCGTGTTGTACAGAATATAATACAAGCAGTCATATGAGACCCACATACACATCAATATTTCCTTTGTACGACCTTATCATCAATTCCAACATATCTCATCATATCTCAGACTCAGGAGCTGGGAAATCCTAAATATGGGTTATTTTTCTTAGAATAAACCTATGGAAGCTGCAACTGATGATTTATGTTTAACCACTTGCCTACCAGGCACGAACACCCCCTTCCTGCCCAAGCCCTTTTTTTAGCTTTCAGCACTGTCGCATTTTGAATGACAATTGCGCGGTCATACTACACTGTACCCAAACAAATTTTTTTATCATATTCTTCACACAAATAGAGCTTTATTTTGCTGGTGATGTAATCACTGCTGGGTTTTTTTTTTTTTTTTACAAAAAAACCCCCAAAAATTTTGAAAAAAAAATATTTTTTTTTAACTTTTTTTCTGTCAGTAAATTTTGCAGCGAAGTAATTTTTCGCCTTCACTGATGTGCGTTGATGAGGCGGCACTGATGGGCACTGATCGGCTGAACTGGTGGGCATTGATGAGGTGGCACTTATGGGCACTGATGAGGCGGCACTTATGGGCACTGATGAGGTGGCACTGATGAGGAGGCACTAATATGCCACACTTATGGGCACTAATAGATGGCACTGATATGTGGCATTTATGAGCACTGATAGGCGGCACTGATGGGCACTGTTAGGTGGCACTGATGGGCACTAATAGGCGGCACTGGTGGACTATGATTGGTGGCAGTGTCGGGCACTGAGAGGCAGCACTGGTGGGCACGGATAGGCGGCATGGATAGGCGGTACAGATGGGCACTGATGGACATTGATGGGTGGCACTGATGGGCGACACTGATGGGCATTGATGGACAGCAGTGATGGGCAATGATGGGAAGCACTGATAGGTGGCACAAATTGCCAGCACTGACTGGCATGGCTAATGGGCACTGATATGTGGCACTTGTGGGCACTGTTTGCTGCCACTGGTGGGCTCTGATCACTGGCAGTGGTGGGCACCGTATGCTGGCATTGATGGGCATGGCATTTTATTTATTTGTGGCACTTTATTTATATCTTGTAATCTGATGATCAGTGCCCTGATTACTTCCCTAGCTGTCCCCCTCTCCTCTCCTATCAGCTCTCCTCTCCTCGCACTCTCTCAGTGTGAGGCGAGGAGAGCCGATTACCGGCATCTCTATGTTTACTTGTGACCAGCTGTGATTGGACACAGCCGATCACATGGTTAAAGAGCCGCGGTGTTGCACCGTGTCCTAGCAACACATGGTGGCAACGATCACCGCAGTGTGCGCCCCCGCGGGCGCACGAGAGCGACCGTTCTGCGCCACCATCATATGACAGCGGCCCAGAACAAGAGCTGCACTGCCCCGCCGTCATATGACGGTGGGCGGGTGGCAACTGGTTAAAGATACAGGCATAAACCTGGTCCGGTCCCCCCTCCTTAGGGCAACCTGGTTGCCCCAGCCTCCCCTATATCCCCCATATTGATATCAAACATAGTGCGGACACCCAATTGACCTAGCGCAGGGTAGACCAAAACTTTTAGACTCAAGCAATCTGACAGCATCAGGCTTCTGAATCTGGAGGGCAGTCAACCTGATCCTGAGTTCACTATCTATATTCAAGGGCAACATTTACTATATTTATAACAGGCTCAATCTGATGTTGCTGAATGTTCAACCCAGTGAATGTGTGGTGAGTGTATTGTACAGTAGAATAGTTTGTATGTTAGAGGGGTTAATTTACTAAAGGTAAATAGGCTGTTCCCTTTGCAAGGGAAGTTGCACTTTGCAAGAGAATTTTCGACCGAGGTTAGTGAATGTGATGAAATTTCACTTTGCAAAGAATACCTAATCCTTTACAACAAAAATGTAAAAAAATAGCATTTTTGCTTTAACATGATTGGATGATGGAAGACAATGGGGCTTCACCTCATTCACTAAACCCTGAGGAAATTACTTTGCAAAGTACAGCTTCCCTTGTAAAGTGAACAGTCTATTTGCATTTAGTAAATCAATCCCAATCTGTAGTAAACATTCATTGAATGTTCCGTGAATTGTTGTCTTACCCATTTTCTGTATAATCTTTTTTTTTTTTATTTACTATATTTAAAATTTTTCTCATGATGGCAATTAGTATGCAAATTTTTAGAATTTATATTTATTTTTTTCTGACAGAAAAGTGTATAAGTAGAATAATGCTGCATACACACGATCGGAATTCTCGTCAGAAAAAGATATGACGGCTTTTCCGACGGGATTCCGCTCAAGTTTGCCTTGCCGTCAAGAACGCGGTGACGTACAACACTACGATGAGCTACTAAGTCCAATGCTTCCGAGCATGTGTCGAATTGTTTCCGAGCATGCGTAGGACGATCGCATTTTTGGATAGGAACCTTTCCCGACCGACAAATTGAGAGCATGCTCTCAATCTTTTTCTGGCTGGAATTCGGCCAGCAAAAAACCGATGGAGCATACACACGGTTGCATTTTCCGATGTAAAACTCTCATCGGTCTTTTGCAGGCCGAAATTCCAATCGTGTGTATGCGGCATAACAGTTTACATAAAATTAAATAATTTACTCAACGGGAAAGATATTTATTTCCATACATATTTTTGATTAATATTTTAAAGAAGTGAATTTTACTCTGTGGATAGCAGGGTGGTAGGGATGAGCCAACACCCCCCGGTTCGGTTCGCACCAGAACCTGCGAACGGACCGAAAGTTCGCACGAACGTTAGAACCCCATTGACGTCTATGGGACTCGAACGTTCGAAATCAAAAGTGCTCATTTTAAAGGCTAATTTGCATGGTATTGTCCTAAAAAGGGTTTGGGGACCCGGGTCCTACCCCAGGGGACATGTATCAATGCAAAAAAACCTTTTAACCTTTTTTTGGGAGCAGTGATTTTAATAATGCTTAAAGTGAAAAAAAAAAAAGTGAAATATTCCTTTAAATATCATACCTGAGGGGTGTCTATAGTATGCCTGTAAAGTGACGCGTGTTTCCCGTGTTTAGAACAGTCCCTGCACCAAATGTCATTTTTAAAGGAAAAATCTCATTTAAAACTGCTTGCGGGTTTAATGTAATGTCGGGTCCTGGCAATATGGATGAAAATCAGTGAGACAAACGGCATGGGTACCCCCCAGTCCATTACTAGGCCCTTTGGGTCTTGTATGGATATTAAGGGGAACCCCGCACCCAAATTAAAATAAGGAAAGGTGTGGGGCCACCAGGCCCTATATACTCTGAACAGCAGTATACAGGCGGTGCAAACAAGACAGGGACTGTAGATTTGTTGTTCTCTTTGTAGAATAGAATCTACTCTACTGTAGAGTAGAATCTCTTTGTAATTTTTAACGGGTACATTTTTAACGTGTTTAGCTTCAGCCAAAATATCTTTTTTAAGCTTTTTGGAAAACATAGGGAAATGTTATCACCCCTGTGACATTTGTTTTGCTGTCTTTCCTCCTCTTCAGAAGATTTCACCTCACTTTTTGTCCCAATGAAAAATGTTTTTTGAAAATTTGTTTTTTTTTGTGGAACAAGGTTTGGAAAGCATCAATGGAAAGGAGAAATGTTTTTCCCATATTAACTCTTACAGGGGAGAATTTCCCTTCCTAGGGGTAGATTTCATCTCACTTCCTGTTGTCTCCTTCCGTTTGCAAGTAGGAGTCGTTTGTAAGTTAGTTGTTTGAAAGTAGGGTCCTGCCCTATATACTCAGCAGAAATTTGGGCCTTAGGTGTTGCTGGTGCCACAACACTGCAACCCCTCACAGACACTCTAGTTGGAACACAGGAATGAGCCCTGCTGCAAAGTATTGCATCAAAAATTGTAATTACACGCCCCTGTTAAACAGGGGGCAGAAAAAATGGGCCTTAGGCACTGGTGCTGGTGCCACAACACTGCAACCCCTCACAGACACTCTAGTTGGAACGCAGGAATGAGCCCTGCTGCAAAGTATTGCATCAAAAATTGTAATTACACGCCCCTGTTAAACAGGGGCAGAAAAAATGGGCCTTAGGCACTGGTGCTGGTGCCACAACACTGCAACCCCTCACAGACACTCTAGTTGGAATGCAGGAACGAGCCCTGCTGCAAAGTATTACATCAAAAATTGTAATTACACGCCCCTGTTAAACAGGGGCAGAAAAAATGGGCCTTAGGCACTGGTGCTGGTGCCACAACACTGCAACCCCTCACAGACACTCTAGTTGGAATGCAGGAACGAGCCCTGCTGCAAAGTATTACATCAAAAATTGTAATTACACGCCCCTGTTAAACAGGGGCAGAAAAAATGGGCCTTAGGCACTGGTGCTGGTGCCACAACACTGCAACCCCTCACAGACACTCTATTTGGAACGCAGGAACGAGCCCTGCTGCAAAGTATTGCATCAAAAATTGTAATTACACGCCCCTGTTAAACAGGGGCAGAAAAAATGGGCCTTAGGCACTGGTGCTGGTGCCACAACACTGCAACCCCTCACAGACACTCTAGTTGGAATGCAGGAACGAGCCCTGCTGCAAAGTACTGCATCAAAAATTGTAATTACACGCCCCTGTTAAACGGGCAGAAAAAATGGGCCTTAGGCACTGGTGCTGGTGCCACAACACTGCAACCCCTCACAGACACTCTAGTTGGAATGCAGGAACGAGCCCTGCTGCAAAGTACTGCATCAAAAATTGTAATTACACGCCCCTGTTAAACAGGGGCAGAAAAAATGGGCCTTAGGCACTGGTGCTGGTGCCACAACACTGCAACCCCTCACAGACACTCTAGTTGGAATGCAGGAACGAGCCCTGCTGCAAAGTATTGCATCAAAAATTGTAATTACACGCCCCTGTTAAACAGGGGCTGAAAAATTGTGCCTTAGGCACTGGTGGTGGCGCCCAGAACCAAAAATGTTCTTACAAGCTATCAGCGTGATGATTGAGGAGAAAGAGGATAATTACTCAGGGATAGTCACTCAGCATCAGCATAGGCAGTCTTTGAAGGGATCTGAGATTTCAAAAAAAATTATTCGGTTACATCAGCATCAGGTGCTTGGTAGCTGGTGGTGATCCAAGACTGATTCATTTTTATGAAGGTCAGTCGATCGACCGAGTCAGTGGACAGACGCACCCTGTGATCGGTTACCATGCCTCCAGCAGCACTGAATGTGCGTTCCAAAAGAACGCTGGATGCAGGACAGGCCAGTAGCTCAATTGCATACTGTGCAAGCTCTGGCCAGTGATCCATCCTCAAGACCCAGTAACCCAGAGGATTTTCAGTGGGAAAGGTGTCCAAGTCTGATCTTGCCCCTAGGTATTCCTGCACCATGTAAAACAGACGCTGGCAATGGTTGCTGGAATCGATCATTCCTTGGGGCTGCGGACCAAAAAATTGTCTGAACGCATCGGTCAGACGGCCACCTTCTCCACCGCTCCTTCTTTGACTGACCGAAGCCTCAGCAACACGTTGTCCAGAAACAGGAGTTTGTAACCTCCCAGTCTCTGGGAACGCGTTGCACAGACCTTTCTGCAAGGCCTCCCGAAGATGTTTCATCCTCTGCTCCCTCTGCGATGGCAAGAAAAGCTCCGCAACCTTACCCTTGTAACGTGGATCAAGGAGGGTTGCCAGCCAGTATTGGTCCTTCTCCTTGATACCACGAATGCGAGGATCCTTACGCAGGCTTTGCAGGATCAGGGAGGGCATGCAGCTTAGGTTTGCTGAGGCATTCGGTCCGGAGTCCTCTGGGTCACTAAGGACGACATGGTCCGCAGCCACCTCCTCCCAGCCACGTACAAGTCCATGTGTTTCTTGGGACTGATCCCTTAAAGACTGCTGCTGATGCTGAGTGCCAGGCTCCACCTCCATACTGACACAATCTTCCTCCTCCTCCTCCTCCTCCTCGTCCTCTTCCTGTGTGATCGGCGGGCACGCAGGAACACTGTCTGGATAAAGGGGGCCTTGAGAGCTAGGGAAGTCTTCCTCTTCCTGCCTCTGTTCTGCCTCAAGTGCCCTGTCCATTATTCCACGCAGCGTGTGCTCCAACAGGTGGACAAGGGGGACAGTGTCACTGATGCATGCACTGTCACTGCTCACCATCCTCATGGCCTCCTCAAATGTTGACAGGACAGTGCATGCATCCCTGATCATGGCCCACTGGCGTGGGGAAAAAAACCAAGCTCCCCTGACCCTGTCCTGGTGCCTTAGTCGCACAGGTACTCATTGATGGCCCTCTGCTGCGTGTGCAGCCGCTGCAGCATGGCCAACGTTGAGTTCCACCTGGTGGGCATGTCACAGATTAGGCGGTTCTTGGGCAGGTTAAACTCCTTTTGGAGGTCCGCCAGCCGAGCACTGGCATTATATGACCGGCGGAAATGCACACAGACTTTCCTGGCCTGCCTCAGGACATCCTGTAAGCCCGGGTACCTGCCCAAGAACCGCTGCACCACCAAGTTAAGGACGTGAGCCAAACAGGGCACATGGGTCATTTGTCCCTGTCGGAGGGCAGAGAGGAGGTTGGTGCCATTGTCGCAAACCACCATTCCTGCCTTAAGTTGGCGTGGCGTCAACCACCTCTGAACCTGCCCCTGCAGAGCTGACAGAACCTCTGCCCCAGTGTGGCTCCTGTCCCCCAAGCACACCAGCTCAAGCACCGCATGGCATCTTTTGGCCTGCGTACTTGCGTAGCCCCTTGAATGACTACGGAGCACCACTGGTTCCGAGGAAGAGGCCATGGAGGAAGAAGAAGAGGAGGGGGTGGAGGAGAGAGGTGTGTCACAATCATTAGCATTTTGGAGGCGTGGTGGCGGAACAACCTCCAACACTACTGCACCTTGTCCTGCATCCTTCCCAGCTGCCAGCAGAGTCACCCAATGCGCCGTGAAACTTAGGTAACGTCCCTGTCCATGCCTGCTGGACCATGAGTCAGCGGTAATATGCACCTTACCACTGACCGCCCTGTCCAGCGAGGCATGGACATTGCCTTCCACATGCTGGTAGAGAGCCGGAATCGCCTTCCGTGAGAAAAAGTGGCGTTTGGGTACCTGCCACTGAGGAACCGCACATTCCACAAACTCACGGAAGGGGGCAGTGTTTACCAACTGAAAAGGCAGCAGTTGAAGTGCTAGCACTTTTGCCAAGCTAGCATTCAACCGCTGGGCATGTGGATGGCTGGGAGCAAACTTCTTTCGGCAGTGCAGCAGCTGGGGCAGGGAAATTTGCCTGGTACAATCTGACGTCGGTGTACCAAAAGAAGATTGCCCACAGGTACTTGGCTGTGACACACCTAATTCTACACCTTCATTCCTCTCAGTGCAGGTCTCAGAGAGGACTGAAGGTCTAGTGGGGTTGGAAATCACAGCTGATGAGGAGCAAGGAGAGGTCCTCTTTGTTCTTTGGTGTGGGTCTTTTAGATACGCTTGCCAACGAACTGCATGGCAGGTCAACATATGTCTGGTTAAGCATGTGGTACCCAAGCGGGAGATGTTTTGGCCACGTGAGATACGCTTGAGACATATGTTGCAAATAGCAGCAGTGCGATCTGATGCACTCTCAAAAAAGGCCCACACCAAAGAACTTTTTGAATAACGCGCAGAGACTGCAGCGCCCTGCAGCGCCCTGCACATGTGGAGCTTTGGGGTGTGATGCAGTCAATGTGCTGCCCTTAGGCTGGCCCCTGGAGGGCATCCTACCTCGTTGGTGATGTGCCGCCTCCTCCTCCTCCTCCTCCTCCTCTCTCCTATCAGGCACCCACGTTGAGTCAGTGACCTCATCATCCCCTCCCTCCTCATCACTGGAGCAAACCTGGCAGTATGCTGCAGCAGGGGGAGCATGACTGCCAGATTGCTGTCCTTCTTGGGCACCCCCTCTGTCCATGCTCATGTTACTGCCTTCATCGAGCTCAGTATCATCATCAGAGCCTTCCAAACGCTGGGCATCCTCCTGGAGCATGTACCCAACACTGTGGTCAAACAGTTCGAAGGACTCCTCAGGAGGACATGGTGGGGCTAGGGAAGGAGTCACTGATGACATTGAGCCGAGGGAAGAGGCCGCTGCTTTGCCAGACAAGGTACCCTGGGCATGGGTGAGAGAGGATGAGGAGGATGAGGACGGCTTGGTCATCCACTCGACCAAGTCTTCCGCATGTTGCGGCTCAACATGGCCAGCTGCTGAAAAAAAGGCCAAGCGTGTCCCATGGCCACGTGCTGATGAGGATGCACCGTCTCCACGACCAGCACTAGATACAGAGCCTGCTTGCCCTCTCTTATTGGCTTGTGACTGTCTGCCTCTCCTTCTGGGCCTTCCAGACATACTAATGGCCTGTAGCTGCACTAAGCTGGGATATATATATATATATATATATATATATATATATATATATATATATGTACTGATAATGCAGCTAGCAAAATCAACTGCCTGCCTGTAGTAGTATGAGAACACCACCAACCTTCTACAGGTAGCTTTAGCTGAACACTGTGAGCAGGACGCACCCCACTAACTTGTAGGTTTAGCTGAACACTGTGAGCAGGACGCACTGCACTAACTGTAAATAGTCTAGCTGCCTGACTGTGGTACTAATAGGATCAAAAGAACACCAGCAATTTTCTTCAGGTAGCTGTATTTACTGTAACAAGACAAGCCTGCCTGTCAGTAAGAAGATAACAGAAACGGATCTAGCTGAACACTGTGAGCAGGACGCACCCTACTAGCTTGTAGGTTTAGCTGAACACTGTGAGGTGGACACACCCCACTAACTTGTAGGTTTAGCTGAACACTGTGAGCAGGACGCACCCCACTAACTTGTAGGTTTTGCAGAACACTGTGAGCAGGACGCACTGCACTAAATGTAAATAGTGTAGCTGCCTGACTGTGGTACTAATAGGATCAAAAGAACACCAGTAATTTTCTTCAGGTAGCTTTATATACTGTAACAAGACAAGCCTGCCTGTCAGTAGGAAGATAACAGGAACGGATCTAGCTGAACACTGTGAGCAGGACGCACTGCACTAAATGTAAATAGTCTAGCTGCTTGACTGTGGTACTAATAGGATCAAAAGAACACCAGCAATTTTCTTCAGGTAGCTGTATTTACTGTAACAAGACAAGCCTGCCTGTCAGTAAGAAGATAACAGAAATGGATCTAGCTGAACACTGTAAGCAGGACGCACCCCACTAGCTTGTAGGTTTAGCTGAACACTGTGAGGTGGACGCACCCCACTAACTTGTAGGTTTAGCTGAACACTGTGAGCAGGACGCACCCCACTAACTTGTAGGTTTAGCAGAACACTGTGAGCAGGACGCACTGCACTAACTGTAAATAGTCTAGCTGCCTGACTGTGGTACTAATAGGATCAAAAGAACACCAGCAATTTTCTTCAGGTAGCTGTATTTACTGTAACAAGACAAGCCTGCCTGTCAGTAAGAAGATAACAGAAATGGATCTAGCTGAACACTGTGAGCAGGACGCACCCCACTAACTTGTAGGTTTTGCAGAACACTGTGAGCAGGACGCACTGCACTAAATGTAAATAGTCTAGCTGCCTGACTGTGGTACTAATAGGATCAAAAGAACACCAGTAATTTTCTTCAGGTAGCTGTATTTACTGTAACAAGACAAACCTGCCTGTCAGTAAGAAGATAACAGAAACGGATCTAGCTGAACACTGTGAGCAGGACGCACCCCACTAGCTTGTAGGTTTAGCTGAACACTGTGAGGTGGACGCACCCCACTAACTTGTAGGTTTAGCTGAACACTGTGAGCAGGACGCACCCCACTAACTTGTAGGTTTAGCAGAACACTGTGAGCAGGACGCACTGCACTAACTGTAAATAGTCTAGCTGCCTGACTGTGGTACTAATAGGATCAAAAGAACACCAGCAATTTTCTTCAGGTAGCTGTATTTACTGTAACAAGACAAGCCTGCCTGTCAGTAAGAAGATAACAGAAATGGATCTAGCTGAACACTGTGAGCAGGACGCACCCCACTAACTTGTAGGTTTTGCAGAACACTGTGAGCAGGACGCACTGCACTAAATGTAAATAGTCTAGCTGCCTGACTGTGGTACTAATAGGATCAAAAGAACACCAGTAATTTTCTTCAGGTAGCTTTATATACTGTAACAAGACAAGCCTGCCTGTCAGTAGGAAGATAACAGGAACGGATCTAGCTGAACACTGTGAGCAGGACGCACCCCACTAACTTGTAGGTTTTGCAGAACACTGTGAGCAGGACGCACTGCACTAAATGTAAATAGTCTAGCTGCCTGACTGTGGTACTAATAGGATCAAAAGAACACCAGTAATTTTCTTCAGGTAGCTTTATATACTGTAACAAGACAAGCCTGCCTGTCAGTAGGAAGATAACAGGAACGGATCTAGCTGAACACTGTGAGCAGGACGCACTGCACTAAATGTAAATAGTCTAGCTGCCTGACTGTGGTACTAATAGGATCAAAAGAACACCAGCAATTTTCTTCAGGTAGCTGTATTTACTGTAACAAGACAAGCCTGCCTGTCAGTAAGAAGATAACAGAAACGGATCTAGCTGAACACTGTGAGCAGGACGCACCCCACTAGCTTGTAGGTTTAGCTGAACACTGTGAGGTGGACGCACCCCACTAACTTGTAGGTTTAGCTGAACACTGTGAGCAGGACGCACCCCACTAACTTGTAGGTTTAGCAGAACACTGTGAGCAGGACGCACTGCACTAACTGTAAATAGTCTAGCTGCCTGACTGTGGTACTAATAGGATCAAAAGAACACCAGCAATTTTCTTCAGGTAGCTGTATTTACTGTAACAAGACAAGCCTGCCTGTCAGTAAGAAGATAACAGAAATGGATCTAGCTGAACACTGTGAGCAGGACGCACCCCACTAACTTGTAGGTTTTGCAGAACACTGTGAGCAGGACGCACTGCACTAAATGTAAATAGTCTAGCTGCCTGACTGTGGTACTAATAGGATCAAAAGAACACCAGTAATTTTCTTCAGGTAGCTTTATATACTGTAACAAGACAAGCCTGCCTGTCAGTAGGAAGATAACAGGAACGGATCTAGCTGAACACTGTGAGCAGGACGCACCCCACTAACTTGTAGGTTTTGCAGAACACTGTGAGCAGGACGCACTGCACTAAATGTAAATAGTCTAGCTGCCTGACTGTGGTACTAATAGGATCAAAAGAACACCAGTAATTTTCTTCAGGTAGCTTTATATACTGTAACAAGACAAGCCTGCCTGTCAGTAGGAAGATAACAGGAACGGATCTAGCTGAACACTGTGAGCAGGACGCACTGCACTAAATGTAAATAGTCTAGCTGCCTGACTGTGGTACTAATAGGATCAAAAGAACACCAGCAATTTTCTTCAGGTAGCTGTATTTACTGTAACAAGACAAGCCTGCCTGTCAGTAAGAAGATAACAGAAACAGATCTAGCTGAACACTGTGAGCAGGACGCACCCCACTAGCTTGTAGGTTTAGCTGAACACTGTGAGGTGGACGCACCCCACTAACTTGTAGGTTTAGCTGAACACTGTGAGCAGGACGCACCCCACTAACTTGTAGGTTTAGCAGAACACTGTGAGCAGGACGCACTGCACTAACTGTAAATAGTCTAGCTGCCTGACTGTGGTACTAATAGGATCAAAAGAACACCAGCAATTTTCTTCAGGTAGCTGTATTTACTGTAACAAGACAAGCCTGCCTGTCAGTAAGAAGATAACAGAAATGGATCTAGCTGAACACTGTGAGCAGGACGCACCCCACTAACTTGTAGGTTTTGCAGAACACTGTGAGCAGGACGCACTGCACTAAATGTAAATAGTCTAGCTGCCTGACTGTGGTACTAATAGGATCAAAAGAACACCAGTAATTTTCTTCAGGTAGCTTTATATACTGTAACAAGACAAGCCTGCCTGTCAGTAGGAAGATAACAGGAACGGATCTAGCTGAACACTGTGAGCAGGACGCACCCCACTAACTTGTAGGTTTTGCAGAACACTGTGAGCAGGACGCACTGCACTAAATGTAAATAGTCTAGCTGCCTGACTGTGGTACTAATAGGATCAAAAGAACACCAGTAATTTTCTTCAGGTAGCTTTATATACTGTAACAAGACAAGCCTGCCTGTCAGTAGGAAGATAACAGGAACGGATCTAGCTGAACACTGTGAGCAGGACGCACTGCACTAAATGTAAATAGTCTAGCTGCCTGACTGTGGTACTAATAGGATCAAAAGAACACCAGCAATTTTCTTCAGGTAGCTGTATTTACTGTAACAAGACAAGCCTGCCTGTCAGTAAGAAGATAACAGAAACAGATCTAGCTGAACACTGTGAGCAGGACGCACCCCACTAGCTTGTAGGTTTAGCTGAACACTGTGAGGTGGACGCACCCCACTAACTTGTAGGTTTAGCTGAACACTGTGAGCAGGACGCACCCCACTAACTTGTAGGTTTAGCAGAACACTGTGAGCAGGACGCACTGCACTAACTGTAAATAGTCTAGCTGCCTGACTGTGGTACTAATAGGATCAAAAGAACACCAGCAATTTTCTTCAGGTAGCTGTATTTACTGTAACAAGACAAGCCTGCCTGTCAGTAAGAAGATAACAGAAATGGATCTAGCTGAACACTGTGAGCAGGACGCACCCCACTAACTTGTAGGTTTTGCAGAACACTGTGAGCAGGACGCACTGCACTAAATGTAAATAGTCTAGCTGCCTGACTGTGGTACTAATAGGATCAAAAGAACACCAGTAATTTTCTTCAGGTAGCTTTATATACTGTAACAAGACAAGCCTGCGTGTCAGTAGGAAGATAACAGGAACGGATCTAGCTGAACACTGTGAGCAGGACGCACCCCACTAACTTGTAGGTTTTGCAGAACACTGTGAGCAGGACGCACTGCACTAAATGTAAATAGTCTAGCTGCCTGACTGTGGTACTAATAGGATCAAAAGAACACCAGTAATTTTCTTCAGGTAGCTTTATATACTGTAACAAGACAAGCCTGCCTGTCAGTAGGAAGATAACAGGAACGGATCTAGCTGAACACTGTGAGCAGGACGCACTGCACTAAATGTAAATAGTCTAGCTGCCTGACTGTGGTACTAATAGGATCAAAAGAACACCAGTAATTTTCTTCAGGTAGCTTTATATACTGTAACAAGACAAGCCTGCGTGTCAGTAGGAAGATAACAGGAACGGATCTAGCTGAATACTGTGAGCAGGATGCACTGCACTAAATGTAAATAGTCTAGCTGCCTGACTGTGGTACTAATAGGATCAAAAGAACACCAGTAATTTTCTTCAGGTAGCTTTATATACTGTAACAAGACAAGCCTGCGTGTCAGTAGGAAGATAACAGGAACGGATCTAGCTGAACACTGTGAGCAGGACGCACTGCACTAAATGTAAATAGTCTAGAAGATAACAGGAACGGATCTAGCTAAACTGAGTACAGTGTATATATTGTGAGGGGGTTAGCTTGGCAGCGGGTGTGTGTGACCCCCTGGATGGGTTCACCACACAAAATCAGGCACAGCAGACAGCTTTGTAGGTGAAACAAAAACAAAGGTGCGGTTTATTTAGACTAGATGCATTGAAAAATAACAGAAAAACAAAAAGAAACATGAAAAGAAATCCTGGTCAGCTTGACCGCTTACTACACACATAGATTCCCTAACTAACAACTGGGTGCAGCCTTGTGCTGCCCCAGTCCCTATCTCTCTTTGAGAAGTTTTGCCACACAGGCGTTAACTCACCGCAAAGCTCAGATACCACACTCCCCAGTCTACACAATCACAGAACTGGTTCCAGGATGGAGCATCTCCCTAAGCATGCTGGGGTGATTTCTATAGGTCTTAATGAGCCCACTTACTTCAGCTGGGCTCATTAACTCTTCCCCTGCAGGACTCCCAGCACTCCAACTAGTGGTATAAGTCAGCATAAAGCCTGAATCTAGGGCATACATATTTTCCATCCTGGATGCAACCAGGTGTTTTTACCTGCCTGCTGTCACATACCCCCCCCTCTTGTTTCAACCTTGGGGTTGGAACACACGCAGTCAGGCACGCATGTACTCGAGACAAAGCATCCACATTCCCCATTTTAACGCCAGGGCGATGCTTTACTGTAAAGTTGAATTCCTGTAGGGCCAGGAACCACCTATTTATCCTTCTATTGGTCTCCTTGTTTTGAGCCATCCACTTTAAAGGAGCGTGATCAGTTACCAGGTCAAAGTGCCTACCTAATAGATAGTACCGAAGGGAATCTAGAGCCCACTTCACAGCTAAACACTCCTTCTCAATTGTGGCGTAATTTACCTCATGGGACTTCAATTTCCTGCTGAGGTAAATGACTGGGTGCTCTTCCCCGTTCCAGACCTGGGACAACACTGCTCCCAACCCAACGTCTGATGCATCAGTTTGTACAACAAAGTCCTTAGAGAAGTCTGGTGAGTACAACACTGGCTGGCTACATAAGGCGGTTTTTAATGACTGGAATGCTGCTTCAGCCTCAGGGGACCATTTGACCATGACAGACTCTTTCCCTTTTGTCAGGTTGGTGAGGGGCACAGCCTGAGAAGCAAAATGGGGGATGAATCGCCGATAATAGCCAGCGATTCCCAGAAAGGCTCGTACCTGTTTCTTGCTGTTGGGACGTGGCCAACTCTGTATGGCCTCGACTTTATTGACTTGAGGCTTTATCACTCCCCTCCCAATAGTGTACCCCAGATATTTGGCCTCCTCCTGTCCAATGGTACACTTCTTTGGATTGGCCGTAAACCCAGCTTCCCGGATGGAGTCTAAGACTGCTTGCACTTTTGGCAGATGTGAGACCCAATCTGTGCTATGGATAATCACATCATCCAGGTAAGCTGCAGCATACTTCTGATGGGGCCTCAGAATCTTGTCCATTTTCCGCTGGAATGTTGCAGGTGCATTCTGTAACCCAAACGGCATTCTCTTGTATTGGAACGCCCCATCTGGGGTTACAAACGCAGTTTTCTCCTTGGCCGACTCGGCCAGGGGAATTTGCCAATACCCTTTGGTGAGATCGAGAGTTGTCATGTATCGGGCTGTTCCCAGCCGGTCGATCAACTCATCTATACGCGGCATGGGGTAGGTGTCAAATTTTGTAACTTTATTCAATTGTCGAAAATCGTTACAAAACCGCCAGCTCCCATCAGGTTTGGGCACTAGTACGATAGGACTGGACCAGTCACTCTGGGACTCCTCTATCACACCCAATTCTAGCATCCTTTGAACCTCCCCACGTATTGCCTCCCGTCGGGCTTCTGGTATTCTATAAGGTTTTAGTTTTACCGTTTCTCCTGGCGGGGTAATAATATCATGCTCTACGCCAGAGGTTTCTCCCGGCAGCTCAGAGAAAATCTCTTTGTTGCGAAGTACAAACTCTTTAACCTCCTGTTTTTGGGGTTTCGATAAGGTGACTGCGATTCCAACCTCAGGAACAAAGCAATCAGACTGGACCGGTAACAAAGTCTCTGCGACTAGGGATTCCCTATCCCTCCAGGCTTTCAGCAGATTGACGTGATATACCTGTTCCGGCTTTCGCCTTAATGGCTGTCTGACCCTATAGTTCACCTCACTCACTTTTTCAAGAACTTCGTATGGACCTTGCCATTTGGCCATGAATTTGCTTTCAACCGTAGGGACTAGCACCAATACCTTATCCCCTGGGGAAAAAGTACGGGTCTTGGCCCCACGGTTGTACACTCTCTGCTGTGCTAACTGCGATTGGGCCAAATGTTCCTTTACGATTGGCATTACCTGTGCAATTCTATCTTGCATCAGGGCGACATGCTCAATCACACTCCTGTGGGGAGAACTCTCATTTTCCCAAGTTTCCTTGGCGATATCCAGCAGTCCTCTTGGGTGTCTCCCATAGAGTAACTCAAAGGGTGAGAAACCCGTAGAGGATTGGGGTACCTCCCTAATGGCAAACATCAAATAGGGTATTAGACAGTCCCAATTCTTTCCATCTCTATCCACCACCTTCTTTAACATTTGTTTTAGGGTTTTGTTGAATCTTTCAACCAACCCATCTGTTTGGGGGTGATACACAGACGTACGTAATTGTGTCACTTTGAACAACTTGCATAGTTCTTTCATAACCCGGGACATAAAAGGTGTACCTTGGTCCGTAAGCAGTTCCTTACAAATACCCACACGGCTAAAAACAAGTGATAGTTCTTTGGCTATGGTTTTGGCCGAGGTATTTCGAAGAGGAATCGCTTCCGGATAACGGGTGGCATAGTCCATTATAACCAAAATGTACTGATGCCCCCTAGCGGACTTCATTATCGGACCTACCAAATCCATTGCGATCCTCTCAAAGGGGATCTCAATGATAGGAAGAGGTACCAGCGGGTTACGGAAATGTGGCATAGGTGCCGACTTCTGACACACAGGGCAGGAGGAACAATAATTTTCTGTTTCCTTCATGACCCCAGGCCAATAGAATCTCTGCAATACTCTCTCTCTGGTTTTCTCTGTCCCCAGATGACCTCCAAGAATGTGCCCATGGGCCAATTCCAACACCAACTTCCTGTAAGGTTTGGGCACCACAAGTTGCTCAACGGTTTCTTCTGCCCTTTGAGCCACTCGATACAGTAGGTCCCTTTCCACAGTGAAGTACGGGTAAGTGCAAGTTTTTTCTGGGTTCACTAACTCGCCATCTATTTTCACCACATTTTCCCGTGCCTTTATTAGGGTGGGGTCTTTTAACTGTTCTGTGGCAAAATTTTCCCTGTGAACCTCAAGATCCGAAAATTCCACAGACGGCATGTTTTCATCTGAGGATGTTGGCTCCTCCCCATTTTCTCGAGTTTCCCCTGCCAATACCGACAAGGGAAATTCAGGAGAGTCCTCACCACTCTCAGAGGAATTCTGGTCATTATCTTTCTGGTCTATAGGGGCACCAGTGGGGGGCTCAGGACAATCCCAGAGTTCCCAGAACATTGGAAAATCCCTTCCCACAATGGCATCATGTGGTAAGTGAGACACTAACCCCACCTGATGAGAGAGGTTACCTTTGTGGGTCTCAAAAAACACTGAAGTTACAGGATACTCTCGGGTGTCCCCATGCACACAAATAACAGCCACCTTGTTATTCCCAGAGACCACTGTAGTAACTAATTCAGCCTTTATCAATGTCACCAGGCTACCTGAATCCAGCAACACATCAACATTTCTACCATTAATACACATTTTACATAAATGTTTCTCAGGTCCCCGAATGGCAGTACATGCTACTGTCGCAAACAGCGACTGACGTCTGTCCCTTATAAAGTCACATTGCATAGGTTCATCCACAACTGGGCAATTAGCTGAAATATGTCCCTCTTGCCGGCAGCGGTAGCAAATAATCTTTTTCGCTGCCTCTTGCGACCTGGGCTTCCCGGGCTGCTCCCGCCAGACATTAGGTTGAACCCCCACCCTCTCACTCTCTCCACCCTCACCCCTTGGAGTCATCTTACCCGCCACTGGGGATGGTCTGGTCTTAGGGTGGAAAGTCCGTGAGTCCCTGGAAGAGGTGGTCAGGTTCTCTGTAGCCAAGTACCTCTCAACCAGATCCACAAGCTTATCTGCAGTTTCTGGGTCTCCATGGCTTACCCACTTTTGGATGGCAGTAGGAAGAGCTCTCAGAAAACGATCCATAACAACACGTTCCACAATGTTTGGTGCAGTCAAAGTCTCTGGCTGCAGCCACCTCCTGCTCAGGTGAATGAGATCATACATTTGAGACCTGGGGGGTTTTCCAAGCCGGAAAGTCCAGTTATGTACACGCTGAGCCCGGACGGCCAGGGTGACACCCAGCCGTGCCAATATTTCTGTTTTTAGCACCACATAGTCTTTTGCTTGGTCCGGCTCTAGGTCATAATAGGCTTTCTGCGATTCCCCCGTTAACAGAGGGGCCACAAGTCCAGCCCACTGCTCCTTAGGCCACTTTTCCCTTTCAGCAGTCCTTTCAAATGTGGTCAAAAACACCTCCGGATCATCCTCTCCAGTCATTTTTGTCAGTAAACGGCTCACACCAAAGGATGCAATATTAGTGGAACCACTTGCCTCACTGGTCTGCGGCCGTTGCTGCATTAATGTCTCAATTTGTTGTTGGAGTCTCTGCTCTTGCTTTTGTAACAGCTCTATGAAGCGGGCCTCAGATTGCTGCTGGGCTTGTTGCTGAGCGTCCAGACTCTGCAGTTGAGCTTTCTGCTGAGCTTCCAGACTCTGCTGGTGAGCTTTCTGCTGAGCTTCCAGACTCTGCTGCAAAGTTGCATTTGTCTGTTGTTGAGCTGCAAGGCTCTGTTGTTGAGCTGCAAGGCTCTTTTGCAAACCTGCATTTGTCTGCTGCTGATTTGCATTTGCTAGAGCCAGCTGTCTCAGTATCTCCTCCATGCTGGCCTTAAAAAAAAAAAACTGCCCCTGCTTCTCCACCAACTGTGAGGGGGTTAGCTTGGCAGCGGGTGTGTGTGACCCCCTGGATGGGTTCACCACACAAAATCAGGCACAGCAGACAGCTTTGTAGGTGAAACAAAAACAAAGGTGCGGTTTATTTAGACTAGATGCATTGAAAAATAACAGAAAAACAAAAAGAAACATGAAAAGAAATCCTGGTCAGCTTGACCGCTTACTACACACATAGATTCCCTAACTAACAACTGGGTGCAGCCTTGTGCTGCCCCAGTCCCTATCTCTCTTTGAGAAGTTTTGCCACACAGGCGTTAACTCACCGCAAAGCTCAGATACCACACTCCCCAGTCTACACAATCACAGAACTGGTTCCAGGATGGAGCATCTCCCTAAGCATGCTGGGGTGATTTCTATAGGTCTTAATGAGCCCACTTACTTCAGCTGGGCTCATTAACTCTTCCCCTGCAGGACTCCCAGCACTCCCCCTAGTGGTATAAGTCAGCATAAAGCCTGAATCTAGGGCATACATATTTTCCATCCTGGATGCAACCAGGTGTTTTTACCTGCCTGCTGTCACAATATATATATATGCAACACCTGGGATGCATATATATACACAATACACTTTAAGTGCAGCTAACTGACTGACTGTCCTGCCTAATCTAGCTAACTCAAATGAAATGACACTGTCTCTCTCTCTCTCTCTCTCTCTCTAAGCACACCGGAACACACTGCACAGGGCCGCCGTGCAGGCGGCCTTATATAGTGTGAGGCGTGTACTAAATCCCCTGAGCCATAATTGGCCAAAGCCTCCTTGGCTTTGGCCAATTACGGCTCTCTGTTAAGGCGGCGCTGTGATTGACCAAGCATGCGGGTCATAGTGCATGCTTGGACAATCATCAGCAAGCAATGCACTGCGATGCCGCAGTGAATTATGGGCCGTGACGCGCCACACGAATTTGGCGCGAACGGCCCATATCATTCGCAATTCGGCGAACGACCGAACAGCCGATGTTCGAGTCGAACATGGGTTTGACTCGAACACGAAGCTCATCCCTACAGGGTGGGTAGCACGGTGGCTTCAGTACTGTGTGCCAAGGATACAGTTTTCAATAGTTCTTGCTAGATGTTTAAAACACATTTAGAATACATATTCTTCATTTCAGAATGTGGATATGTAAAATGTAATGTTTTCTTCAAATGAAAAATTAATGCCACATCCACTGGGCAATGAACAGTTTGAATAGTAAAGGAAGTTGCATATATCAATGAATAAAATGTTGGCTGTTAAAGTCCAATCCAGCAAATGCCCAAATGACTCTTCCATAAAAAAATATGTTCTATAAACATACAATTTAACCATCAGTTGCAAGCTATTATGCCAAGAAAGATGTACTGTAGGGGTAGCAAGGGTTAATTTAGCATCTAACTATTGAATTGATAGTAATTTTTAGACTAACAACTTTTGTTCAGCAAAAGTTCAGTTTTGACATATACAGTATGAGAATTCTATATTGTATATTGTATCTTATCTCATAATTGTTGGATAACTGTTACTTTTGCAACCAATGATTTAACAGCAGTGATTTCAGAGGTTTAGTTCTGTTTAGTTGTTTACTATCAATATACGGGTGGCACTACCTTTAGCTCCTGCAGCCACAGACCTCTCTGGTTAGACCAGGGGTCTTCAAACTACGGCCTTCCAGTTGTTCAGGAACTACAATTCCCATCATGCCTAGTCATGTCTGTGAATGTCAGAGTTTTACAATGCCTCAAGGGATGTGTAGTTCCGCAACAGCTGGAGAGCCGTAGTTTGAAGATTCCTGGGTTAGACTGTCTGATACTAAATTGCTATTTCTGTATTCAGTCAGTTGTAATCATTTTCATCTCCTAATGCAACTGAGTAAAGTAAATTTCACTCTTTTATGTGTTTGTATTTTTATATGTAATCTGCATAAATCAGATACCTGATTTTAAACACTTTAGGAATTTTTAGCTACCATCATCAGAATTTAACTCCTTTGTTACACAAGAAAATGCTGCATACAAAGCCTGAAACAGACTTCAAAGGCTATAGTAAAGTATTCATTTTAGCTTCAATCTAGAGAAAGATTTTCAGCTATACTGCATAAGATCATTGCAAACAGAGCTTGGAACAGTTTTCAAAGACTATAGTGAAATATATGCAACAAAGACTCAAGAGGTTGTCAGCTTCTCTTCCAAATACTAAACACACTATGTGCTGCTAGTCTGCCTACTTTCTTATCAATTGCAGCCCTACCCTTTTTCATCCTACTTTTTCATACAACAATAAATGGCAGCGTGCCCATATGTGCTGGATTGTTATATAAAGGCAGTGCAGACAAGCTGTTTTCTAAATCAGTTGAAAGGCATAAATAACTATGCCATGCGGTGGTACTTTTCTTCACATATAATGCCTTGAAAAAGTATTCATACCCTTTGAAGTTTTCCACATTTTGTCATGTTACAACCAAAAACGTACATTTTATTGGGTGTTTATGTGATAGACCAACACAATGTGTCACATAATTGTGAAGTGGAAGGAAAATGATAAATGGTTTTCAACATTTTTGACAAATAAATATATGAAAAGTGTGGCGTGCATTTATATTCACCCCCCTTTACTCTGATACCCCTAACTAAACTCTAGTGGTACCAATTGCCTTCAGAAGTCACCTAATTAGCAAATAGAGTCCACCTGTGTGCAATGTATTCTCAGTATAAATACAGCTGTTCTGTGAAGCTCTCATGGGTTTGTTAGAGGACCTTAGTGAACAAACAGCATTATGAAGGCCAAGGAACACACCAGACAGGTCAGGGATGAAGTTGTAGAGAAATTTAAAGCAGGGTTAGGTTAAAAAAAATATCCCAAGCTTTGAACATCTCACTGAGCACTGTTCAATCCATCATCCAAAAATGGAAAGAGTATGGCACAACTGCAAACCTACTAAGACATGGCTGTCCACCTAAACTGACAGGCCTGACAAAGGAGAGCATTAATCAGAGAAGCAGCCAAGAGGCCTATCTTAAGTCTGGAGGAGCTGCAGAGATCCACAGCCCGGGTGGGAGAATCTGTCCACAGGACAACTATTAGTCGTGCACTCCACAAATCTGGCCTTTGTGGAAGAATGGCAAGAAGAAAGACATTGTTGAAAGAAAGCCATAAGAAGTCCCATTTGCAGTTTGCGAGAAGCCATGTAGGCGACACAGCAAACATGTGGAAGAAGGTGCTCTGGTCAGATGAGACCAAAACTGAACTTTTTGGCCTAAAAGCAAAACACTATGTGTGGCGGAAAACTAACACTGCACATCACCCTGAACACACCATCCCCACCGTGAAGCATGGTGGTGGCAGCATCATGTTGTGGGGATGCTTTTCTTCAGCAGGGACAGGTAAGCTGGTCAGAGTTGATAGGAGGATAGATAGAGCCAAATACAGGGCAATCTTAGAAGAAAACCTGTTAGAGTCTGCAAAAGACTTGAGACTGGGGTGGAGGTTAACCTTCCAGCAGGACAACGACCCTAAACAAACAGCCAGAGCTACAATGGAATGGTTTAGATCAGAGCATATTTATGTGTTAGAATGGCCCAGTCAAAGTCCAGACCTAAATGCAATTGAGAATCTGTGGCAATACTTGAAAATTGCTTATCAAAAAAGAATCCTTTAATGTGAAAATTAAAAAATATGAAAAATGTGTTAGACCATAAATAGTCTATAAACAAATGTAATAAACCATAAAAAGTCCATATGCAATTGAGAATCTGTGGCAATTGCTGTTCACAGACGCTCTCCATCCATTCTGACAGAGCTTGAGCTATTTTGCAAAGAAGAATGGGCAAAAATGTCACTCTCTAGATGTGCAAAGCTGGTAGAGACATACCCAAAAAGACTTGCAGCTGTAATTGCAGCGAAAAGTGGTTCTACAAAGTATTGACTCAGGGGGGCTTAATACAAATGCACACCACACTTTTCAAAAATATATTTGCAAAAAATTTTGAAAACCATTTATCATTTTCCTTCCACTTCACAATTATGTGCCGCTTTGTGTTGGTCTATCACATAAAATCCCAATAAAATACATTTATGCTTTTGGTTGTAACATGACAAAATGTGGAAAATTTCAAGGGGCATGAATTCTCTTTCAAGGCACTGTATGTGCCCTAAGTAAAATAGCCTCTTTCACCATAAATTCTTACTCACATAGGTCTGTTCTGTCCTCCCTAAACATTATCTGTCAGCAATCTCTGAATTTTATTGAAACACAAAGAAAAATTGGTCAAATGTATTATAAAGAGATATTTCAACACATGCATGCACATGATTAGTTAAAAAAAGCAAGTCTGATTCAAATGTACAATGACTAATGATTACCGTATTTCTGCAATGAATAACCACAAAAAATAACATTTGCAGAGCTGAATGGGCTGAAATGCTGATTTACTAGGCTGAAAATATTTTTAATGATGAGTATTATAATTATTATTATTAAAAATAATACTTATTATGCAACATTTATATAGTGCCAACAGTTTAAGCAGTGCTTTACAATATAAAAGGGAGACAGTACAGTTACAATACAATAAAACACAAGAGGCTTAAGAGGGCGCTACTCATAAGAGCTTACAATCTAATAGGGTGGGGCAAGTGGTACAAAAGGTTATAAATGTGGGGGATGAGCTGATGGAGGTGATAGAGATTAGTTGGAGACCTAATAGGCTTCCCTGAAGAAATGCACCAACCTGTGGTGGACTGTGCCTCCACCACAGGCTTATACTCTCCTGTGGACTTCCATATATACATGTGTGGTTTTTATATTTTTGTGAGTATCCATTTTTAACTTTTCTTTGTAATTAAACCTTCTTGGAACTTACTACAGCGTGGTCATGCTGTCTCCCTCTCTTCCCCTCTCTTCCCTGAAGAGATGAGTTTTCAGGGATCACCTAAAGGCACCCAGAGTAGGAGATATGGAAAAAGAAAAAAAAGCGAGCAACCAAAAAACACATATATGAAAAATATAAAAAATTCTGTGCATACAAAATAATACAAACTTCGTAGTGCCAAAACTTATCAAAAAAGAATCCTTTAATGTGAAAATTAAAAAATATGAAAAATGTGTTAGACCATAAAAAGTCTATAAACAAATGTAATAAACCATAAAAAGTCCAAATGTTAATCTCTGAGTTTCAAAGAAGCATCTGTTCTTCAATTGATAGAGTGTTCCAACATTCAGATATAAGATGTAAAATCACAAACTGCTTACCAGATTTGTAGGATCTCAATGATCAAAAGCGCTTGTTCATCAGCCTACCGGCAAGCTCACGATCCACCTGTGATGTTCTTACAAGAAGGAATAATCCACCCGCTGCCGACGGACCATCAGAAGGGAAAAACTCACTCCAGAGATCGCTTTCAGATTTAAAGGAATCTAAAAAGTCTCATTTAGTAGAAGACAGAAAAAAGGGCTTCATGGTGTAGTATGCTCCAAAAAAAGATTTATTTTTAAAAGGATAATACGGGCTTTACGTCCATAAAAGCACAGTGAAAAAAAGACAAATTGTAATCGCCGCGGCTATATAGAAATCCTATGGCCCTAAGTCAGTAAAGAAACATATTTGTTATTGTTTAATAAACTTTTTTTATTCAGATTGGATGTATGCTAATGTAGTCTATGGCTACAGGTGACAGGGAGAGGAGCAGTTGCAAATTCATTGTATCTGCTGCTGTCTGCTTGTGTTACCAGAAGGACAGGCACAGTTGCAACTGGAGAGACTGTGATTACAGAACTTGTGTAGCCTGTTAGGTCCACCCACCACACAGAGGAAGGAAATGTAGACTGTTTGAATTCCTGTGAATGCTGGGAAAAAGGACAGTTTGTGGGATAAAATTTCCAAACAGACTGATCTCAGTGTGACTAAAGCTCAGAGCAGAGAGGAAAAAAAGAGGAGGTTGTTGTTCCCAGGCTAAAGAGAAGGAGTGTGGAGGATGTTCAGAGGGACTCAGACCAGACTGCTCACCACCACATCTGAGAAGGAACAAGGTGCAGTAGCAGACATCCTGGAACACCGGAGAGCTCCAAGGATGCTGACAGAGCCTGCTGCCTGATCAACGGGAAGGACACAATGGACACTGCCTGGTTGTGCTGCCAACAGGAAATAGATGGAGATCACCTGCTACCACATAAAAGTTGAGCCCCAACAAGTTAGCCAGCAAAATATAAAAGGTATATTACAGACTGCTGAACTGTTATGGTGGCATAACTCTTCTTAGTTAGGATTTCCCAAGTATAGGGTTTAGGAGTGCTTGCTCTCTATGCCAAATGTTTGTTTTCGCAATATATTCATTGCTACTGTTCACCCATCGCAGTATATTTCTTACTGTTGTTTAACTATTTGCTGGACCCAAGAAACAGCGGCTCCTTCAGAAGTAAGCTTTACACTAAGATGCAAAATGAGCTTTATTTTAGAGTGGAATCTGTACTGAAACTCCTTGGACTTTGAAGTTAAAAAAGGATAAATATATAAAAACTTAATACCCATCTCCCTACTCCTATTTGCCTCCAAGCTCATCGAACGCCTTGTCCATGACCGAATGAGTTGCTACCTCACGGACAACAACCTTCTCGACCCCCTACAGTCCGGTTTCCGTACACAACATTCTACTGAAACTGCCCTACTAAAACTCACCAATGACCTACTAACTGCTAAAACCATATTTTGTATAATAAAGATACATTTTTATGAATTGGCTTTCTACCCTTTCATTTCGCTGCCAAAAAACCCCAAGTGGGGAATTTGTCTCTTTCTTTTTTGTTTCAACCATCAGGGGTGAGCAGCATTTTTCCTTCTTCCCTGTGTCCCCCCTCCTTCTTTTGTCAAATTTGGGTGGTTAAACACCCCTTTCCCCGTTGACACACGGGAAGAAAAATATGAGCTCCAGGGTGCAGGGTTATTCATATGTTTTCCTTTCTGGTATTTAAGAGGCTTTTTGTATTTTTCAAAAATGAGCTACTATCAGGGAGAGGAATGGGCTAAATTAATGTTGGGATATGAGACAGATTTTGAACAGGGTGATCGCATGAAAACCCTGATCTCATCCTTAGTCCAAAAGCTAAATAAAATCTTGGAGAAAAAATCAGCACTTTTCTGGCACGTCAAATCCTTAAATAGGTATATTGAAGAAAAAATTAACCCTCTGGGATTACGCATCCAGGTTTTCCCCAACCTGGATCAAATTAGTGTCGACCTTAAAAACGAATGGGAGGCCAATCTTGATGCATGCTCTCGGCAGATGATGGTCATCCTCACCCGAGAGTACAATAAACAAATAGCATCATTAGATGAAGAAATCAATCATATAGAAAACGCGTTAAAACCTTTTACACAGCATGCCCTCTTTTTGGAACTACAGGGGAACCTTCGGGATAACCTGTCGGCCCATAATAAAGGCATCCTACAGAAAAAAGAATCAAAATTCTGGAGGGATAAATCCGCATTTACAGATGGGCGGGCGTATAAATGGAATACCCAGACCTCACGTAATCTAAGGAATAAACAATATACAGCACAACAACAACCCAAGAATATTAATAACAAAAAGAATACAAACAACGTATTCAAACCCCATGACAAATCCGATTCCAACCAAACTAAAAAGGGACTTCCCAAGGGTCCTGGGAAATTCAAAAGAAATCGAAATAACAGGGGTTCACCTGAACAGGAAAGGAAAAAACGTATTGTGGAGAATAATGGGGAAAGTGCACATGATTCCCCCACAAATGAACAACCCATACTTTCCAATCTTGGACCTTATGGTCCAATGATTGGAACGAGTGAAACAGATCCTCCACCTCAAAATATCCCCACAAATACCACTCATACAAATCAAACATCAGGGCGCCCGAAAACTGGACCTCAGAGTCCTTTAAACCCGATACGGGGATCTCCCCTATCCCAGACAAACAGGGGAACAGGAAATTTGGACGCTTTTGTCACAAGGGGACAACAGAATCCCTCAGCGTAATTAACTTGTCATCTCATTCCCTTCCTGCAGCAGAAAGTAGCGTACTATCACGTGGTTTAACCTTTTGCCCACAGAATGACTTCGACATCTTTGAAGTGATCACTGATCTGCATCTCTTTGCACGCCGGCTACTCCTTAAGAGCCTCCATGCAAAAGTAGATGAAAATGACGATACAATGGACTGGCCTAGTTTTAACATGAGAGAGTTTAAGGCCCTACGGGACTTGACTCTTCTATTTCAGGAAAGCAACAATTTGGACCTTATTGATCAAATTGACTTGGAGACTTTACTCTCCACTGCCAACGAGTCTACTCAGTACCCCACAACACGTTTTAAGAAACCTTCTGCAAAATTTTCCCCCCCTCAGTTTGAATCCAAGTATTGAGATCTTTGTTAAACAAACATTAAGAGATCTCCTAAAGCTCCAACACATTAAGAATGTACGCCCTGAAAATCTAACCAAAGAGGAGTCTCAAGCTTTAGACTCCTTATGCAAAAATACCAAAATTACAATCAAGCCATCTGATAAGGGCGGCAACGTGGTCTTGATGAATAATGAAGACTACGTATGTATGTGCCAAAATATCCTTGATAATGAGGAGTGGTATAGGACCGTCCCCATTAGACTCATACAGGCCTCCTACACCGATTTCTACAAACTGATTCAATCAGCATTTGAAAGGGGAGTTATCACCAAGGACCAATACGAATTTATTTGTATTAAATATCCAAGGGTGGCAACTTTTTATAGTTTGCCCAAGATACATAAGAGCCAGACAGATCCCCCTGGACGACCCATCGTCTCGGGCAATGGGGGTATATCGGAAAATCTGAGCCGACTTATCGACTCCTTTCTGCAACCCTTTGTCCTTGGTATGCCCTCCTTTTTGAAGGACACAATAGACCTGTTACAAAAAATTGAAGAGTTTACCCTTCCAGCGAATTCTTTCCTGGTAGCCATCGATGTCGAGGCCCTGTATAGCTCGATCCCCCACAGTCAGGGGATCGCTGCTGTGCGGGCGGTTCTGCATCGAAGCCAAAAATATGATGAGGCACTGAACGAGTTCATTGTGGACGGTCTTGACTACATTCTACACCATAACTTCTTCTGTTTCAATAATTCCCACTACCTCCAGATGCAGGGCGTGGCCATGGGCACTTGTTGTGCCCCGGCTTACGCCAATCTGTACCTGGGGGAGTGGGAGAGGGCCCTCCGAGACGATGGGGACCTCGCGGTGTACACGGGCCACATTCAATTGTGGCTACGGTACATTGATGATGTCCTCATCGTCTGGGAGGGTTCGGAGGAAATGTTGCTTCAATTTTTGAATCATATTAACCTAAACAAACACAATCTGAAGTTTACTATGACCTATGATCCTGATCAAATGACATTTTTGGATGTCAAATTGATACGTACCCCTGACAATAAGATCTCAAGCACTCTTTTTCGTAAAAGCACGGCCGGCAACACAGTGTTGCACGCCGAAAGCTTTCACCCTACAGTCCTGAAGAGGTCGATACCATATGGTCAGTACCTGCGTCTACGCAGGAACTGCTCAAGTGATACCCTCTTCAAAGAGGAAGCCTACAAGTTACAAACCCGCTTGCTGGCACGTGGCTATAGCCGCTCCTGTTTACGAAGGGGATATAATAGAGCAATTGCACAATCCCGGTCTGAACTTTTATCCCAATACAATAAAAAGCCAAGTGATGGTACCAACATTGGCCCCACTAGGATCATCTTGCGGTTCTCTAGACAACATCAGGTGGTCAACAATGTTATCCAAAGACATTGGCCTATATTGCTGAATGACCCAAGAGTCCGTAACTTTATCTCCAACAAACCATCAATTACTTATAAACGTGCTACCTCTTTACGAGACAGACTAGTTCAAAGCGAGTTCAAAGATGAAATAAAGAGATTTAAACATTGTGTAACCTTGGGGTCCTTCCCTTGTGGACACTGCTCTACCTGCCAATACATCAGACGGGAGAAAATCTTCCACCTCCCAAATGGGGCACTGTTCAAGCCCAAACACTTCACGAATTGCCAAACTAGAGGGATCGTTTACCTTATGTCTTGTGAATGTGGGGCTTATTATGTTGGTAAGACCAAACAGGAATTCCATCGTCGCATGTCCAAGCATATTTATCATATGCAAATTGGCAACTATTATCTACCATTGGGCCGACACGTGATGTCAGTGCACAATTACAAAATGCCTAAAGTATCCTTCACCGCTCTCGATAGAGTACACATACCAAATCGAGGCGGTGATTGGAACAAAATCCTGTTGCAACATGAACAAAAGTGGATATTTCAATTAAATGCCACCTCGTTCCCAGGACTTAATGATGCTATATCTTTTGCCCCGTTTCTAAAAGGGTTTGTTTCGGGTAAGACCCAATAAGGTCTTTTTGCCCTTTGCCAACCTTAGTAAGCAATGGTGCCCCCTAGGGGGCTCCCCTGCCTCATCGGTTCCTACGTCTTTCCCTCCCTTTCCCCTTTTCCCCTCCCTTCCCCTTCCCCCTCCTCCCCTTCCCCCCCTTTTCCCCTTCCCCCCCCCCCCTTCTCCCCCCTTCCATTTTCCTATTCCCCTCCCCCCCCCTCCCCCCTTTCCCCATCCCCTTTCTGATAGCTTAGGGACACTCATGATTACCTATGTACTTATTCGGTGTACATTCTTTGATGTGTAGTGTATATGCAATTTTTATTTCAATTTGTATTGTTTCTTCTTCTGCTCTAGAATGTGTTTTTTACCCTATGTTACCTCCATATACCTAGATATGTGAATTTGCCCTGCATATATGGATGTCTTATATGAAAATCATTTCTGCCAAGATTGTATGTATCAATATAGGATGATACGCTTACATTCATATTTTTTACTATTCTTGTACGTTATTGCTCTTGTATAATTATGGAAATGTTGTCCCTTTGATTAGCTTGCTCCCCTTCCCCCCCAGGAGTAGCCATCGTGGCTGCCTGCGCCGCCCCGGCACCGGGGTTGGCTCCCCTAGATGTGTCTTCCCGGCAAGGTAAGGCGGGGAGGTGGGACTCCTATATGGTTGGTTCCCCCTCCCGCCGTTCCCCATTGGACACCCAGGGTGGACCTGGGTGCCAGATCGGGGATTCCCCCTTGCCGGCGGCGTTCAGGGACATCCCCGGACGTCTCCGCTCACTGCGCATGCGCGGGGCCCCGCGCACGCCACGTGATGCGGATACGTCACGCATTTGCGACGGTGATGACGTCAGTGGACGGGGCGCTTGCTCGCCCTGAACGCCGAGGAGATCACACGAGGCCGCTTCGCGGCCGCCATGCCCCCATACTGGGTCCCCCCGGAGCGGTCTCATTAGTGGAACATTGACACCTGCCATCAATCAACCCACACTGGAGCTCCGCCCCAACATTAAGGGCTTATATACATTCCCTCATCCCCTCTTCATCACTCTGAACACTTCCTGTCCAGCTGATGGTCTCTCCTACGGCTTCACATCGTAAGTACACTTTTTGGTCACATTATTGCACTTTTGCTGCCCTATAATCTAACTCTTGGTCTATTACAACGACCATATACATATACACACTAAATACTCAAATGTATACAATATTTTTCATTTTATTTTATAATTTCAGACTTGCCAAATGGTAACCTGGACAGGCGCTTTCAGCCAGTTCTAGGCAGTGACCTATCCCGGGTCAGGTCATACCTAAGTGCAAGTAATACTGGGCAACATAGTGTGATTTCTGCACTGTCTTTACCTTGCTTATAAGGTAATTCACCTGGCACACCTGATATATATTTCTTCCCTCACTAGTGGGCACTGTTCACCTGGTTTTCACATTCACTATTTTGCAATGGTTTTTGTCGTTCACCCCTTTTTTTCGCGTGTTCACTCCTCACACACCCCTCTGTCCACATCAGTGGATTCATGTCCCAGGTTTCCACAATTTCTTTCACTTTCCTGTTTCACCTGCCATCAATCACATTTTTTATTCCATTTACACATCTTTATAGGGTTGAGGTATTAATTTTATTGTCTATTACCTCCTTTTTGATTTAGATAATTTTTCTACCCCAGTGTGCACTCCGCCATATTTCTCTTATCAAAATAGATATTTTAAAACTACGATTATGGTATATATATGTATGTGTGCACATACGCACATACATGTCTGTGCGGACTTTCGCACGCACAGACACATACATCCAGTACGCATGGGCCACGGCCCATGCAGTGGGTGGATATAGGTAGTCTTGGTTTTTATAACCAAGCAGATACAAACATATACACACTTTTTGCACCTATTAGATTTTATGTTGGAGTGCACACCAATACATAATATACACTGTTTTCACTTTTATTATTCTCTTTTTCCCTGGGTTGTTATTGCAGGTGTCTTCCCTATCTGACCGACCGGGTGGTCTGTGTATATAGGGGGTGCCTCACAGTGTGACCTCTTGTAAGTCACATCTCCTTGGGATTCCCCCCCCTGGTAGCGGGGGCTGTGGCGGTGATGCCATGAGACCTCCGGGGGAAGGCGAACGGGCAATCTTTTAATTTTAAAGGGATCTACCCAACAAGAAGCTCCCGGGCTTAGAACACTCATTACTGGGTAAATATGCTGTATTGATATGTTATGTATTTGTTTCCAATGATCACTGACTCTTTTTGACACATGCATTTCTTGATATAATTTTAGCAAAATTGACCTTTGATGAAGACCTGGAACAGGTCGAAACGCGTCAGGTCCATTACATTTTGCCCAAGTCAACGCACATGTCATGTTGTCATAAACATATATAGACAGTGTATGTGTTGAGTGTTATGCATTGTTATACACCCTATGGGAGCTCATTCTTTTTAACCAGTGTGTTAAAGTTTTTTGTATAATAAAGATACATTTTTATGAATTGGCTTTCTACCCTTTCATTTCGCTGCCAAAAAACCCCAAGTGGGGAATTTGTCTCTTTCTTTTTTGCTGGGCCAGTTGATAACCTCCTATGGCTTCCAATACCACCTCTACACCGATGACACCCAGATCTATCTATCCACTCCTGAACTCACACTCTCGATCTCCACATGGATCTCAAACTTACTAAATGATACCTCGGTATGGATGTAACACCACTTTCTCAAACTCAATTTTTCTAAAATTGAGCTTGTAATATTTCCTCCTTCCCGGTCCCCCCCCATGACTTTACCATTAAGATCAACAGCCAACCATTGGTCCCTAAACACATGCCAGGGTGCTGGGTGTAATCCTTGACTCTGACCTCTCCTTTAGCCCCCACATCCAATCACTGGCTAAATCCTGCCGCCTTAACCTCCGCAACATCTCCAGAATTCGACCCTTCCTGACTAATGACACCACAAAGCAACTTATTCACTCCTTAATTATTTCCCGCCTTGACTACTGCAACTCTCTCCTTAATGGCCTACCCTTACGCAGGCTAT
This sequence comes from Lithobates clamitans, assembly GCA_037952925.1. Lineage (NCBI taxonomy): Eukaryota > Metazoa > Chordata > Amphibia > Anura > Ranidae > Lithobates > Lithobates clamitans. The sequence continues at coordinate 1,756,457 of JBBGZY010001141.1, forward strand.
CCCCCCTTCAGTCTATTATGAATGTTGCTGCTAGAATAATACACCTCACTAACCAATCTGTGACTGCTGCTCCTCTCTACCAATCCCTTCGCTGGCTTCCCCTATCCCACCGTATAAAATTCTAAATTCTAACCACAACATACAAGGCCATCCACAACATCGCCCCCAGATATATCACCAACCTCATCTGCAGATATGGCTCAAATCGTCCCCTCTGCTCCTCCCAGGACCTCCTGCTCTCTAGCTCCCTTGTTACCTTCTCTCATGCTCGTTTTCAGGACTTCTCCAGAGCCTGTCCCATCCTCTGGAATTCCTTGCCCCGGTATATCCGATCAGCCCCTAACCTGTCCACCTTTAGGAGATCCCTGAAAACTCACTTATTCAGGGAAGCCTATCCCACACCCACCTAACAACCCCATCAAATCAGTTAAGATATGTTATCCTTATGGTCATCTATCTAACTACAGTACTTAACTGTTTTCTATATTAACAATAGACATATTTCATTTGGACTATTGAAGATCTCTCATGTTATTGTGATTCTTTTAGATCTTTGAAAACTGAAATATCTTTCAATAAACTTTTGAAGAAAAAAAAAAGCAAAGACCGAAATGAAGAATGGCAAATTCCCTTGTATTCCGATTACATTAAACTAATGCTTTGTATGAAATTATATTTCTTGATGGTAACATTGCATATATTGTAATATCTTTCTGTTATTTTTAACTGCTTAATTATCACACAATCTAACTTTTGTTTTCACACATTTTCACTTGTAATTTTTACACTTCAGTCTTAATTATCACATTCTTGCTTTTTAAATGTCTGAATAATTAGTGGTCCATGGAGAAAATGATAAAAAAAAATAATTAGTGGTCCATGGAGACCACATCACCCTAAACACACCATCCCCACCGTGAACATTGGTGGTGGCAGCATCATGTTGTGGGGATGCTTTTCTTCAGCAGGGACAAGGAAGCTGGTCAGAGTTGATGGGAGGATAGATGGAGCCAAATACAGGGCAATCTTAGAAGAAAACCTGTTAGAGTCTGCAAAAGACTTGAGACTGGGGTGGAGGTTAATCTTCCAGCAGGACAACGACCCTAAACAAACAGCCAGAGCTACAATGGAATGGTTTAGATCAGAGCATATTTATGTGTTAGAATGGCCCAGTCAAAGTCCAGACCTAAAGGCAATTGAGAATCTGTGGCAAGACATGAAAATTGCTTATCAAAAAAGAATCCTTTAATGTGAAAATTAAAAAATATGAAAAATGTGTTAGACCATAAAAAGTCTATAAACAAATGTAATAAACCATAAAAAGTCCATATGTTAATCTCTGAGTTTCAAAGAAGCATCTGTTCTTCAATTGATAGAGTGTTCCAACATTTTGATATAAGATGTATAATCACAAACTGCTTACCAGATTTGTAGGATCTCAATAATCAAAAGCGCTTGTGCATCAGCCTACAGGCAAGCTCACGATCCACCTGTGATGTTCTTACAAGAAGGAATAATCCACCCGCTGCCGACGGACCATCAGAAGGGAAAAACTCACTCCAGAGATCGCTTTCAGATTTAAAGGAATCTAAAAAGTCTCATTTAGTAGAGGACAGAAAAAAGGGCTTCATGGTGTAGTATGCTCCAAAAAAAAGATTTATTTTTAAAAGGATAATACGAGCTTTACGTCCATAAAAGCACAGTGAAAAAAAGACAAATTGTAACCGCCGCGGCTATATAGAAATCCTATGGCCCTAAGTCAGTAAAGAAACATATTTGTTATTGTTTAATAAACTTTTTTTATTCAGATTGGATGTATGCTAATGTAGTCTATGGCTACAGGTGACAGGGAGAGGAGCAGTTGCAATTTCATTGTATCTGCTGCTGTCTGCTTGTGTTACCAGAAGGACAGGCACAGTTGCAATTGGAGACTGTGATTACAGAACTTGTGTAGCCTGTTAGGTCCACCCACCACACAGAGGAAAGAAATGTAGACTGTTTGCATTCCTGTGAATGCTGGGAAAAAGGACAGTTTGTGGGAAAAAAGTTCCAAACAGACTGATCTCAGTGTGACTAAAGCTCAGAGCAGAGAGGAAAAAAAGAGGAGGTTGTTGTTCCCAGGCTAAAGAGAAGGAGTGTGGAGGATGTTCAGAGGGACTCAGACCAGACTGCTCACCACCACACCTGAGAAGGAACAAGGTGCAGTAGCAGACATCCTGGAACACCGGAGAGCTCCAAGGATGCTGACAGAGCCTGCTGCCTGATCAACGGGAAGGACACAGTGGACACTGCCTGGTTGTGCTGCCAACAGGAAATAGATGGAGATCACCTGCTACCACATAAAAGTTGAGCCCCAACAAGTTAGCCAGCAAAAGATAAAAGGTATATTACAGACTGCTGAACTGTTATGGTGGCATAACTCTTCTTAGTTAGGATTTCCTAAGTATAGGGTTTAGGAGTGCTTGCTCTCTATGCCAAATGTTTGTTTTCACAATATATTCATTGCTACTGTTCACCCATCGCAGTATATTTCTTACTGTTGTTTAACTATTTGCTGGACCCAAGAAACAGCGGCTCCTTCAGAAGTAAGCTTTACACTAAGATGCAAAATGAGCTTTATTTTAGAGTGGAATCTGTACTGAAACTCCTTGGACTTTGAAGTTAAAAAAGGATAAATATATAAAAACTTAATACACATCTCCCTATTCCTATTTGCCTCCAAGCTCATCGAACGCCTTGTCCATGACTGAATGAGTTGCTACCTCACGGACAACAACCTTCTCGACCCCCTACAGTCCGGTTTCCGTACACAACATTCTACTGAAACTGCCCTACTAAAACTCACCAATGACCTACTAACTGCTAAAACCAATGGCCATTACTCCATACTCATGCTCTTAGACCTCTCTGCTGACTTCGACACAGTTGACCACCTGCTCTTCCTCAGTAAACTACACTCCCTTGGCCTCTGTGATTCTGCTTTATCCTGGTACTCCTCCTACCTACCTCAGTGCACTTTCAATGTCACTTACAACTCCATCTCCTCTACTCCTCTTCCTCTTTCTGTTGGGGTACCCCAAGGTTCTGTGCTTGGCCCCTCCTATTCTTGCTCTATATCTCTTCTCTGGGCCAGTTGATAACCTCCTATGGCTTCCAATACCACCTCTACACTGATGACACCCAGATCTATCTCTCCACTCCTCAACTCACCCCCTCGATCTCCACACGGATCTCAAACTTACTAAATGACATCTCGGTATGGATGTCACACCACTTTCTCAAACTCAATTTTTCTAAAACTGAGCTTGTAATATTTCCTCCTTCCCGGTCTCCCCCCGATGACTTTACCATTAAGATCAACAGCCAACCATTGGTCCCTAAACACATGCCAGGGTGCTGGGTGTAATCCTTGACTCTGACCTCTCCTTTAGCCCCCACATCCAATCACTGGCTAAATCCTGCCGCCTTAACCTCCGCAACATCTCCAGAATTCGACCCTTCCTGACTAATGACACCACAAAGCAACTTATTCACTCCTTAATTATTTCCCGCCTTGACTACTGCAACTCTCTCCTTAATGGCCTACCCTTACGCAGGCTATCCCCCCTTCAGTCTATTATGAATGCTGCTGCTAGAATAATACACCTCAATAACCGATCTGTGACTGCTGATCCTCTCTACCAATCCCTTCGCTGGCTTCCCCTATCCCACCATATAAAATTCTAAATTCTAATCACAACATACAAGGCCGTCCACAACATCGCCCCCAGCTATATCACCAACCTCATCTGCAGATATGGCCCAAATCATCCCCTCTGCTCCTCCCAGGACCTCCTGTTCTCTAGCTCCCTTGTTACCTCCTCTCATGCTCGTCTTCAGGACTTCTCCAGAGCCTCTCCCATCCTCTGGAATTCCCTGCCCCGGTATATCCGATCAGCCTCTAACCTGTCCACCTTTAGGAGATCCCTGAAAACTCACTTTTTCAGGGAAGCCTATCCCACACCCACCTAACAACCCCATCAAATCAGTTAAGATATGTTATCCTTATGGTCATCTATCTAACTACAGTACTTAACTGTTTTCTATATTAACAATAGACATATTTCATTTGGACTATTGAAGATCTCTCATGTTATTGTGATTCTTTTAGATCTTTGAAAACTGAAATATCTTTCAATAAACTTTTGAAAAAAAAAAAAGCAAAGACCGAAGTGAAGAATGGCAAATTCCCTTGTATTCTGATTACATTAAACTAATGCTTTGTATGAAATTATATTTCTTGATGGTAACATTGCATATATTGTAATATCTTTCTGTTATTTTTCACTGCTTAATTATCACACAATCTAACTTATGTTTTCACACATTTTCACTTGTAATTTTTACACTTCAGTCTTAATGATCATATTCTTGCTTTTTAAATGTCTAAAGAATTAGTGGTCCATGGAGAAAATGATAAATAATAATAATTAGTGGCCATAGAGAAAATGATAAAAAATAATAAAACAGAGATGTGGACTAGCTGTGGGACTGAAATGAAAAATCACCATAATTCTCAGACATTTCAGACTGGTGCTGAATGTATGCAGTATATGCTTGCAATAGGATACCTATTTCTATGATATGATAACAGAGATTACATTAGCCATTACAGACAATAAGGCTAATAAAGTTCTTTTTCCTACCTACCTACTTGGGATTGGTACATTTTCTAATAAATCACTAGCCTTCTCACTGGCACTGGGTTAATGCCTCATAATATTCAAAGCTATCTACCCTTACAGACTAGCAAAGTACACGGTGTAACTGAAATATTGCTGACACCTAACCATTACACCTACACTATATAGCCAAATATATTCTGCTCCAAATTATTGAGTTCATTACATGAGAAACTCACTTCCATCCTTAAAGTGGTTGTAAAGGCAGACGTTTGTTTTTATCTTAATGCATTGTATGCATTAAGATAAAAAGCCTTCTGTGTGCAGCAGCCACCCTCAGCCCCCCCCAATCCTTACCTGAGTTCCATTTTGATCCAGCAATATTGCAGGAGTATCTCAGCTGTCCGGGACTCTCCTCCTCATTGGCAGAGACAGCAGCATGGCACCATTGGCTCCCGCTGCTGTCCATCAAAGTCAGTCAGCCAATGAGAAGAGAAAGGGGGCAGGCGGGGTGGGTCCAGGTCACGGCTTCATGTCTGAATGGACACATGGAACTGTGGCACAGCTTGGGTGCCCCCTGCTTGCTGTGGGGACACTCAACAGGTGGGAGGGGCTTGGAGCCCCGAAGCGGGACCTGAGAAGAGGGGGATTTGGGCTGCTCTGTGCAAAAACACTTCACAGAGCAGGTAAGTATAACATGTTTTATTTTTAACAAAAAAAAATGTGATTTTAGTATCACTTTTGCTACACCCATGCCAACTCTCTTAAGCTTTGGACTCTGGTTGAACTACAACACTCATTTTAATTTGGACTGATCAATTTGTTGGGTGCTTGGTTCTTGTATGTTAGGGGGTTTAGTCAGATCTTACCAGTGGCGGCCCGTCCATAAAGGGCGCAAAGGCACAGCCCCCTTAATCCATGCACCAGGCCCCTAATCTACATGCAGGGTGCCGGACGCATGGATTCCAATCTTTTTTTTAGAAGCACATGATTAGAGCCTGAGGCTCTAATTGGCTTCAAAAAAGGGTGGGCTCGGGGTGCAGAGCACTGCGCCCACCAAGTTATGTGACAGTAGTGAATTAATATTCACTATTGTCTTACTGTTTCTCCTCCCGGAAGCGGGTCCTGAGACCCGTTTGGCCGAGAGGAGAAGCGATCGTATTGGCCGGAGACACAGGGGAAGAAATGCAGGGGAATACACCGTGAAGCAGAGGAGGAGGAGACGCATGCTGAAGCCTCCAAAGAGGTAGCACTGACCGCGACCTAGATGGGGTAAGTGTGGGGCTGGCGGGCGGACGATTGAGAGATGGGGGTGGGGCGTGGCTGACCGACCTACTGACCCGAGGGGGGTTGCGGTGGTTTGTTTGCCACCCCACCAAATAATGGAGTACCAGCCACCACTGGATCTTACAGAACTCTTTCCCCCCTTTATCCTCCCCCCATCTTTGCCCTCTATTATCACTCTTCCTTCTTCTTCTTCTTTTCTCTCCTTCCTTCTTTTTACCCCTCTCTTTCCTATCTCTTCTATTCTCTCTCTTTATTTTTCCTTTACAATTAGTCATAGATGAACACTTCTTCCTCTTCCCGGACTGAGCCATTTCTCGGTCTTTGCTCAGGAGGACCTCCAATAGTTCCAAGTATTCCCAGTCTTTGACCACTTTAATGCTCCGTACACACGGTCAGATTTTACCGACGGAAAATGTGTTATAGGACCTTGTTGTCGGAAATTCCGACCGTGTGTAGGCTCCATCACACATTTTCCATCGGCTTTTCCGACCCACAAAGTTTGAGAGCAGGATACAAAATTTTCCGACAACAAAATCCGTTGTCGGAAATTCCGATCGGGTGTACACAAATCCGACGCACAAAGTGCCACGCATGCTCAGAATAAATAAAGAGATGAAAGCTATTGGCCACTGCCCCGTTTATAGTCCCGACGTACGTGTTTTACGTCACCACGTTCAGAATGATCGGATTTTCCGACAACTTTGTGTGACCGTGTGTATGCAAGACAAGTTTGAGCCAACATCCGTCGGAAGAAATCTTAGGATTTTGTTGTCGGAATGTTCGAACAAAGTCCGACCGTGTGTACGGGGCATTAGTGTGTTACAAAATTCTCTGAAGAGGTGTTTCCACTATGTTCCTGTTTCTACAGCCTGTTTGTAATGTTTTGTACCTGTTTTCATTATTTCTTCCTTTGATGACCTACACACATATCCAATGTATGCTATCTTGAAAACTGAAGAATTAAATAAACCTTATGTGAAACAAATTATTAAGCTCAGGTGTTTTCACTGAAGGATATACAGTTTACAGTAGTAAGATATTCTAGACAATTGCTACTAATTTTGTGTCAACAGTTTCAGGGAAGGCCTTTTTCTGTCCCAGCATGACTGTGCCCTTGCGCAAAAAGGTAGGCCCACTAAGATATTATTATTATTATTATTATTATACAGGATTTATATAGCGCCAACAGTTTGCGCAGTGCTTTACAACATGAAGGCAGACAGTAGTTACAATACAATTAAATACAGGAGGATATATGGTTTGATGAGCTTGGTGTGGAGGAACTCTAGTGTCCTGCATAGATCCAGGTTTGAGCCAAATGTGAGCCAGATCTTTCCAGCCAACAACAGTACCTGATCCCACAAATGCTCTTCTGGTTAAATGGGCACAAGTTCCCAGTGACCCAGCCTTCAGTCTTCCAGAAGCAGCTGCCTCCTTTTACTCTTTGTTGTTGGAGTCTGATAGTGAGAGAACTCTTCCCTTTTCAAGGCTATTTTCCCACAAATGTGTCACCTCTTATCTCCACTCTTTTTACAATACCTCAACTTCTTTTCTTGTTTGCCTCTGCATAACTACTACACATTCAAATTTGGTAACATTAAAATTTGTCATATAGAATTATGAAGTCATATCTTTTGTAGAGGTTTTATTGTTTTTTAAAACCAATGCTCCGCTGTTTACTTATAGTATGTCTTGTATATTTTTGTTGATCATTTATTGCACACTAAAAGACATTATATTTGTGTTGACAATATACTACATACATAAGCATATTATACTAAAATGTATCTAATAGGGATTCTCAAAGACACCTTAAAGAAGAACTGCAGTCTGCTCACATAATTTGTAATTAAAACATCTTTGCCATTCTGAAGCTTCCCTCCAACAACTTTGCATATTATGTTACATATACTGTGATTCTGTACTTGCCAAATATGCTGCAGAAATATCCCTCCACTAAGTCTGGCTGCAGCCATTTTAACTGTGTGCAGCTGAAGCTACTGCCTGTTCCACTTCCTGGATTTACACAGACACACAGAGGCACACCTCCAACTCTGAAGCCCCGCAACACTCATTGGCCCTCTTATGACTCATCCCCCCTCCCTTCCTGGTAAACTCTCACAAGAGTGAGAGAGAGAGCTGTTCATGATGTCATAAGCATAGGTTAAAGACCAGACAAGAAAAAGGAAGTGGGCGCTATAAGATATTTACTGGCAGAAAAAAAATGTTTTATTATCCAAAGTTAAAACAACAAGGGCAGAAGATTTAATAGATGGAAAGATGAAAAAACGACTGAAGGTCCGCTTTAAGGACATATATACTGTATAGTAAAGTAATGAAAATCAGTAAGGGATGTTAAAGCTTTTTTTTCTATCAGAAGCTATTTTCTGATGCTTTTTCCTAATTTGTCTTTGAAAACTGGTGCAAGTCACTCTTCAATAAGCATTCACCTGGTAGGGTTAGCATAACTTACTCATCTATTTAAGACGTGATATGCTTTTGATGATTTAGATAGACAATATGTACAGTGTAAACAGGTGACTTCTGATAAATGTATATAATGGATAATGAGTGGTCAAGGAATGGCCTACACTTAGATAGTTAAGAAGGTTTGGAAGCAAATTGTTACTTGGGATGAGTGATTAAGAAAGCATTTGTTTGGAAGCTTCTGGGATTAAAAAGTAGGTTATCCTCCAAGAGGGTTCAATTATATATATATATCTGACCTAATGGAAACAATACTTTAGGAACTCTGAGCCTCTAACGTTTGTCTTCAATGCAATCCAGATATTAAGGTCTGTCCTGCAAACAAAAAAAATCCACAAGGTGTTTAATCCTTTCCTACTCTATCCAAAATTGAAAAAGAACATTTCAGCCCATAGCACAGGTATGGATCAATGGCCACCTATCAAAAAGCTTTCACTTGCAAAAAAGAAAGAGGCAGGGCTGTACTCTTTCTCCCTTGCTATTAATACTCAGATTGGAGTCTTATTTGAATAGACTCTGCTCTAATAATAACATCAAAGTCATTGAGGTCCACAATCAGACTTATAAGCTTGCTGATCATGTGCTACTGTTCCTCTTAGAACCTCATGATAGGTTACCTAACCTGCTTTGCGACTTGGATTCCTTACATAGGATATCCAATCTGAAGGTAAACTACTCCAAATCACAAGCTCCTAATGTGTCGTTACCTAATGGAGATTTAGCTCTCTACCAGACAAGCTTTCCCTTTGTCTGGAATCCGCAGGCCATCTCGTATTTAGATGTTAAAATACCAGTAAAGTGGTCCCAGCTATATAAGCAAAACTACTTGAGTATCTTAGAGGGTATAAGGCGTTACCTGAAGCAATGGTCAGGTTTAAATGTATCTTTTTTTTGTGAGAGAGTCCATGCTACCCAAACTCCTATACACAATGTTATGCAGTCTGTTCCCATACAAGTACCAGTGGCCTTTTTTTGCATACATCCAGCAAGAGTGTACTGCCTTCCTGTGGAAGGGGAAACATCCTAGAATTACCCTCCCGAAGCATGAGTGAGGCATAGGTCTCCTGGAGTTACGGAAGTACTATTGGGTGTGTTTACTATCAAGAGTGGTGGATTGGTCAATCTACGGGGGAAAAAAGACTGGGTAGGCCTTGAACAAACCTTATTATCTTTACCTTTACACTTATTTCCTTGGCTACTGCCATATGGTCCCCCTGGAGAGGCCAGATCATACCCATTGATTTACCTACTGTTAAATGCTCTGATGTAGGCCTATGCTACCATGCCGAATGTATTCCTACCTGGTTCTTTGATGATCCTATGGCTTAACCCATCTTTAATCACTGGAGTGTCCATGGCTTTATTGCAACACATTTGGCCCCATAAAGAGGTCTTAGCGTTTTTCTGCCAAAGCCGCTTTCTCTCTTACGAGAAAGTTTGGGCCCTCACAGGCCCTCATAAGTTCCCATTTTGGATTTACATACAAATCAGGCACTTCCTACACCCCCAAGGCTGTGATATGTTTTGGTCTAGACCCCTCAACCTGCTTAAATTGTTCTGCAACAGGCAAACTCCAAAAAGTCTTGTCATCTCAACGATTTACGCAAATCTTGGAGGAAGAGTGGGAGTCCATCTGTACCATGGTCCACAAAGGCTGTCACAACACAGCAACTCAAGACAATGGATACAAGATCCTTACCTGGTGGTATAGGACCTCTTTCTTGCTGCACAAGTTTTACCTCTCCCTTTCCAAAAAATGCTGCTGGTGCAACGAGGCAGCAGGAACAATGTTGCATTTGTGGTGGAAGTGTCCTGGGTTGCAGCCTTTTTGGCAAAAAGTTCACAAGATTATTGCGGCCATTACGATTTAACAAATTGGAGTACTCCCCAGCACAATACTGCTTACAACACACAGCTAAACAAAGTAAACCTTACTCCAAATCACTTGCTATGCTTATGGTTAATGCTGGCGGGCAGTGTATTCCATGCCATTAGGCGATCAGGCACACATCCGACAGTGAAAGAATGGTTTGAACACATTATTTGCCTGATGGGGTTCTCCATCCTTCTTCACTAATTAATTGTACTTTGTTTTTATACATTGTTTTAAATAATTGATATGTTTGGATCGATATTACCTACTTGTGTTTTTTTTAAACTTTTTACTGTACTCACGGTCAATTGTGACCAGCTGCTTTTGTATTGTCAACTGTGCTCCTTTTGCAATAAAGATACTTATGGAAAAAAAATAACATTTCATTTTTTTATACATTTAAGCATACAGCCAAAACTGCTAATAAAAATATATAGGAACGCCAAACATATTATCTAAGAAATAAATTTCTCTTGAGTTTTCTAGCAATTTTGTACATTTGTTTCCTTTTAATTAATACCAGCTGAAAAAAAAAAACCAATAAGCAGCCTACTGCTCGTCAGTTAGTGTTAGACATTGCAGTTATCTATAGCATTGTTTTAAACAAAAAATAATTTATTTATTACTTCACATCATGGTATAAATTCATGACAGAGTCTCTTTAAAGCTTACCCCCCAATCCACTTATACTCACCTTTTTCATGCTTCTTGGCCATTGTTATTCTGCAGTGCGTTTCAGCTTACAAAAGGCTGACAGGTTGATGAAACTGTCATAAAGTCAAAGGATCCACCTAATTAACAACTTCTCTTACTTGCTCCCTTTTGATCTGATAAATACATCACTAAAAGTGATTTGTAATATCTATTCTGTGAGTTCAGAAATATACCTGATGATTATGTCAGAAATTCAAAGCTGTCCTGTGTCCTGTGCACATCTACTGTGTTATTAGTCCCTATGTTGTGGGCAATGCAGAGACTGAGACAACTGGGCAGGGCTGACACCATTAGGTCCAAAAATGTTGTTTTTTGGCAGCTGTAATAGGAAACTTGCCCAACTACCAGGTTTGGATTATACATGCTATTTGCAGCACCATTGGGTCATCAGGACCAGGATCGGTTTCCTGTACTAATAAAAGAAACAGGGGGGGGGAGGTGGTGCATCTCTAAGTGTAATATTAAAACAGTATCATTTATTGCACAAGATCAAAAACACTTACAAGATATAAGTGGGAGTCACGCTCGTCATAAGTATGCAGTCCTGGCAGTTCTACTGCATCCCACAGGCTCCTCACACAATCCGGGTAGCTGGGAAAGGTTCTGGTGTGATGTTGTGCTGAAAAGCTGTACATTCAGGAAAACCAAGAAGTAGACAGCTCCATGTTGTCCATCTTTAACCGGAAGAGGTTTCCTGTACTAAGACTGAGCTATTTGCTCATGGAGCGTAGAGGTCGGATTAGGACTGGTATGGATTGAGCTATCTATGTTTTTATCTATGTATCTATGTTGAGCTATCAGGTGCCGTGCTTGCTGCTTCAGACTTTCTTCTAAAGACCTGCTACTTGCTGTCCATTACTTGCTGCCGCTGATAAAAAATGTTCCCCCCCTGCAATGCCGTTCCATGTCTATCTGATACTATAACCATCTGTCCATTAGTGATACATTTACATTGCGGTTATCCGCATTTGGGCAATCAGTCCAGTCCATCCACTTGCGGTGTGCTATTAGTACCGTCCATTGGAAACAAGTTCATTCAGCAACACAGCCGCTTTGCTTGTTTTTTTTATCCATCTATGGACTCTTAAACCGGTTATTATTTTCATGTTTTGTTGTCATATTCATAGTACCACATTTACCCAGGGACTCTATACATTGATGCTGCAGTGGTAACAGATAATTTATTTACCTATTTTGACCTATATTTTTGTGTTATTGGGCTCTATTCATGACTGTTCTGTACCTGCTGCATCATCATGTTGAGTCACTTTAAGTTGCTTCAGTGCACACAATGTTCCTCTATAGTTCAATTGCTATTGTTTAGCCTCATTAGGGATGACTGAGCTCTGTACATGTATATGTGGAGTCCGGCGCACCTTTTTTGGTTTATGTTAATCAACGTTGTCTTTTTTTATTGATGATGGTGGGTGGTTCCTGTCTTTATCATTACTATTTTGATATTTTTGTATTCAATAAATATTGTTATTTTTTATAGATTGATTTCTTGCATGTATTTTTACCACACCCCGGTGGCTCACAGTTATGGTCCCTTAGGCAGCTCTGTCTGTCTGCCCTTTTTTTGTTTATGCAATAGGAAACTAGTAGCTCAGTGTATTTCTGGTAGTTCAACGGGTTTTTTTTTTTATATTTACAGGGTCTTAAAAAGGATACAACATATAAAAAGGCACATGTATTGCAGAGATGTACTACTATTTTTTAAGAGACTTTTTAATGTCTTCTTCCCTTTTTTCATTCTCTGAATATCTCGTATTCAGCAGGTGTACATTTATGAAAAGGTCCTATGATTTGGGAGGATTTGCTGTGATAACACGCAGCTTGATGTGCTAAAAAAAACAAAAAACACCCACACACCCCTCCACACCTCCTACTAAGCAGAGATGGTAACATCTTACTTCATTCACCCAGGCTAATAATTGGAGAGCTGAGTAGGTGATTTGTGCCATGATTTATACACAGAGTCACAGCTATAGCCTGACCTTGTCTGTGTCCTAGGAGAACATTTATAAAGATGCTTAAAAATAAAAAAGGGCATTTAAAAATCACAGTGTTGTGCATTACAAATGCACTTTGTGCTCCACTGGTTTTGGGATCTGAAATTGGAAGAGCACAATACAAATAAATAAATGAATAAAAATGGGAGGAGAGCCTGGTAATGTGACCTATTAAAGTCACATGACTGGCATCAGAGCCATAAAATTACATTTACATCTCTCATATGCTCTTTGCAGAGCAAAATGACGTAGCTTCCACAAGGCTTTTAAAATTTTTACTTGTAAGAAGAGTCATTACAGTGGTGGCCTAATTACCCCAACTTACTTTCATTTTAAGATATACACATCACCCTTTCCTTTAATTAAATGACTTTCCCAGTGCTCTTATACAGGATAAAATGATAGCCACTTAGTAAGACTGCCTAAGTATTGAATGACAACACCATCAAAATATTACTCCTAATATAATATATTTTATTTTCCAATTAAAAAAAAAATCCAACTACAAGTATAACGTACAGGCACCTAGAGGTGCCTGTGCATACCTGTAAAAGCCTCTAATTCCCTTTTACAGCTTCAATTCCAGCAGTACTGACCGAAAAATCTGCAACATTTTTGGATAGTGCCAGAGCTTACTACACATTCCTATGACCCATCACTGTGATGAGCTGCCTCAATTGCCAACAGGAATGTGCAGGGGGCAGGATGGGGACATGGATTGGACAATAGAAGATTGGAAAAACGTTGCCTGGTCTGAGGAGTCTCTATTTCAGCTGTGACATTCAGATAGTAGGGTCGGAATTTGGTGGAAACAACAAGAAAACATGAATCCATCGTGCCTTGTATTAACGGTTCCGGCTGGTAGTGGTGGTGTAATGATGTGGGGGATATTTTCTTGGCACAGTTTGGGCCCTTTAGTACCAATTGAGCATCATTTAAATGCTGTGGCCTACCTGAGTATCATTGCTGGCCATGTGCATCCCTTTATGACTTGTAATGGCCACTTCCAGCAGGATAACTCACCATGTCACAAAGCTCAAATCATCTCACCACTGGTTTCTTGAACATGACAATGAGGTCACTGTAATCCAATGGCCTTCACAGTCACCAGATCTCAATCCAATAGAGCAGCTTTGGGATGTGGTGGAACTGTAGATTTGCATCATGGATGTGCTGCCGAAAAATCTGCAGCAACTGCAAGATGCTATCATGTCAATATGGACCAATACACTATCTCTGAGGAATGTTTCCAACAACTTGTTGAATATATGTGAAGCGCACTACCCCCATAGGAGCTGCTGGGTAGTTCGTTCTTCCCTGAAGTGTGATCCCATTACCCCCTATCCCTCATTGAAGTGACACGACAGACAGTAAATGAACATTGCTATCACAAGACTCAATCCAGAATATGTTAAGCATTGGTGGAGAACTTTCATCTTGCACTGGTTCCAAAATGTGTAATGCATCTTTCCTTCCTCCTGTTAGTCACCACTTCCTGACTGCACAGCACTTCTAATTTCACTCTAAGGACGATACTCTGAATAAAGTCCAGAGAAGTGACTTTTTGGATTCCTCCAGGGTGTTAGTTCTCTAAGGCCCACTCCTATTCCTTTTCCTCCGGACCCGCACTCTAACCCCTTTAAAGTCTCTTAGAAGCACTGTTCCCCTGGGTTACACTCACATGTGTTACCGAGCAATCGTCTATAATTCCACAGATGATCCTCTCCCAGTCTTTGTATCTGTCAGTAGTAGCGACCTCCATGTAAATCTCCTGCAGTCTCTTCTCCACCTGCATATTCCCTCTCTCCCCCCGCAGGGGAGAGCACCAAAGCTGTACCAGTCTCTACATCCTTCTTCTCTGGATCTCCAACTTCCCATGAACCAACTCCCCAAAGAGCATGTGACCAAGCCTTTTATAGAAGTCCCGCCTCTGCCCAAGCAAATTAATGATTGGCCCAGAGGGGTCTCCAAAAGACTGCCTGTCACTCCATTCCTGTATTCCTCCCACTTCCCAGATCAGGTCAGAGAAATGAAGGAAAGTACACAGGCAGAGTGTAGGTGGCCACACCTTCCTCTACTCTAATCAACTTCCCATGCCAATCAAACCCACCAGCTTACACCACAGGGTAAAACACTGGTAATTTGGCCTATTTCTAAACCTAACAATCTAATCTAACACACACCTAAGTAGGTGGGTGCTAAATATGCGACAAAGTATTAAAGCAGTTTTGAAGCGAAACGGAGGTCCAACCTGGTACTAGCAATAGCAAGGTTTACCTAATAAAGCCTAATAAAGTGGCGAGTGAGTGTATATAGTGTATATCTATATATATAGATATATATATCTATATATATAGATATATATATTTATATATACACACACGTATATGGTGATTGTAGCTAGAACAACACAGTTGAGTACTGTAATTGATACTTTTTTATTTACACTAACAGTTTATATTTCAGGACAAGGGAGAGAATGATATGCTGCTTTGTAATGGCAACCACTACTGAAATTGAGTTTGCAAAGCTCACTAAGCAATCTTATATAACTGACATCATCTTCTTAATTAATGAACGGCAGGTAGCACACACGTTCTGCCCTTTACAAATGGCATGTAGTCTCAGGTTTTGAGCACATCTCAACCCTATAATTTAGTAGTATACAGTATATATTGATGTTGAGGCGGAGGGTAAGGAAGATGAACTCTCTTCTCTCAATGTCATTGGCATTACTGTATTTTTAATGTGTTATGTTCAAGACCTTCTCTAGTTCTTAGGTCTCTTGTTACCATGTTACCATAGTTGTGAGCACGTGGTTGTGTTTGCCTGGGGAAACAATCAGGTGTTACATACTCCAAAACACAAGAAACATACCAATGTTTTGAGGATCTGTTTATCATGGTGAAGGGATGCAGCAGCTGTTGTAAGATACACAAAAATGTAAGGCAAGGCAGAATTCAATTAACTATAATCCTTATAGTATACTAGAATTTATGACTGTAAATAATACCTGAATTTATACCTGAATTTATATACCTGAATTTATGACAGTACACCACAACTGAATGTCATTTATACACTAACCAATATAAAAATCATCAGGGCCAGCTTCTTGTCTCCTAGCCTGTCACTCAAATGACACAATGTGTGTGGGCAGGTCAGACCAGGAGTTGGAAATGCCCTGGACCACCCTCTGTCATGAGTCTTGCAGCAAAAATAAATGTTTCAATTAATAACAAAATAAAATGTAAGACAAAAAGCCCCAATAATAAAATAATGATAATAATAATAAACAGCAAAGACGTTTTTTGACCAAAGAGCTAATAATCAGAATTAAAGTTTCATAATATTTAATAACTGACCCTAATCTCTCTCTTTGTAATTTGTCAGCTTTCACTCTTTTTACCTACAGCAGCCTGAAATACACTGACATTATGGCTGCTCTGTCCTCACCTCCTTTTTAGTGATGAGACCGGCTTATCCTAAAGCACTCTTATTTGCCCTTCTAAGCCTGCTGACCATAGTTCAAAGGTCATGCAGTTCATTAGGGTTTAAAATAATTCTGCACAAAAACTTTAACATCTTCATCTTGTGTACTAGGAGCTGTAGCTAAGAGAAACCATGACAAACAATCACTGTGTCCTGTACAAGCAGAATAATTATAGAGTGCTTTTTTTGTATTAACAAATTCAGGCATCTCTATATATCGAAACAGGAAGAGGACCTGGACTAACTTGTCAGAATGTAGAAAGTTTACTACATGTCACACGTGTAAATAGTGACAGCTACCAGTCAAAATTAAGAGCATTACTGGGCAGATTAGAGTTCAGTTTGCAGCAGTACTTCAACAAACATGTGCTGCTGGAGTACATGTTGTGTTTCCCCTATGTATGTGAGGAGCTGGTTGATCAGGTAGAGGAGAGGTAAGAGCAACTGTACCAACAGGCTGTGTCTGAGCACATGAGAGTTCAGGGATCCCTGGTGGAAGGGAACCCCTACCTTCAAAGTTTAGTGTCCAAGAAATATTTTATGGTGACCACATACCCCTTGGCCTCAGTGTGCTTAGGGGACCTCTTCCTTGTCCGGGTTCAAATGAGTTGATAAGTACATGTGCTGATCATGCATGCCCTGTATGAGACAGATCACCTTTACAAAACAGTAATATATGGCATGACAAAGATTACGGAAGGGGCAATTATTGGCTTTTACAAGTAAGAGAGCGAGTGAGCCATGGAGGTATGGCTTTTGCAAAGCAAATGGGGTGGTGTGTCCAAAAAGTGAGTTGGGACTGGATATCAATTTTAGGAAATGTCTGAGCTAAAATGCTGCCCAGGCTTCTAATGGTGTGGAGTTTACATGTCTTCATGTTGCAATCAGCCTAAAGGGGTAAGAAAGGGAAGAATTTTACATTTATTGGCAGCTAGAAGATGTTTGATGTGTCTATTTTCCATTCCTGGGGGGGATATCTAGATTGCCTAAAATTGGGGTTGTAGGTGAAGAGTATGGTGAGATCCTGGGAGAAGACAACGTCTGATTAATGATGAGGAGAACAGTTCCTATAATTTGATGACATTTTAAGAGCCTGGCTTGAAACAAAATGATCCAAGGGAGACCGGCAATGGGGTGGTATTGCAGTCCTGTTCAGTCTGCATTTACAGTTTTGTGGAAGAATGGCAACAACAGTCAACTGCTCCTGTGAGGTGTAGGGCTTTATTGTATATAGAAAGGTCACACAGGCTTATACCACCATATTTTTTAGGTAAGCTGAAAAAGAAATTTTTGATGCAGGAAGGTTTGTGATCCCATATAAAGTGTACAAATGTGTGATTTCGATTATGGGATGCAAATTGCCACAGTCTTGATCAGGTAAAGGTATCTGTTTCTTCAAGTAAACAAATTGGGAATGTTATCTATGTGGTTGTAAGAGTGTGTGGTGTACAGTATGTCTAATATTTCTTTTTTCATGGTGATTATGAACTTATGAATATACAAGTGCTTATGGACACTGCCCAGTATCAGTTGCAGCAAACACCCAGCATATGTTCAAATCTATGAGGCCAATTAGTGTTTGTCCCTTTTTCTCCACTGATACAAAAAGATAAAGAATAACATCATAGGTTTAATACGTTTCTGCAAAAAAATATAAACCACAAGCTTTCAGAAGATTCACCACTTATCTGAATTTATTTTTTACTTCAAATTAATTCATTGCTGAATAACTGAGGAAGCCACTTGGACGAGGGGAGAAATGTTTTCATAATTACCAAAGATATCCAGATAAATGTGGCTATTCCATGAACTGGATTAATTAAAACCTTCAGAGGCATACCATATACTGTCTATTATATTGTTCTGTATTATCATTTTGTCTTCTTGTCTCTTTCTCTATGTATAAAAAACTTTTATTGAATTAGAACAGGATGGTTACTAATTAAAGTCTTATGGCCACAGGGAGATACTTACAGGAAAGTGATGTTGTGTATTATAATGTGTAATTGTGATATTATGCACAGGTGAGTACTGAGCACTTTAGAGTAGACAGTATGCATGGACATGTTACTCTGTGATCATTCCATTCCATCACTGACTCACTTTGCGTGTGCCACCATGGGGTAGTGGCGTCGGCGGGGGGGCCTGACCGAGGCTATAACATGGCCGAGTGACATTAAAAGTCCCTTCTCCTGGACCCGGCTTCTATGATGGACGTCACACTGGTCGAATGCCGGGATGTGTGACATCCATTCCAGATGCCGGTGTTCTATCAGTGTCCAGAAGCCAGGAGTGACACTGCGGTCGTGCTGGGTGGCAGATCCTATCCTATCCTATCCTGGCTGCTGTCTGATCATGCATGGGTGCACAGTATCATCCCAGCACACACACAGGCAAGTGTGACTACTGCAGCTGGGATCTCCTATGGGCTCTCTTTATCAATGTTCTCACCTAAGGTTTAGCCTACATTCACATATAACAGACAGCTTCTTCTTTATTTTCACTGCCTTTGTAGCTTGTACAAATAATGTAATACATTATTGATACCTTTTTGGGGTAAGATTTTTTTTTTAAGTCAATTCATTCACTGCATTTTTTTTTTGGCTTTTACACACGTTAAAAAATGGTTTTAGATCTGAAGATTAGTTACACCTCCCCCTACCCCCAAACATTATATATTTTAAAAGTCAAACAATATTTGTGCAATGGCTTGTAAAGTACATAAATACACTAAAATTAATTTTAGTGCACAGAAACGCTATGTACAGTGCCTTGAAAAAGTATTCATAGCGCTTAAAATTTTCCACATTTTGTCATGTTACAACCAAAAACTTAAATGTATTTTATTGGGGTTTTTATGTGATAGACCAACACAAAGTGGCAAATAATTGTGAAGTGGAAGGAAAATGATAAATGATTTTCAAAATTTTTTACAAATAAGGCTGGGTTCACACTAATGCTACTGTGGGTCATAGCAGGGGTCCCGATGTGTCTCTGTTCACCGATTCAGGTGTGAATCAGGTCCAAATTTTTTGCCTGAATTCACACCTGAAACAAAGTCAAAGATGCACAGGACCCTTTTCCAATGCAGCCTGCGGCCGCCCAGAATTTGCCTTCTGGCTGAAGCCCCTGGTCTTTTTCCCACTTAGCAACACCCCTGCCGTAAGGTCGTTTTTCATTTGTCAGAACTGATAAAGCTGTGATGCTACAAATATATACAGTATGTTTGATCATCCATAAAAAGAGAGCTTTAAAAAATATATTTAACATGGCGCAACATGTTTACTAAAATAAAGTGGTTGTATTGTATTCTACACTCTACAAATATAGTACAAATAAATACACAATAAGTCATAAATGGTTTAAAATATAATACAGAATTAAAGTAAACTTCATAAAACCATATTTTAATTAATACACACAATTAGGAAATAGCAGGAAGGCATTTCCTTAGTAGAATTCACTATTATCAATTATTTTCTGCTTTAATTAAAATCAACTCTTCAACATGGCCAGCAAAAATTAATTATGTGGTTTCTCAAAGGAGGACATACAAGGCAAGAGAGCAGCCTTTGAGCAAGTCAGCAATTAATGTTAAATTTAAGGACCTCTGTAGCAATTATTTCCATCCATTTACAAACATGAATAATCCAACTGTGAATACCCACTTGTGTTTTCTGTGTATTTTCAAGTTAATGAGAAGTGTTCAAAAACAAGAATGCCCCGTACACACGGTCGGATTTTCCGATGGAAAATGTCCGATCGGAGCGTGTTGTCGGACATTCCGACCGAGTGTGGGCTCCATTGGACATTTTCCAACGGATTTTCCGACACACAAAGTTTGAGAGCAGGCTATAAAATTTTCCGACAACAAAATCCGATCGCGTCAATTCCGACCGTGTGTGGCCAGTTCCGACGCACAAAGTGCCACGCATGCTCAGAAGAAATTCCGAGTCGGAACAGCTCGGTCTGGTAAAATTAGCGTTCGCAATGGATACAACACTTTCGTCACGGTGCAATGTTAAAAATGGTTTAATACAGCGCACTCTCTTCTTCTTTATAATGTGAGAAGAATGAAGTAGTTTTGCTGCTCATATTCACACAGACTTCTCACAAACTTCTTTCTTTATTATTTATCGGGATTCCCTCAATATATTTTGATTTGTCACATCACACAAAATTATTTTTGTGTTGTTTTATTTTTATTTATTTTTTTTAAGGCAGAATTTTTTTTTTTTTTTTAGGTTTGTATTTTTTCCAAGGCTGATCTTTGTTTTATTTTATTTTTAGTTTTACTCCAGAATATTTTTGTGTGTGTTTTGTGTGTCAAGTTACCACAACACCATTGATATCTTGTATTATTTAATCTCAATGAGATTGTTTGGTGTTGGTGTCCCTTGTTAATTTCACATTGTACTTTAGAAATGTACCTGAATCCTCACAAACAAACTGTCCTTTTTGAAGGAAAAAAACGCATAGGCAAGTATAATTGAAACAAAAATACCTTTATTAAGGGCTCAGAACCAAAGAGGGAGGCAATGCTGGAGAAACAGCAGAAATTAGCGAAGCCTTGGACCCCCAGGGCAGACATCAATTCTTCAACATCAAAATTGGTGGCCTGAGGAGTCCATATGTAAGGGAGTGCAGTCTGGTCCAGAAGTCCCAGAGATTCGGAAAGCAGCAGATGACATTTGTGTCCCCAGGCTGTGGTACTACAAGAGGCTGCATCTTTTGCCAGACCAGACTGAACCCAGGGTCATCACTTTCTGGTCTTCCTTCCATGCTTCCTTCCTGGCTGTGGCTCTGCTGTTGGAGATGTGGCAGGAGGAGGAGTAGGACCTGGAGGAGGACGAGGACTAGTAGGACCTGGAGGAGGAGGAGGAGGAGGGGGAGTAGTAGGACCTGGAGGAGGAGGAGGACCATGTGTGAGGTCACAAATGTGGGTAGCAGATGTTATTTGGCCCCTCAACCCCTTATTGAGAGCTTCCAACATTAAGGACTCACACATGAGTTGTTGGCCCTCCTCCATCCGCTGCATTTTGCAGGCAATTATGCCAGCAAAGTCCTCCTCCACAGTGTGGGGGGTTCTCAGGGCCTCTGTAGCCTTCAAAAAGAGGCCTATGGCAGCCTTCTCCAGGGTACTCCTCTTCCTGCCACTTTCTCTTTGCAGGTGTAGGGGAGGGACCAGCATATCAGGCAGCCTGCTCGGCCCGGCCACCTCCTGGCTGAGACTTCCCTGTGTATGAAAAAGGGACATGGTTTTAGTTTTTGGCTCATCAATCACAATCATAAATTAGTACTCCAAACTAACTAGTTAACATCATTGATTGGACAACCATGAAGATTTAGAGGAATGCTATACCTGGCTCAAGCTGGGCTCCTCCACATGTTGCTGCCTGGAAGGCCCAGGTTGGGAGCGTCAGAAGCCTCAGCTGAGAGGGAAGGAAGCGTGGAAGGAAGACTGGAGAGTGATGGCCTGGGTTCAGTCTGACCTGCCAGAAAATGCAGCCTGTCATAGTACCACAGCCTGGGGACATAGATGTCATCTGCTGCTTCGGATCTCTGGGAATCCTGGACCTCCTTGTGCTCCTCAGGCCACCAATTAGGATCTTCAAATAGGTGATTTCTGCCGTGGGGATCACCTGCTTCACAAATTCCAGCAATTGATCCAGCGCTGCCTTCCTCTTTGTTTGGTTCTTATAATGTGGGTGGTTTATCTCCCATAGACAAGGCAGCTCCCTGAACATATCTATGAAGATTTCCATAAAGTCGGTATCTTTCAAGATATCCATTTTCACTGCAAGACACAACACAAGACAAACCCCAATGTCAGGCAAAACTCTCCTAATCTTGTTACAATATAGGCCTCAATCTAGAAGCAGTATAGGTCCAAGTTTGGCTCTTACCTTCGTTATCACGATCGGCGCCTCCGATACTCCTTCCTCTGCTCACAGATCGTACGTACTACGCACGTGTGTTACGCTTTATACACACTGCGCATGCGTGTAACTCCGCCCTCCCCTGACTTTCTTTCTAGTCTATTCCCCGCCCCTTTTCGTTCGGCGCAGTGGGGGAAGAGCACATGGCGGAGACACAGCAGGTGCGTGCTAATTATAGCAACGAGGAGGAGCAAAGCCCGGATCCGGAAACGTCCCGATCCAGAAGGAGATGATTTAAGGCCTCAAATATGTCCTTTGGGGAGATGTTGGAGATGGTGGACATCCTGAAGAAGGCCGACTATGACGGGAAGTATGGACCTTACCCCAACCCCAATGTCAGGAAGGCCAAGATCATGGCGAAAGTGGTCAAAAGTCTGCACCGGAAATTCGGGGTACGACGATCGAAAGATCAGCTAAGGAAGCGGTGGTCGGACCTGAAATTACGAGAACATGAGCAGTACAGAAAGATCCGGAGAGTGCTGCAAAAAAGTAAGTAGTTGTGCTGTGTTCCTATTCTTTTTGTCTTTATTACGTTCATGCTGCTCCATGTGCTTTTCTTAAGTGTTGTACAGTTTAAAATGGCAACTTTCAAGTTCATGGGCACATTATTCATTCGTATCAAACATTTTTCTTTTGGCCTATAAAACACCATTGTTTTGGCCATATGCATTTGCCCACATTTTTTAGGGCCTACTTGTAATTGTGAAAATAATTTGGTTGTGTAGATGGGTTTGTTACTAGAATGAAATGCAAACTAGATTCTGTGTAAGGAGAGGACACTCAGCAGCTGTTTTCACATCTGGACGCTGGAGCACTAGTGTGGGACACAAGAACACCACTTTTATTAGGGGGGCCACACAGGTGCTCCAGTGTATACTATAGGGGTGTCTCCATCTGTGAAGATTGTACCAAACAGGTAAAGTATTGAAGCTTGACAAAGGACACTAAAAATTCTACATCTTGGAACTCTGCCAAAATAGACAATTGTACCCCACTTCCAAGCAATGTTTCATATTTATAGTTCTGCCGTGAAATATCTGTGTGCTAAGTATACCATTTTTGGTTTACATAGGGGAGAAAAGACTCGGAGGAGTCCGAGGAGACCACAGACCCCCCACCTCTGGAAGAAGGGGAAATACCCCCAACACAAGAAGAGCAGGAGGAGGAAGATGTGGTGGAAATTGTCACCACAACAGGTGAGTGTCTGCGACCACAGGCTCAGGTAAGAGATGGATGCCGGCATATTTATAATGCATGGGTTTATTTTGTTTTCTCTCTTTTTGGGTGATCGTGATGTTGTGTTCCAGATCCTTTCACCTCGGAAAGTGCCCAGATCCTGATCGGGGAGCTCATGGGGTGTAATGTTGCATTGGAAAACCTCAAGAAAAACATCAATGATTTTATTTAAAAAAATAAGAACATCATTGATGTTTTAGCGATTTTTAGAAAAGCCAAATTTTGAGGATGCACACAGTGTGTCAATATGTGCTATCTGCCATCACGGGAGATCAATGGATGGGTTTTGGGGGTGCAACCCCTTACTCAATAATAAAGTAGCTGAGAGGAAGGGGTTGCTCCACCAAAACACGTCCCTTGATCCCCCGTGATGGCAGCTAGCACATGTTGACATTGGTAAATTGGTGTGCATCTTCAAAATTTGGCTTTTCCTGGGGTGACTTCACCCCATCTGAAAGCAATATCAAACACAGTTCCTAAATACTCATGTCTGATATTGCCTTCAAGTTCTACCAAATGTGAACTTTGTAAGTTCAAGATTTGTGTCTTTCTTGTTGGTTTGAAACATGCCTGTTTGGTTTGAAACATGCCTGTTTTATCTTAAATGGACATTTCGATTTTTGATAATGCCACCCCAAAAATTGTTATACAACAAACATGTTGGTTTGTTTTAAAAAACCTTTTCTAAATGCGCATGTGATTGTGCAGGTATTAAAAAGATTGTTAATCAAGAATGTGTGGATTATTGTCTCAACGCTACAGCACTTTTGTGGTGATCTAATTGCTGCTTTCTGTGACAATGGGTGTTATTTCCTATGGGCAAATCCACTTTGCACTACAAGTGCAGTTTCAGTGCATTTTCAAGTGCACTTGTAGTGCAAAGTGTCTTTGCCTTTAGTAAATAACATCCAACAGTGCTTTGTAAGGTTACTCAATCACGCCATTTTCAGGACTCATCAGGACTCGGTCAGGGTTCAGCTAAAACAAACACAAGCAGTAAATGTCACCAAAGATTTGCTTAATTTTTTTATTTGATCAAGGTTTCACAAATTGTCTGGCATATTGATGGCCCCCCTACTCGCAAAGAACTCAAGGTATCTTAGCCGGACATCACGGGCACTCAGGGAGGGCAAGCCGGGACGGCCGCTTTCAATGGCCGTCAGAGTTGTTTCATTGATAATTCCGGCCTCAGGCCCAACTGAACCAGCATAGTTGGCAGAATGTTGCCGTAAAATGTTATGTAGAACACGCCAGGATTATATGATTCAGTTTATACTCCGCCATATGGATGGGTGTAAGAAATAGGCGGAACCCGCTGGCCATGATTTCAAATGTGTTCTCCACCACTCTTCTGGCTCTGGCCAGCCGGTAATTAAAAAAAATTCTGGTCCGGGGTGAGGGTCCTCATCGGGAATGGCCGCACAAGGTGGTCCCCCAGCGCAAAGGCTTCATCCGCAACGAAGACGAATGGGAGTCCTTCCACATTGCCTTCTGGAGGTGGCAAGTCCAAGCTGACATTCTGGAGATGCCTGTAAAACTTTGTCTGGGCGATACTCCACCATCGGACATCCGGCCATTCCTCCCCACGTCCACATACAGGAACTCATAATTAGCCGACACCACCGCCAACATCACAATACTATTGAACCCTTTATAATTATAATAATATGACCCCGAGTTGGGTGATGGGAGGATGTGGACGTGTTTCCCATCAATTGCCCCTCCGCAGTTAGGAAAGTCCCACCGCTGGGCAAAGTGGGAGGCCACAGTCTGCCATTCCTGTGGTGTGGAAGGAAACTGTGGAGGAAAAAAAAATAGTCTTTTTGCACATTAAAACATGGAAAGCAGATTAGACACAAACATTCTTGGCCAACATCAAGATAACATTTATTAAAGGGAATTTTTAAACACCAAAGTATAAGGTACCCTCTCATGGGCCATTTCTAACATTATAGGGGGGGAGCTCTTGGACAGGTAACCCTCTCCACTTCATTGAGAGATGAATGCCTAAAAAATGGGTATTACTTTGAACAGCCCCTCCTTAGTTACACTATTGGTAAGAAGTGTCATAATACAAAGATATAAATACACATTGTACACATTTTAGCACATTTGGACATTCTGCTATTACCTATCAAGATAATAATAGGATACAAAAACTTGAAACAGTACCATTTGAAAGTATACAGGCAGGCCCTTGCACTACATGCTTTGGGGAATTCATCCATACATCTGAGCACAAAAGAGATGGGTATAGTGTGTATGGGTTTGGCAAAGTCAACAGATAGATGATTGAGGATAGATAGAGAATTGGTATCAGCTGACTTAGCAGTTGGGGGGAGGGAGGGTTTAAAATGATTTGGGGACACCCCAACAAAAAAGCCTCTGGCACTCTGCCTGAATTTAAAGCACCAATCACATTTTAAAACATTTTAGGGGGTGTTTGGGGTAATGCACTACTATGGAGCTGACAAAATACATTGTTAAGTGACTACATGAGGTGAATATAGGGCAGGAGACCATTCTGGGGAGGTAAGTGAAGGCAAATATGTATGAAGGACAAAAAAATAATTAGATAAAAATCAGCATGCATGAGGACAAAGGGGACATTCACAGCATATTACAATCATGGTAATTAGGGAATGAGGAAAGAAATACAATATATTATTATAACATTAAATACAATAAAATGTAATATTAAAGGATAAAAATCTTACCTTCATATACTCCTTCTGCAGGACCTGGATGATGGCAGAAGAGGTCTCCGGGATAATGATACACAAAGCCTGGGGGGAGATGCCTGTCGAGAACTTCAAGTCCTGCAGACTTCTCCCCGTCGCCAAGTACCGCAGGGTGGCGATGGCTTGCCTCATGCAGGTATCCTGCCTGCTGATATAGGGGGTCAGCAAAGCCAACAAACGGTGAAATACGGGGTCCGTCATCCTGAGAAAGGTCCTGAAATCATCAGGATTATTCTCACGGATCTCACGGAGCAAAGGCATATGAGAGAACTGGTCACGCTGAAGCAACCAATTCTTGGTCCATGAACACCTCCCCACCCTGTTCATGGACTGGACTTGTGTCAAGGTCAGGACGAATCGTCTCTCACCAAACTTTTACTAACACGAGATTAGCAAAAGGAGCCCAAAGGGTGCCGCGCTTGGTTCTGAAATGGCCTTTTCTAGTCTCGTCGTACGTGGTTGACGTCACCGCGTTCCTGGCGATCGGAAATTCCGACAACTTTGTGCGACCGTGTGTACGCAAAACAAGTTTGAGCCAACATCCGTCGGACAAAATCCTAGGATTTTGTTGTCGGAATGTCCGATCAATGTTGGACCCTGTGTACGGGGCATAAGTGTAGAAAAGGGCTTCTGTATTTATATATATATATTTTATATATATATATATATATATATATATATATATATATATATATATATATATATACACACACACATTAGTATTCAATATTTGTTCCATTTAAAACTCTTTATAATATTATATATATATAAAAACAACCTTGCGCTAAAATAATTTATAATAGACTGCTGCACTTAAAAATTCCCTGAATACTGGAAAGTATTTAAACAAGAACAATTCCCCTAGTGGACTTTAAAGGCACATATGGAAGGACGTATGGAAAAATGTATAGTATATAAATAATAATTTATTCATTGCAAAAACATCATAAAAACATCAATAGCATTATAACAGATAGTGAAGGGAATGCGATTCATACATTTGTACAACTATAACTATTGATACCATTCCCTTCACTATCTGTTGATGTTGATGTTGATGTTTTTATGATGTTTTTGCAATGAATAAATTATGAATAAATTATTATTTATATACTATACATTTTTCCATACGTCCTTCCATATGTGCCTTTAAAGTCCATTAGGGGAATTGTTCTTGTTTAAATTCTTAGTATACAATGTGGCACAACCTGCAGATAAATAGCCGGTCAACAACCCTCGCTTTCGAATACTGGAAAGTAGGCAAAAATAAAAATAAAATAAAAGTGTGCTGTCAGTTAAAATATATCAAACACTATCAATAGTGACCACGGTGCTAGTCAAATCAACGTGGTGAACTATCTTGCTCAAACTAGCAAATTGGTAACAGTGAATGAAAAGAAAAAATAAAACAAACATGACATCCACATAAAATGTATCACTTAGTGTCCATATTGTTCATTACTCAAAATCTACTATGCAATATGTCTCAAAGACACCAATGTGATATATCAACATAGATGTCCAAAAATGATTCAAATAAAAAAAAAAATAAATAAAAAACGTTATTGCGCTCTGTACTAGGCGGTGTAAGCCACAGTCGGAACCCTCTCTCAATTGCTTATTTTTTATCTAATAGCTGCTGTAAGTGATGAGTCTTCCTTCTTTTTATATATACAACATTGCCCATTATTTAGAATAGCTGGCTCGAGGCTCACAACGAGATCTGGTGTTGAGATTGAGGCGTTAATGGTTGAACATATGATCCACTTTCACACAGTGCTGATGTCCCCCGCAGTGTCCGTGGGCTCCGTCCTCCTCCGAAGCCTCTCCTTGCCAGGCTCCGTTCCCTGCGAGCATCGCGACGCACGGGGGCGGAGCCTGGCGGCAAATTTAAAAAAAAGTAAAAATCATAACACATACAGTACTGTAATCTTACAGATTACAGTACTGTATGAAATTATTTCACATCCCTTTTGTCCCCAGTGGTTTGGCCCATGCCCTGCATGCAGTTTTATGTGATATATACTGTTCTTTCTGCGTGGAAACTGGAGATCGTCCATAGCAACCAAAAAGTGTCCCTTTACTTCAAAAGTGGCTTTAGACCAGCTAGAAAACAGCGATAGTAAATTAGAACACTTGCAGAATTGAGCGATAGTGAATCGTGGGGAAATTTATTTTATTACTATTTTTTTAAATTTT
This sequence comes from Lithobates clamitans, assembly GCA_037952925.1. NCBI lineage: Eukaryota > Metazoa > Chordata > Amphibia > Anura > Ranidae > Lithobates > Lithobates clamitans. The sequence continues at coordinate 1,785,098 of JBBGZY010001141.1, forward strand.
TTTTTATTATTTATTTTTATTTATTATATTATAATTTATGTTTTTGTGTTTCACACTTTATCATAGCCGGGATATCTACTAGACTCTTGTTTGGACAGATTTAAGTGTGTTATTGTTAAGAATTACAGACCTACAATATAAAACGCCAAATTTCCATGCAAAATAATTGTACCGCTTTCAGCACCTAAAGTCCGAATTAATCATACCGCCAGGGAGGTTATTGGAATATTAATGAAGCTGTTTTGCTGTTGATACTGATGTAGTTATGCCAAATGTATTTTAAAAGGCATTTGTTTTGTACGATCTGAAAATCGTGAATCAACGCTCACCAACCTTCTACTAACACAAAATAATCAGAAGGGGCCCAAAGGTTGGCGCTTGAGAAATGAACTTCCTCTTTATACTCTCATAGTACGTCACTAAGTTCGTGTTTGTCAAACGACAATTTGCGGATAGTTAGTATGCTAGACAAAATCTTGCACATGCGCTTTTGACAAAAATCAGATGCTCGGTCGTACAACAATCAAACCGTGTGTACGAGGCCTAAGAGTTTCAATTTGTATACAATCAGACAGACCCTTGCACTACATGGTTTTGGTAAATCTAAAGGAAATCAGACAAAAGTTGTATATTGTGTATGGGATCTAAAAATGTTATAGCCTGCACATCCAGCTTTTGTCTGACGAAAAAGTCAATTCGGTTTTCAAAAGCAACGTACTAACGATCCGAAAATCCACAGACAGCTCGTCCTAAGACTTTTCCCTTCTGATTTTCATACTGTGCGTATGAGGCCAAAGACCCCATACACACTATACAACTTTTGTTTGATTTTCTTTAGATTTACCAAAACCATGTAGTGCAAGGGCCTGCCTGATTGCATACAAATTGAAACTCTTAAGTATTGACCTCATATTATATGGTTTTGGTAAATCTAAAGGAAAAAAAATCTACAGAAAATTGTTTAGTGTGTAACCAGCTTTAGGGTCCATTCACATATATGCCATTTGAACCGCATTCCGATTCACATGACATGTAAAACAACATTGACTTCCATTAAAGCTGTTGACATATATGCGGTGCATCTGCAGTATGAATTTAAAAAGTGTCCTGTGTGTTTTTTGAGAACTGCGGTGCTGTTCAAATGCAAATTCCAGGCTCATTGAGTTCTATGGGAATGCTTCTGAATCACACATGTGTTCAGTTGTATTCAGGATTCAGTTCAGGAATTCAGCACAGATTGCTCTACTACTACAGGAGTTGACACCCTTTATCTACTATGTATTGGCAAGCACTGAAATTGCAGCTGTGACAAAAATTGGGTCCTGAACCTTGCAAATTCTCATCAGAACCGCATCAAAAATCCACCTGAATCACTAAACAAATGCTTTTTTTTATTCACAATGAAAACTGACATACAGTTTGCACCAGACATGTGTGAACCCAGCCTACAGCATAATTTTCTGTCTCTCTGTGTTCCTGTTTCCAAAAAGAAGGGCTCAGTGTCCAGCACCATCTTGATCACATTTTTCCAAAATGCTAAATAAATACTTTACAGTGAATTTGCCATAGAAGAAGCAAGAGCAGACTGACAATACACAATATGACTTTTGCAGTTAATGCTGTCCTTCAATAGAGGTAATCAGTAGAGAAAAACCATAAGTTCTGTAGAGAGTTCTGCAGGCATTGATGATAATTATAATAGAAAAACATGCTCAGAGTACAATTCTTATTAGATTGTAACATCAATCATGCTATATTTCCAGAGAGTTATCATACATGCTGTCATAATACCAGGTCATCAGAAATTGTCATGTTACCAGGATGAGTGGCACTTTACCTACCAGAGGGATATGTTTAGAGAAAATGCCAATGTTGGCTCTTCTACTCTTTACAGCCAGTGAAGCTGCCATCTTACCGTCTGTTTGATCTGCAGTTGCAGTGGTGCTAAGCATATGATCAGCTATGACATCAGCCATTTAATGGCTTGACAGTTAATTTGATAGCTAACATAAACACACTAGCAACAGTAACAGCAGAAGTTTTTGGAAAGTGTAACACTGGTGGATTTATTTTCCCTTTTAAATATCTTACCTTGATAGTGGAGAAGCTAAATAACATTACTGTACATATACAGAACAGAAGAAAGGAATTTGTCCAGCTGGTGGCCAAACTTTGGCTGCAGTGAAATATCCAAAGGTATCTCTTGGGGTTTTAAAAGTCACAACGTGGCAATTGGACAAATCATCTTGCTTAAGTTAAGGTGACAATACCAAATCAGAGAGCAGTAATGTTACGTCACTATGTCATTTAGAGCCCTTTCACACTGGGGCGGTTTGCAGGCGCTATTGCGCTAATAATAGTGCCTGCAAACCAACCCGAAAGTGCCGCTGCTTTCATTCCAGTGTGAAAGCCCAGAGGACGGTAAAAAAAGTCCTGCTAGCAGCATCTTCGGAGCGGTGAAGGAGCGGAGTGTAAACCGTTCCTTCACCGCTCCTGCCCATTGAAATCAATGGGACGGCGCGGCTATACCGCCGGCAAAGCACCTCTGCAGAGGCGCTTTGCAGTGGTATTTAACCCTTTCTTGGCTGCTAGCGGGGGGTAAAACCGCCCTGCTAGCGGCCGAATACCGACGGTAAAACGCCGCTAATAATGGTGGCGTTTTACCACCGACGCCGCCCCTGCCCCAGTGTGAAAGGGCTCTTAGTAGCAGGACAAGGTCTTCCAGTGGCCAGGGCAAGGATGGCAAACTGCACCCTCTCCCCAGGCTGGAAGAGGGGATAGAGCTAATAGTGGCACAAACAGCAAAATGTATGTAATGTTTGTGGCATGCACTGACATACTGTGTTTCCCTGAAAAATAAGCCCGGGTCTTATATTAATTTTGGCAACAAAAGACACAGTAGGGCTTATTTTCGGGGTAGGTCTTACCCTGTAATGTGCTGTGTTTTCTCCCCCACTCTCTCCCTGCCTGACAGGAATCCCCAGTCTGAATTTAGTTAAAATGCTTGTAAAATCCTATAATCCACTCTACTACAGTAGTATATAAGGTACAATGTGTGTGTTTCTGTAATATAACACCTTCGTTATAGCGCCACTTTGCGCTTCTGTGACCCGCCGGAACTCTCTTCCCCACAATTATATTACAGAAACACATACATTGTACATTATATACTACTGTAATAGAGTGGATTATAGGATTTTACAAGCATTATAAACTAGGGCTTATTTTCAGGGTAGGGCTTATATTGCAGCCCTCCTGGAAAATAACGCTAGGTCTTATTTTCAGGGTAGGTCTTACTTTCGGGATAATAGGGTAGTACCAATGGTTGTGGTACACTGTACTTAACTGAAGAGTTTAAAATCAGTGCACAAATACAGGGCTAACAATAGAAAAACTGCCCTTGCACAAATGAAAGAAAAAAGGGTATCAGCATCAGTGGTGTCACTGGAAGTAATAAATTCCCAGCTTTGGTGGTATCAATGGAATGTAAAAACTCCCCAGGATTGGTGGTGTTTCTAAGAGGAAAAAATAGAGCTGCATCAATGTGGGAGGGCAAGTCATGTTCCTATGTCACTGGTGTCAGTCTGAGGAGGACTAATTGGCATCTATGTCAGTGGGATGAAGAGAGCTGGAAGGCAAGCTGTGAGGGGTGCATGAAACTTAAAGTGTATGTTACCCCAAAATTTTATATTCCTGATATGTGTTTGTTGTACTGTGTGTGAGGTACTTGTATTAAAAAGTATAATTTTATCTTTGTATTTATTCCTTTATGTGGAACACTAGTGATCTTGCCAGTCCCCCTGCTTTCCTATTTCAAATTAACCACAACAGAGTATGGAAAGCACATCCATCCCATCATGGTCAGTTTACTTCTTTGCATTCTATTTGGAAGCGCAGCCTGCCTGTAATTCAGTAGTCAGACTTCTGCTGACACGCCCCCTGGACAGTTTTTCCATGGGAAGTTCAGTGTGTTGCTGTTTCTTTGCCTCCTGCTGGCACTTCTTGTCCAGCTCATCCCAGGGTATTCCTCTTTCTGCATTTTACACTACACTCTCTCTGTGCACCATTCCAGCTGCTGTTGCCACGCCACCCATCTTTAGAAGGAGTTTCCATCCCCACCTCTCTATGCCCCTTATGCAGCTAAGAACAAAGTCATGTGATCGTGGACTTGGGGGGGGGGTTCTGAGGAGGAGAGAGGATGTCCAGTGTTGAGTTGGCCCTTCACCCTCCCTATTGGAGGGAGGAGAGAGCAGAAACTCTCCTCCAGTAGTTATTGGGTTGTGGGTCCTCTGCTCCTTCTGACAGGAGAGATGCTGCAGTCACTCCTGTCAGTGAGAAACAGGAGGAGCAGACAAAGCTCCCTGCACCCCAACCCCTCAATATATTTACACTGCGTCCAGGGCACATAGCCCTTCTACCCCTCCTTCCCATCTCAGCCATCATACCACTGGCCAGCTCAAAATTAATAGAAAGAGGACTGATGCCCTTATTGATCACTGTACTTCAATGTAAAGCTAATTTTGGACTATTATGGCAGCATGTTCTGTACCTTTACTGAAGAAATGCTAAGTACATGCACAAATTAAACAGTACTGCCTGTATTTGACCTACAGTCACTGCAGAGAGGAACTTTACAATGAAATGTGAAATTTGCAAAACCAAAAATATTGATAAAAAACTTTATGTTCATAGATAGTTTGAAATTGAATAAATAAATCAGTTATATTTCTTCCTTGCAATCAACAAAAGTTGAGCTCAAAACTTCCAGGAGTCCATGTGCTAGGCATAGATGAACGTTGCTCTGTACTGTATTGTAACCAAACATTTCTAGAGGCCACTGAAGTAATTATAGTTACAACCAGGCAGGTGTGAAGCTAATTTCTGGCCAGCCATCAAAGCACAATTTACACAAGAGTCATGTGATGTCTCATCGTTAACAGCAACTATGCATACCAACACTAGACATAATATTATTATTTAGTACACCTAAAAGCTGTTTCCTATCTAATAAACACAGTATGATTATGGAAAATGGAAAGGATACCATTAAAGCAAAAAGGGACAAGTATTACTCAATCAGAGAAAGAAGTAGGCTCCTCAGGGCCATTGCTCTAGCAGCATTTTCAACGACTGCTGCTTCTGCTTTCCTTGTTACTACCAAACTAGTACTGAAAACACGACTGTTGAGTAACAAGAAATAGGGGTTAATGTACTAAAAGAAAATAGACTTCACTTCACAAGGAAATTCATGTTCAGTTTGCAAGGGATTTGATGGAAGTCAGCAGATCTTCCCCTCATTCACTAAACTAAAAGAAAATTCCTTTGCAAAGTGGAAAATCCCTTGCAAATTGAACAGTATTTTCTTTTACTACTTTAAACCCAAAGAGTTCATATGAGTACAGGAAAATTCTTTAACTAACCCCTTAGCACTTCTGGTTAATGTAAGGTGTGCCAAAATAGCACTGCGAGGATGCTCATCTGTCTGTTGAATCCTCACTGAATTCTCACCCTTAAAAAAGGGTAAACCAAGAAAAACATAAAGGGCATATCCAGCATAACAGACAGTCGAACAAAACTGCATACAAATTTAGGACACAATAAAAAAGCATTCAAGTTCAAGAGCAGACACTACAGAAACTCAACTTGAACTCAAATTGAAACTCATCTAAATGGAAATGTCTGGCAGTTTAAATAATATAAAAGTATGTTAAGTGACAGATTTCACTCTATGTTCAAAGTAAATTAAATGGTATAGGAATACACTATCATTGTGTACCAAATCATTTGTTCCAATGATGAGTAAATTGTATGCCCATTAAACTGCCATTATCCAATTTAATGTGGCTCTCCAAAAGCTGCATATATTCACAATCTACAGTTTATGAACATGAAAAGGAAATTGTTACTTAAATTGCATCTCCAATGAATAAAGATGTATAAAGGAAAAGGTCACCTGTAGACCTAGCTCCAGGACTGCATTCTCAGGAATGACTGCCTCAGTATTGCATTCTCTCTGAGTCCTCATTCAGCTCTGTCCTTTCTTATATGCTTTAGGAAAAATAGCCTCCTTTCTTCATATTAGTTTTTAAGTATAATGAAGGAAAAAAAATGAGAAAATGTTTCAATGCCTTTTCGTTCAAGGGGGACCACTTTTAGTAGCAACAATGTTTAGTGACTAATGAAGTCGCTTGAAGTTAATCCACATATCACCTATGCACAGTAATTCAGACAAGGGAGAACATTGCATATTTCATGAAAGCAAATGAGATTCTGCCTGCCCTGAAAGTTCCCAGGAAACCATAGTCATGTCTGCAGTTTTTAGTAAAGTGTCTCTTCATTAGTACAGTTGGCTTGTAAAAATATGCACCAAGGATGTGTGAAATATATTGAAAATAAAATGTTTTATTCAGCTAATCAATACACCAAGATCATTAGAATATAGAGCCAGCAAGACTAACAAATGAAACGTAAACACTTTTTATTTCCATTTCTATTGTATCATTTAATCACACATGGCTGGAACTAAATATCACCAAGTGTATTTTCCAGGAGCTGTAAATAGTATGCATCCTAGCGTCTTTGCAGTCAAAATTTCCAAAACACTCTGTGGTTGTTATATTTAAATGGTAATAGCACAGTAGTTCCATGTATACTTAGCAATCTTTAGATTTTGTCCTATTGTGTTAATTTTATATAAGATTGCATGTTTTCGGGGCAACACCAAGCAAAGGCTACATTGTGCCATTGACAGTGGTACTGAAATTGGTTTCCCTATCTATCAAAAGCTAAACTTGGCCTAATCATGCTCCATAATAGTAGTGATATGGGTACCCTTAATTGGTAAAGCAGTTTCTCTCCCTAAAAAAAGATTTAGGCAAAAAATATATTGGTCTTAAAAAATGTAAAAATTAAAAAAATGTAAATTCTATACACTATCCTAGTATGTACACATAGAACTCTGGTTGTTTGTTGAATATCATAACTTTACAGGTTATTCACAGGGGACAATGGGACACTCTTTATGTCTGGAGGAAAAGAGATTTATTCTCCAAATACAGAAAGGTTTCTTCACAGTAAGAACTGTGAAAATGTGGAATAAACTCCCTCAAGAGCTGGTCCCGGCCAGCTCAGTAGATTGCTTTAAAAAAGGACTGGATTCTTTCCTAAATGTACATTATATAACTGGATACTAACATTTATAGGTAAAGTTGATCCAGGGAATATTGGGAGATCAGGAAGGAATTTTTTCTCCTGCTGGAGCAAATTGGATCATACTTTGCTGGGTTTTTTTGCCTTCTTCTGGATCAACTGTGGGTATAGGATTGTGTATATGGGATTGTATGATATATATATATATATATATTGTTTGCCTTTTATAGGTTGAATTAGATGGACTTCTGTCTTTTTTTAAACCTGACTAACTATGTAACTATATAACTTTATTTGGAAACATACTGCACTCTTAGAGCCTCTACTATCTTCTTCTCCTCAAATCTCTATTTTTCCCTTTCCTTTGGGGAGATGTACAGTGAATACAATCATCATCCAGGCTGCTCCTGCCAATATACTCCCAAAGGATTAGTAAAGTGAGTTATGCTTTGGGAATGAGCTGTGGGTAGATCCTACTCCTGCTCTTAAAAATTTTCTAGTAAGATGCATGTGATAAGTTTAAAGAAGTAAGCGATTATTGACTAACATTTGAAACATTTGTTGTAGATAGGTAATCAGCAACAAATAAGAAGAGGTTAGCCAAGTAGCATAATGACCAAGCGTTGTTATGATGTAAAATTGTAAGCTAAAGGTGAAAAAGAAAAGAATTGGTAACTATAAACCTGTATTGTCCATATGTTTTTAATGTAAGGGATCCAGTGTAGCTTTTTATTTTCACTGAGACTGAAAACAGAGAAGTTGGAAATCTCTTTAAGCATCCCTTTATTGCTGGAAAGTTTGACTGACAAAGTCGTGCGCAGCCTATTGGATTAGGATGTGCACCCCGAAAGCTCAAATACACGTGTGTGTGTCTGTCTGTCTGTGTGTGTGTGTGTGTGTGTATATATATATATATAGTGCAGGGTTCAGGGTGAGTTGCGTACAGAATGCAGGGTTCAGGGTGCATTATGTACAGAGTGCAGGGTTTAGGGTGCAATACTGAGTGCAGGGTACAGGGTGTGTTATGTACAGAGTGCAGGGTTCAGGAATACGTTACATACAGAGTGCAGGGTGCGTTACGTAGAGTGCAGAGTTATTGATTATAGCATGGAGCACTTTGCAGTGCATGAATTTTCACTGAATCTGGACTGTTTAATGAGTTTGCATTGATTTCAGGATGGAGCACTTTGCACATGCTGAAATCAATGCAAACTCAGTAGCCTCCCTGACGGTATTCCCGAGTGTGGCTCGGGTTAAATTTCAGCACCATTAGCGGTAACCCCGAGCCACACTCAGGATTACACTCAGGATCCTGGTGCGGTATGCTTACCTTGTCCCCAGTATCCTGCGATGTCCCCCCCCGCGCTGTCTGCGGGCTCTGTCCTCTGCCCCAAGCCTCTCTGTGCCAGGCTCCGAGTGCAGAGTTAACAGGCCCCGCCCCTGTGCGTCGCGCCGCTCGCAAGGAACGGAGCCCGGGACAGAGAGGCTTCGGGAGGAGGACAGAGCCCGCAGACACAGCGGGGGGACATCGCAGGATCCTGGGGATAAGGTGAGTATACCGCACCAGGACCTTGAGATGTAATCCCGAGTGTGGCTCGGGGTTACCGCTAATGGTGCTGAAATTTAACCCCGAGCCACAGTCAGAAAAACCGCCAGGGAGGGTACTAAGTTTTTAGCATGCATGGAGCACTTTATATGGACATCAGGACATGATGACTATAATAATCATATTTAACTGTACTTGCTCTCCTTGCCACCACCTGAGGGGGTTCCTGTCATCCTTCTCTCTCTCTCCTGGGGAGAAGATGAATTGAAAGGATGTCGCATGGAGGGTAGGCAGAGCATTAGGCTCCGCTTCCGCCACTGAAATGACATGTACCCGGTCTGGCCAGTCACCGTCCGTTTTATGGGGGCGTCAGTCACTCCCTCCCCCTGTCCAAGTACACCCCATATACATCTGCTAATATTATTAGCAAGTGCCGCACTACAGCAAGCAGGCTACTGTACCAGGGGCTATATTTGCGCTGGAGGCGGCCGCAGGAACTCAGACTTGGGAGGACGGGTCGGGGGGTTTTGTGCGGGGGTGGCTTTTTTGCCGCCCCCGCAAAGTGCGACCTTAGGCCTAGGCCTTGTCGACAGGCAGGGCTGCGAATAAAAATACCAGCCCAACATCATAACGTCATTATTTTCTTGTTCATGAAAGGGAAAACCATGCATTTCAAAGCACATTTGAAGAGTGTATTATATAATGAGAAGACAGATATTACAGCACATAGGGCTTTATATATATATATATATATATATATATATATATATATATCTATATATATATATATATATATATATAGATATATATAGATATATATATATATATAGATATATATATATATATATATATATATCTATATATAGACATATATAAGGGGGGAACATTTATATCAGTGCCCCCTTACCATATTGTATTCACTCCCCCCTTACATTAGTGACCCCCCCTCAGACTGGCATGGCGGCGCTGTCACTGACCTCCTCTCAGGCGCACCATGCAGGGCTCAGTCAGCCGGTTCCAGCTTGGTGGCTCTGGTTTTATCCTATAGTCTCCTCCCCACAGTCCACACACGTCTGACTTTTCCCATGACCCCCATCCTGGCAGCACTCCCACTCTTGTCTCCTCTCCAGACTCCCCCCTCAGAGACTGCAGACATGATATAAGACAAGAGATGGTCAGAGACTGAGGACATGATACAACAGATCAATGCAGCCCATGAATATAGCCTCTCTGTGCCCATCAAATGCAGGTTTACGGTGCCCATCACAGCAGCCTCACTGTGTCCATCATTGCAGCCTCACTCTGCCCATAATTGCAGCCTCACTGTGCCCATCACCGCAGCCTCACTGTGCCCATCAATGCAGCTTCATTCGATCACTACAACTGTGTCCATCAAATGCAGCCTCACTGTCCATGAATACAGCCTCACCATTACCTGCCCTGGATCATACACACAGCGGGCATCTCCCGTTAATGTGTCACGGAACTGGGTCTGTGTGTGTTGTCGGTGGCGCTGTAACAAGGTTCCGCCCCCCTAGACCGTCTCGTGTGACAGGCAGAAAACTCATTCAATCTACTATCACATGAGATGGTCTAGGGGGGCCGGACCTTTTTACAGCACCGCAGACAACACACACAAACCCAGCTCCATGACACACAGCGCTCCCGCTGTGTGTGACAAACAAAAGGAGGAGGCAGGAGGGGAGCTGACGCCACTAAGGGACCAATCGCCTTTACCAGGGACCACAGTGAGTAACTGAAGCAAGTACCGGAGCAGTATTCTCACTGAACGGGCGGGGTGGAGAATCGGGAAACTTCAGGTGGTGATCAAGTCAGGGACCAAACCAGTGCTTACAGAGCAGCCTTGTGTGTCAAGCCAGGGACCGAGCCGGTCAGTAGGGGTAAAGCTTGAAGGTATCCGGAGTGCCAAGCTAGGGACCCAGCAGGGAAGCGTGGGTGACGCTTGAGGGTGATACCACCGCAAAAGCCTTGAGGAGCTCACGGGATTCAGAGTTAGTGAATCAGAGTGTCCAGTGAGAGACCAGGAGCTCAAGGGGCTGAAGAACTATAAGGAGAAGTTGTAGTAAAGCTGAAAGAACTGTTACATTGTAGCCATAGAACTGTTAAGTACTGTAGCCATAGGAGACAGCAATCCTGCACAGGCAGAAGGGGCGCCTCGCTGGGGCCTTTCCCTGTATGGCTGTCCACCTATTAACATACACTTTACTGGATTTCATTGCATTATTGCTCAGATATATATTATGGGATGCACCTTTTAGGACTTTGAACACTTTTATATGAGTTTATATTTGCCATGAGCATTTGAGAAATTCCCATATATATATATATATATATATTTTTTTTTTTTTTTTGATGTGCTATATTAGCGCTACTTCACTACATGATATACATTATTTGAGGTCTAAGGTTGCCATAACAACGGGGCGGGCACTTCCGATGATGCTGACCGTCGTGATAGCAACCTGTATAGTTTACAGCGCCGCTATGTGCTATTACTGCACATACGCAAGAACGGGCGGTGCATGCTGGGTATCCAGCAGTGCCGTATCCCGGAAGAATATGCTTGTGGGCTTCTCCTGCCCACAAGCAAGATGGGAATCCACAAAAAGGAAAAATCTAATATATAACAAAGGCAGCGCTAATGACAAGAATAAGAATAGCTTGACATGCATTATACAAGATTAATAGTAATTAAAAAAAAAAATCAAAGATGTGGGTGGAACTTCGCTTTAAGTCAAAATGTCAGTGGTCATAGGTTATAAAAGTATCATTCTTAAGCAATGTACAATATAATGGCATGGCCAAGGTTAGATGAATTGTTATAGTCATAGTTGCCACATTTTCTTTAATTGCAGACCGTGCTTTATGATTTAATTAAAAAACACAATCAAATCAATTTGGATTTTGAACTAAGAAATGAAACATCACATTTTAAAATATAATTGCAAAGGACAGCAGAAGAGAAGCAGTGAAAATGTTTAGCCTTCAAGTAAAAAAATGTAAAATGTATGAATTATCTGAGTTTCCTTATCAGTTTCCTTAACACCACGCTAGGGAAGGAAAAGGTAAAGTATCTGTGAACACACTATAATAAATGCACACTATACTACTGTAAATAACTGTCTAGAACTCTAAAAAAAAATAGGATTTTTATAACAGCTTACCTGTAAAATCCTTTTCTTTTGAGGTACATCACGGGCCACAGAGCCTTAGTAATTACTGATGGGTTATAGCGTATCATTAGGTAATTGGACACTGGTCACACCCTAAACAGGAAGTTCAACTCCCCATATAACCCCTTTCCTTCCTGGGGATACCTCAGTTTTTTTCCGCCAGTGTCTTAGGTGTTGGACGTGTAAAGATGTGCTGTGCTGAGCTCCAAAGGGAATATCCTATATCCTATACTGGGGAAAGCCAGGCGAACCGGATCCATTTCAAAGTGTCCTTTTTAGGCCGAATTGGATGGTACCCGGGCCTCGTGTCCGAAGAAACGAGGTTTTACCTGTAACGCTTCTCTTTTTAGAGAGCTGGACCCCGCATTTCACTGGTCACACCCTAAACAGGAAGTTCAACTCCCCATATAACCCCTCCCCTTCCTGGGGATACCTCAGCTTTGTAGCAAAGCAATATAAGTGTATTAGAAGAGGGGCGGGACCTCTGTGTACCTCAAAAGAAAAGGATTTTACAGGTAAACTGTTATAAAAATCCTATTTTCTTTCTCGTACATCACGGGACACAGAGCCTCAGTAATTACTGATGGGATGTCCCTGAGCAATGCTATTTGAGGGGAGGGGACCACACAACGTAGGGTGTAATCAGACCTGAGGACCTCGTACTGCTGCTTGCAGCACACTAAGCCCAAAGGCGATATCCTCATGCCTTCCCACATCCACCTGATAAAATCTGGTGAATGTATGGACTGAAGACCAGGTTGCGGCCTGGATTTGAGCCATAGGGGCCTGGTGATGCACAGCCCAAGAAGCACTAATAGCCCTTGTGGAGTGTGCCTTGATTTGAAAAGGTGGAATTTTCTGTTTCAAATCGTAAGCTTGAATAATCATTTGTCGAATCCATTTTGAAATGGTAGACTTTGACGCTGCCTGTCCTCTATTGGGACCTTCTGGCAGTACGAACAAAACATCTGTTTTGCGAATTTGAGCAGTTGCTTTCAGATAGTCCTTGACTGTTCTTACTACATCCAAAGAATGTAGTGATCTTTCTTCCATAGAACAGGGATCTGGAAAAAAGGAAGGCAGAACAATGTCTTGGTTTAGATGAAAACCTGAAACCACTTTTGGTAGAAAGCTAGAATGAGGGCGCAATACCACTCTATCCTTGTGTATGATTAAATAAGGCTCTTTACAGGAAAGAGCTGCTAATTCTGATAGCTTCTAGCAGAAGAAATGGCTACCAGAAAAATTTACTTTCTTGTCAATAAGACCAAGGGAATTTGACGTATTGGTTTAAAAGGCTGTTTCTGTAAAACTGACAGAACCAAATCCAATTCCCAGGGGTTTAGGGGCGCCTTAACCGGAGGATTAAGAAGCGTCACCCCCTGCATAAAGCTTTGAACCAAAGAATGTGAAGCAAGTGGCCATTGAAATAATACTGATAAGGCCGAGACCTGGCCCTTGATGGTACTCAAGGCCAGCTTCATTTCTAATCCCATTTGTAGAAAGTCAAGAATTCTACCTATTACATATTTTTTGGGATGCCAACCCCTGGATTCACACCAGGATACATAAGCTTTCCAGACTCTATGATAAATCACTCTGGAAGCTGGCTTCCTTGCATTGATCAAGGTAGAGATCACCGGACCTGAAAGCCCACGACCCTTCAGAATGTGGGTTTCAATAGCCAAACCGTCAAATTTAGCGTTTGTAAGGCAGGATGGAACACTGGACCTTGAGATAACAGGTCTGGATGTGACGGTAGGGTCCCCGGGGAACCCACTGTCATCCTTACTGTCTCTGCATACCAGGCTCTCCTGGGCCAAGCTGGGGCCACTAGAAGTACCGACTTCTTTTCCTGCCTGATCCTGCGAAGGAGTTGTGGCAGTAGCAGAATAGGAGGGAATGCATAAATCAGTGAGAACCGATGCCACGGAATCACCAACGCATCTATCCCGTATGCAAGAGGATCCTTTGTTCTTGCCACAAACTTGTCGATTTTTTGTTGAATCTGGATGCAAAAGAGATCCACATCTGGAACCCCCCATCTTTGGCATATGGCCCAAAAGACGTCGGGGTGAAGAGACCATTCCCCTGGGACTAACCGCTGTTGACTCAAATAGTCCACCTGCCAGTTCTCTATCCCCGGAATGAAAACTGCTGATATGCATGGCACATGCTTTTCTGCCCAGACTAAAATCTGGTTCACTTCTCTCTGAGCTGCCCGACTCCTGGTGCCTCCTTGATGATTGATATAAGCCACTGCTGTGGCATTGTCGGACTGGATCCTGACCGGACAACCCTGTAGCCTGAGAGTCCAGGCCTTTAGGGCTAGATATGCCGCACGGATCTCCAGAATGTTGATGGGTAAGGTCCTCTCGGTTTTGGACCATTCCCCTTGGACCACAGACTGTTCCAGAACTGCTCCCCAACCCGAAAGACTGGCATCCATTGTTACCACCATCCAGGTAACCGGTAGAAAGGACTTCCCTTTCTGCAGGCTTTCGGGTATTAACCACGAACTGAGGCTCTGACGCACTGCACGAGACAGGTGCATCGGAGAATCTAATGCCTGAACCTTCTTGTTCCAGGCCGACAGGATACTGTGTTGCAGTGGTCTTGAATGAAGCTGAGCATAGGGAACTGCTTCGAATGAAGCTACCATCTTTCCCAGCAGCCTCATACAAAGGTGAACAGAAGGACACTTTTTGGCCCTGACTACCAGAATCAGCTCTCTTAAGGCAGTGATCTTTGCCTGAGGTAAAAATACCTTCTCTGGGCTTGTATCTATGACCAGGCCCAAATACTCCAGTCTTCTTACTGGTTTTAAGAAAGACTTTTCTAGGTTGAGAATCCAACCTAGGTGTTCCAGGTAGTTGACTGTGGTCATCAAGTTTCCGCTCAAACAGGCTACCGACCAGTCTATCAAGAGCAGGTCGTCTAGGTATGCTATGACAGTTATACCTTGAGCCCTTAATCTGGCCATAGGAGGAGCCAAGATCTTTGTAAACACTCGAGGTGCAGTGGTTAGCCCGAAAGGCAGAGCCACAAACTGAAAATGGCGCCCTTCAATTTCAAAGTGCAAGTACTTTTGATGAGCAGGAAAAATGGGTACATGCAGATACGCATCTCTGATGTCTATTGATGCCAGAAATTCTCCTCCCTGTAGGATGGAGACCACTGACCGAATTGATTCCATGCGAAAGGATCGAATCCTTAGGAATCAATTCAGATCCTTTAGATCCAGAATGGGTCTGACATCTCCATTTGGTTTTTGTACCGTAAAAAGGTTGGAATAAAATCCCAATCCTTGAGCTTTCAAGGGAACCACCATGATTACTTTTTGTGACAATAGTCGCTCTAACGCTAGAAGGAGCGACTACTTTTTCTCTGGATCTCTGGGGACACTTGATCTGAGGAAACGAGGAGAGGGGATTTCTTGGAACTCCAGTTTGTAACCTAGAGTTACCGTGGAGATTACCCATCTGTCCTGGAAATCCTCCTGCCAGAGCTTTGAGAACCGTAGCAGTCTTCCCCCACCCGAGCGAGCGAGGGCACTCCTTCATAAAGAGGCTTTAACGTCTTGTCTAGTAGGCTTCTTCCCCCAGGACTTCTTTTGTCCCTAGGGTCGACTCTGAAATTTATTTCTAGACCCTGACAGGGGAGGGCGTTGCGACTGCCTGGAGGCTGATGCTCCTGGCACTGGGGAAAAAGCCAGTTTGAAAGAGGGACGCTTACTCCTTTTCTTAACAGGTAAGAGAGTGCTTTTCCCACTAGAGATCTTTTGGATATAATTGTTCAAATCCTCTCCAAACAGCCTTGCACCACGAAATGGAAATCCAGCCAGAAGTTTCTTACATGGTGCTTCGGCTGACCAGTTCTTCAACCATAAGATTCTACGCATATGCACCAACCCAAGTGAAAGACGAGGGGTTTGGATGATAGAATCTCTGATGGCGTCAACAGCGTGGCGTCAACAGGCCACTGGAAGGTTATCCAACCCCTGGGCCTGCTGTTCAGGTAGAACTTTAAGGACCTGCTTAACATGGTCTCTTAAGTATTGACAGACTGCAATCACTGCCACTGCAGGTTGAGCTACTGAACCTACTAAGGAGAAAATATCCTTCAACAGGGATTCCATTTTCTTATCAACAGGATCCCTGAGCATCTGAGCATTGTCTACAGGACAAGTCAGACTTTTATTTACGGAGGAAATGGCGGCGTCAACGGCCGGTATCCCCCACATCTTTATAAACTTTTCTTCCATACGATAAAGTGTTGAAAACTTTTTAGGTGGAAAAAAAACGTTTATCTGGGTGATCCCACTCAGAATAAATGAGCTTTTCTAGCAGATTATGAACAGGAAAAGCATGTGTTGTTTGAGGAGGCTTTAGTGACCCCAAAGAAGAAGAGGGTTCTTTAACTGACTCAGATACGGGTAACTTAAATGTGGAGCGGACCAATCCAGCAAGGATCTGTACTAAGACCTTCTCATCCTGAGAAGCTGAAGAGGGCCCTTCTCCACTTGATTCCTTAAAGGAGGAATCATCAGTCCCATCCCGATCCTCTGAAAGGGATTCTTCTCCTTTTTCCCAGAGTTCCTCTGCCTGAGGGTCCTGGGTAACAGAGGAAGACCTAGTGCGTTTTCTTCCACTGAGTGAAGATGCGATTAAGGCCATTAATCTTTCCTCTAATCCATTAATGGTTGAGGAAAAAACCTCCTGCGTAATGTATACAGGGGCTAAAGTGCCAGAAGCAAATGCAGCCCCCGACCCCAACGGCTCTCCCTGGCCGGCCATCCCAGGTCCTTCAGGGGGGGAAGGCACTGCAGAAGGGGGGTCCTCAGAGCCTGAGGGAGATCCCCTAGAGCCTCTGGTTTTTGGGGTATTTGTACCTCTTTTACCCAGGTGGAGGTATCACACAAATGAAACACTGACTGCTGACAGATGTAGTCCAGCAACTTGCTACTGCTACCAATGCCCAGTCAAGTGTTTCTTAGTAAATGCTGCCTGGGAGAATGCCTGTGTCCCACCTTACATGCGACCGTCAGCTCTGTGTCCCTCCATAGGCTGTGTGCACCTGAAAAGTGTGCTTCTTATAGCCTGTGCAGCCGGCGATGTGGGCGTCTAAGCACGCTGGACGTTGCGCTGACGCTCCGCCCCCCTCCTCTGACCACCCCCTTTCGTTTTATTAAAAAAACGTGCACTTTCCCACGCGAGACGACCCTCCGGGACCAGCATGGAGGGGAGGCTGGGGTGGAGGAGGAAGTAGAGAGGCCGGCAGATGATGGGGTCTGCCACATGGTAATGGCGGCGGTGGCAGCGGCGGCGACAATAGTGCGGTATACTACTGCCTCACAGACCACCGCGCCCCCCCTAATCTTGGGGTGAATATCCCTGCAGGAAGAGCCCCCCATCCCATCCTACCTGGAGCTCGGCTGGAGGAGCTTGTGCAGTGTGATCACTGAGACAGACAATCAAGCATGTGAAGGTATGTGCTCTTGGTAGCCCCCGGTGGCGACAATAGGCATAGCATACATTTACTAAAAGGAGAAACCTACTAGAATTAAAAAATTCTGTGGGATCTCCCTTACCTTATCCAGCTGCAGGGTTCTGTTATACAGACCTCTCACGGTGGGCTCCGTTTGGAAAACCTTCAGAGACTGGGGCCCCCTATGGATAGGGGGATCCGCAGTTCTGGGCCTGTAAAGCACCCGGCCAAGAATAAGGCTAGAAAAACAAAATTCTGAAATGCAGGGTCCAGCTCTCTAAATAGAGAAGCGTTACAGGTAAAAACTTGTTTCTTCGGACACGAGGCCCGGGTACCATCCAATTCGGCCTAAAAAGGACACTTTGAAACGGATCCGGTTTGCCTGGCTTGCCCCAGTATAGGATATAGGATATTCCCTTTGGAGCTCAGCACAGCACATCTTTACACGTCCAACACCTAAGACACTGGTGAAAAAAAACTAAGGTATCCCCAGGAAGGGAAGGGGTTATATGGGGAATTGAACTTCCTGTTTAGGGTGTGACCAGTGTCCAATTACCTAATGATACCCTATAACCTTTCAGTAATTACTGAGGCTCTGTGTCCTGTGATGTACGAGAAAGAAATATTATTTAAAGAATATAAAATATCTCCATTTTTGTGCGTTTTTATTGCAGTCACATGACCTCATTCCTACCCCTCTTAGGCCCCTTTCACACTGGGGTGGTGGGTGCGTCGGCAGTAAAGCACCGCTATTTTTAGCGGCGCTTTACCGCCAATTTCGATGTGCTATTCGGCCGCTAGCGGGGAGCCTTTACTCCCCTGCTAGCAGCCGAGAAAGGGTTGAAACCAGCCGTGAAAGGGTTAAAACCACTGCAAAGCACTGTTGCAGCAGCGATATGCCGGCTGTATAGCCGCGCTGCCCCATTGATTTCAATGGGCAGGAGCGGTTTAGGAGCGGTGTATACACTGCTCCAAAGATGCTGCTAGCAGGACTTTTTTTAGTGTCCTGCCAGTGCACCGCTCCAGTTTGAAAGCCCTCGGGGCTTTCACACTGGAGAGACAGCAGCGGCTCTTTCAGGGCGCTTTGCAGGCGCTATTTTTAGCACTGTAGCACCTGTAAAGCACCCCATTGTGAAAGGGGTCTTACTCATTGTGGGGGACGTGTCTCAATTATGAGTGGGTATGCAGCCAAATTATGTTATACACATGAGTAATTTGCATATGAGTAACAGTAAAATAGTCCAGACTCCTAATCAACTGTTTGCTACAACTCCACTGCCTTATACTTGCTATGAGCAGCCAAAGTTTTGAGACTGTGGCTTCTACCGTGTTTCCCCGAAAGTAAGACAGTGTCTTACTTTCTTTTTATCCCTAAAAGCCCCACTATGTCTTACTTTCCGGGTATGTCTTATATTGGGAAAAAAAAAATTTTTTTATTCTTTATTGCAATATGTGTTTTTTTTTTGTTTTTTTTTTTAATCAGCCCTGTTGGGGGGCTTTGGTGAGATATCAGGGGTCTTAACAGACCTCTGATATCTCCCCCTTGAGACAGAGAAAGAGACAGAGGATAGAGATTCCCCAGTCCCTTTCTCTGCAGCGTCAGC
The DNA here is from genome assembly GCA_037952925.1 of Lithobates clamitans. NCBI lineage: Eukaryota > Metazoa > Chordata > Amphibia > Anura > Ranidae > Lithobates > Lithobates clamitans. The sequence continues at coordinate 1,804,078 of JBBGZY010001141.1, forward strand.
TGCACTGAGAATGAAAGGAGAGAAGACAGCGGCTTCTCTCCATTCATAAACTGACACATTGTAATCACAGGAGATTACAATGTTTCAGTTATGTGAATGGACAGAGTCAGCTGACTCTGTCTATTCACAAAGGAAGGAGGGGGAGGACGGAGGAACGGAGGGGGAGAACGGAGAGGCACAGAGAAGGAGGGGGGAACGGAGGGGACAGAGAAGGAGGGGGGAACGGAGGGGACAGCGGGGAGGCACAGAGGAGGAAAGCGGAACGGAGGGGGAGAACGGAGGGGGACAGAGAAGGAGGGGAGAACGGAGGGGACAGCGGGGAGGCACAGAGGAGGAAAGCGGAACGGAGGGGGAGAACGGAGGGGGACAGAGAAGGAGGGGGGAACGGAGGGGACAGCGGGGAGGCACAGAGGAGGAAAGCGGAACGGAGGGGGAGAACGGAGGGGGACAGAGAAGGAGGGGGGAATGGAGGGGACAGCGGGGAGGCACAGAGGAGGAAAGCGGAACGGAGGGGGAGAACGGAGGGGGACAGAGAAGGAGGGGGGAACGGAGGGGACAGTGGGGAGGCACAGAGGAGGAAAGCGGAACGGAGGGGGAGAACGGAGGGGGACAGAGAAGGAGGGGGGAACGGAGGGGACAGCGGGGAGGCACAGAGGAGGAAAGCGGAACGGAGGGGGAGAACGGAGGGGGACAGAGAAGGAGGGGGGAACGGAGGGGACAGCGGGGAGGCACAGAGGAGGAAAGCGGAACGGAGGGGGAGAACGGAGGGGGACAGAGAAGGAGGGGTACCGCACTTCACTGCAGGCAAATCCCCCCGTGTTTCCCCGAAAGTAAGACATATGTCTTACTTTCGGGGTATGGCTTATATTAGCTGACCCCTCTAAAACTCCCGATACGTCTTACAATCGGGGGTGTCTTACTATCGGGGAAACACGGTATTTGGACCTGCTATCAGTCAAAAGAGCAGGGCTAGGCAGGGAATGGCAGGCTTTTGGCCACCACAAAAGTTTATATGTGATTTTGGTTTCTCTCTCTGTTATCTCTTCTTGTTTAGTGCTAGTTAGTTCAGTCCTAACTGGACCCTTTCTGTAGTACTTTGCTGAGGCAAGGCTTAGGAAAGTCAATGGGGTTTATTTACTAAAGCTGGAGCATGCAAAATCAGGCTCACTTTTGCAAAGAAACCAATCTTTTCCAGGTTGTATTGCCAAAGCTTAATTGAACAAGCTGAGGTTAAAAGCTGATTGGCTACCATGCACAGCTGCACCAGATTCTGAGTGTTCCAGTTTTAGTAAATCTACCCCATTGTCTTTTTTTATTTGAAAGGCTGGGGGAAAAAAATCTTCTGTACTGCCATAAGTTGAAGTACAAGTGTGTTGGATTCAACGTCTGTGCCTTATTAAACAGTTACGCCATCTGTGGATAGTGCCAAGTCAGCAGGTGACCATACTGTCTGGATAGACTGGGTCTAAGGAGGTAGGTCAATGCATAAAGTGGCATAAAGAACAACCTGAAATACACAAAAAAGGTGTTTTGTTTTCTCATTAGGAGTGCTTCTGTTTTACATTCAGTAGAGATAGTTCAGTCTATAGCTGTTAGGAAGCACCTACAAGTAATTGTACCCTGTGTTCTCACAGACAAAACAGGACACGTTTATCTCTTAATAAGTCCTCTCTGTAGGTAGTATCTTAGTGTCATAGACAAAGCAGGGTACTCTACCTAAAGAAAAACTATGGGCAAGATATCAATATTCAAAAATGTACACATACTACAAGCACTTTGACTCCTCTAGAGTCTGGATATGCTGCCAGACAGTACCCCACCTCCCATTTGCCTGATGATGCAACATGCAAGTAGGTATGGAGAGTGGAGACCCTGAATTAGTGTTGAAGGAGGGACAGCTCTGGGGACCCTTATATAAGAAGGGGGTGACTCTAGGGACCATGATGTAAGGGGGGAGGGTGCTCTGTGGACACTGATGTAAGGAGCCAGAGCACAGAAAGACTACCCTGACATCTGCTGCATAGAGTCTACGTGAGGTCACTGATGTAATGGGGAGTGAATGGGGAGTGAATAAACTATGGTAAAGGGAAGACACTGATATAAAGGTTTCTCCTTATATAATTGTCATCACTCCCCTCTTACATCAGTGTCCCCCCTTATTTTAGTGTATTAACTCTGCACACTCTGATGAAAAGAGGAACTCTGGGGACCCTAATGTAAAGGTGAACTCTGCAGACTCTAGTGTTAGGAGTAATTCTGCGAATTCTGATGTTGGGGGGGCTCGGGTGGCCAGGGACCCTCTCACATCAAAGTTCCCCTTTTCACCAGAATCTGCAGAATTCCCTCTTACATCATGGTCCGTAGTGTTCTGCAAGGGGGAATCCTACAGACTGATGTAAAGGGAAACTTTGGGGACTCTGATGTAGGGGGGCTCTGGAAACTCTGATGTAGGGAGGGACTCTAATTTAAGGGTAAACTCTGTGGGCTCTGATCTAAGGGGGAACTCTGTGGACTCTGATCTAAGGGTAAACTCTGTGGGCTCTGATCTAAGCGGAAACTGTTTGGACTCTGATCTAAGGGAGAACTCTTTAGACTCTGATGTAAGGGGGTGCTGAAGAGATTTAGACGGAACTCTGATGTAAGAGGGGCACTATGGTGTAAGGGGGAACACTGGGGACTCTAATGTAAAGAGGGACTCTTGGATATGTGATTTTGTTTTTTCTCTCTTTCTATTTCCCTAGGGGAATGCTGGGGACTTTGATATAAGGGGGACTCTGATGTGAACAGAGGGCTCACCCTGACTGCTGCACTCTAAATATTTTTTTTTTGTATTTCACTTACTCCTGACCCCTGCACTCCATACATTATGTTATACATTACATAGTCCTGACCAAGGTGTTCATTGTTCCAACAGTTGCTGGTTTTAATTAAGTTCTTCTTTAAGGTAGGCTCAGTCAGACAAAATGATATCCTTGTAGTACAGTAATTAGGAACATTTTGTGGGTACAAGAACCATTACACTAAATGTGTGCATATGTGTATATACCGACCAGGTATAGATTCAGTCCTTCCGACTGTTATGCAAAATCTATCCATGTATACTATATACAAAAATGATTGGACTAAATCCAAAGAACAGGGACAGGACTCCCAATCCCTAAATAAATAGGAAAATGTGAAGAGAGAGATAAATCTCACTCCAAGGAGTAGTGGGACTTTAAAAGGAGATGATGTGTCTGTTAGACATAAGCAGTATCACAACAGTTAATATAAAAATACAAATTTTATTGAAAATATATATAAAATGTGCAATAAGAAAGTTACAATCCAGAGTGATATTACAAACGTACAGAGATGCTAACCTGTACCTGGGGGGGTGGGAGTGTACGTTATTTTCCGATGACGGCGCCTCGATATACCTCCGCCACATTCTCCTCTGGTGGAGTTATATCGACGGCGTTCTGCTCATCTGGACTGGCACTCTGGAACTGCTTTCTGAATTTATGATTTTTCTCTCTCATAACGATTTCAACCTAAAATTTACCATCCAATCGGATACTACCACGATGCCATTTTTGGATTTACGCCTTCACCTTAATGATGATGGCACAATACATAGCACCCTCTATAGAAAAGAAACTGCGGGCAACACCATATTACATTATTACAGCTCGCATCCCCGTCCCCTTGTTCACAGCATACCCTTCAGTCAATACCTAAGGTTGCGACAAAACTGTACAAGGGATGAGGATTTCGAACTAGAAACAAAAGACCTATATCTCAGATTAATTCAAAGAGGATATAGCAAAAAAGTTCTTAAAAAGGCATATTGGCGAGCCAAACAAAACACACAGGAATCACTTATCTTTCATAGCAAGGTTTGCGATACTTGTGCTACTACCAAACTCATTACCACACACACTGCCCACCAAGACATCTTTCGTAAACTCATTAACAATAACTGGCATTTCCTCTCAGAGGATCTCATCGTCTCCAAATATGTGGCTGCAGCGCCACAAATCACATATAGGAGATCCCGTTCCATTAGAGATGGATTAGTGCACAGCCACCTTTCTTTTTCGGCCCCCGCATTGGGAGCAACAGGTGGCAGCGGCACTTTCCGCTGTGGGCATTGTGAAGATCAGGGAAGGCACTGGCTGCCCCCTTCCCAGAGGGGGCTTCCATAAACTTAAAGGGTATGCCGATTGCTGCACAACTGGCATTGTTTATCTTGCCACGTGTCGCTGCGGCGCATTCTATATTGGGAAAACTAAGAGCACATTAGCTAAACGCATCCAGGATCATTTATATTACCTTACTTTACTTTACTTTACTCCCATATGCAAACATGTGGGTCTACATTATAGCTTTGACCCCACTTATATTTCATTCGCTGCATTGGAGGTGATTCCAGACATGGAAATGGGTGGTAATGTAAATAAAAAGATTCTTCAAAAAGAGGCCAGATGGATTTTCAACCAAAAAGCTACCTATCCACCTGGCCTCAATACAGCGTTGTCCTACAAACCTTTTTTATAATTTATACCACATTCTTCTTTCCCATCCTGTTCTTCCTTTTCCCCTTCCTTTTCCCCTTTTTTTTTTTTTTTTTGCAATTTCTTTAGTGGAGTAACCCTATACATGGGCATATTCACACCCTTTGTCCCTTGATATTATATATGGGATATAGTATGGGTGAATATAGGCCATACTCGTACATACTGCCATAAGGTAAGTCCCGCAATGAGACAATTTGAACACATATGTCTGTGGGTTTGGCTGCCCACAATATGGCAGTGTTTGTTTGCATTTTCCTCTGCCGTGGGATTGCATTTATCCCCCTGCAGTTAAATACATACTGCCCAAAACTAAGATCTACTAAAGTACTTGGCACTGAAAGCAATAATAATATTCTCAGCCCATACCATGTTAAGTCACCCATTTGAGCCCCTGTCTTACGGCATTTGATTGATCTCTTGTATCTACTATATTATTACATGTTATTATCTAGTTTCTTTCTTTCTTTCTTTATTAATTGTTGTTACCACAGGCAATTAATGCTGACCTATTTAAGCCAATATTGATCATACCACTATATTTAAGTGATAGAGGAGTTCTGTAATTAGGAATCGCCCCTAGTTATATTGTAATATATTTCTTACCCCATTATTATTATAATGATTAATATGATTACCATTATAAACCCCCTTTTTTAGATTATTACTCCCTTGAACACGGTCCAGTTCCCTTACTGGCTTGGCCCATTTGGACCTGGCATCCATGGGTCTTTAGGCGCCCGGTGATCCATAGGGAAGCGTTTGGTTGGTTATGGTGTGTATTCGGTAGTCTTCCCCTCATGACTGTCACAGACCAGGTAAGCTCAATTATTAGTTCCTGTATTTATTTATCTTGTACTTCTATCATGATATATTGTCTTGTTAAATGCATTTTGATTTACGACCATTTTATTGATGTATATTTTTGTACATAATTTAGATGAAATCTATGATGCTTGTAATGCCCTGATGAAGCAAAGATATGCGAAACATGTTGGCTGACTACAAGTGATTTCAAAATCTCTGTACGGTCGTAATATCACGCTGGATTGTAACTTTCTTATTGCACATTTTATATATATTTCAATAAAATTTGTATTTTTATATTAACTGTTGTGATACTGCTTATGTCTAACAGACACATCATCTCCCTTTAAAGTCCCACTACTCCTTGGAGTGAGATTTATCTCTCTCTTCACATTTTCCTATCCATGTATACTGTTTGCTACACATGCCGCAGAACTTATTTTTCTTTTTATCCCTGGGTGCACAAACATTTTGTCAATCTGTTTTGACTTTTTCATTGTAAAGCTGGCAGATTACTTGTTCTGAGTATTATTAACCGCTTCAGCCCCGGAAGATTTCACCCCCATCCTGAGCTGAGCACTTTTTGCGATTCGGCACTGCGTCAATTTAACTTACAATTGCGCGGTCGCGCAACGTTGCACCCAAACAAAATTGACGTCCTTTTTTTCCCACAAATAGAGCTTTCTTTTGGTGGTATTTGTTTACCTCTGCGGTTTTTATTTTTTGCGCTATAAACAAAAAAAGAGTGTCAATTTTGAAAAAAAACGCCTTATTTTTTACTTTTTCCTATAATAAATATCCCCCATTTTTTTTTTTACTAGTAATGGTGGCGATCTGTGATTTTTATAAGTAATTGTGTCTGCGCTGAAAAAAATATATAAAACAATTGCTGCAAATATGTCCCAATTGTTAAAAAGTGTATATATAATATAGAACTGTGCTCCAAAAATTTAATATATTAAAATCAAAAAAGTGCCAATAATACATGAACCCATATAATAAATATAATCCTTTTGTGAAAGTATCCAATAAAGTGCAACGTGCAAAAAAAAGAAAAACAATTTATGTATATGATTATAAGTATAAAGTCCAAGTGCTAATTGTGTAGCAATCAAGTGTCCACTACCAAAAAATTCAGTTCATTGATAACAAAACATAAGGTGCAGGTATATGGTGTCCATAAAAAGCAGTGTTCATCATGCTCCTCCTTAATGGTGTTCACAATACAGCATGCTTCAGTGCTCTCCTGTGACCCCTCACTTGTGCTTGCGCTCACCTCTGAGCGTGTGACACGGTAATTAAACAGTGTCTAAACACGCATTGGAGCCACTCCTGGGCTCATACAGGGTATGCTGATGTGAACTCCAACCCTCTCAGATGTCATCAAATGGTTTCACATGAAAGAAAGAAAAGGCTCCATAGTGTGATACAGCCAAGAATTTATTTAAAGTATATTAAAACTTCCCTCCAGAAGGGTACTCACGATATACAGGTGCGTGAGTGCACCAGTCTTTCCAGGGTATAGTGTATAAAACAAACGCTCGTATGGCGTGCGGTGTGATGTGTCTCCTCTGCTACAATTGCTGACAGCTCCGTCCTACCCCTCCCCATATACATATATTGTTTTTCTTTTTTTTGCACGTTGCACTTTATTGGAGCACAGTTCTATATTATATATACACTTTTTAACAATTGGGATATATTTGCAGCAATTGTTTTATATATTTTTTTCAGCGCAGACACAATTACTTATATAATTTTGGTATATGCATGAAATGAAACGTGGTCAGTGTTTGCAGCTTGCCTGTAATTGATTTACCTTCCAGAGGCACTAATCCATTTGTGGCTCGCAAGACCTTCATATAATTGATCTGTGATTTTTATCGGGACTGCGACATTATGGCGGACACATCGGACAATTTTGACACATTTTTGTGACCATTGCCATTAATACAGAGATCAATGCTATAAAAATGCATTGATTACTGTAAAAATATCACTGGCAGGGAAGTGGTTAACACTAGGGGGCGATCAAGGGGTTAACTGTGTTCCCTAGTGTGTGTTCTAACTGAAGGGGGGAGGGGACTGTGCAGGGGAGAGGACAGATCGCTGTTCATTGTGACCACCGGGCACTTACATCGGCTCAGGGGGCAAGCGCCCCCTAGGGGCCACAGGGCGAAGCAAAGTTACATAACGTCGCTTCGCCCAGCCGTGCCATTCTGCCACAGTACAACTGCGGCAGCTGGTCGGCAAGTGGTTAATGTTTACCTATTGTTTTTACAGCTTAAATATCACCTGTCTTAGCTTATAATCAGAGTTTCTGTCATATTTCAGGGTGTGAGGAAAAATGTACTCAGTCAGTAAACTTTCCATGTGATGTCATGTCCCCTCTTCTTACAGTGGTTTGGCTGCCTGTTAGCCCCAAACACAGAGCAGGGGAATGGGAAGAGGTGCTAAGACTGGAGATGAATGACTTCACTGCTTCCCTTATGGAGCATTAAGTATAAATAACTCCACAGTTGTAATCACTGCTCTGGGAGGCTCCAGGCAAGGTTGCTTCAAACAACTATTATTCACTTTTATTATATTCTCTGGTTTATATTTAAGTTTATATTATTCAAATATATTCAAGTTAAATAATCAAATGTATTGCCTGAAGGAAGGTAAAGGCAGTTTTTTGTTTACTTCATTATGCTTGTGCATCCTATAGTAACTGGAAGTAGTATTTATTTAGACTATCATAAAGGAGCCTTTAGTTGTTTATATAAATTACATACTCACTTTTCTAGTAAAAATCACCCAACACCCCCTTAGTACACATAACTAGGTCCAACTTACCTCCTCTTATGCCTGCAGCACCCTATGCTGTCTACAGCCCAGCAGGTAGGAATTGATTGCCAATCTACCTACTCCTGCACATTCACACCTATACAGCTGAATAAGTACATCCCATTCAAGTCTATGGGACATTAGTGTGTGGGCAGCCTGCCTCTCAACTTTTACTGGCCAGGCTGCAAACAGCAGGGGAGGTCTCAACCACTGGAGGAGGTAAGTAGGGACCTCTGGGAGTGGGAACCCAGCTCTGTGTATTGACTAGCTAGTCATTTTTTGTTGGAAATGTCTTTGGCCAATTTGTATTCTGCTACATATTTTTGGTAAACAAAAAATCTCAATAAGTGTATATTGATTGGTTTGTGCAAAAGTTATAGCGTCCACAAATGGTGGGATATTTTTTTTTTTACTAGTAATGTAATCTTTTAGCAGGACTGCGACATTGCGGGGGATAAATCTGACACCTAACTGACACTTTTTTGGGGACCAGTGACACTGGAGTGATCATTTAAAAAAATATACACTGTTACTGTTAATGTACTAATGACTAATGACACTGGCAGGAAAGGGGTTAACACCAGGGGCGATCAAAGGGTTAAGTGTGTCCCTAGGGGGTGCTTACTAACTGTGTGGGGATTGCTCTGACTGGGAGAACACAGCAGGAACACAAGATCTCTATGTTCTCTGCGATCAGAACAGTGATCTGCCTTGTTTACTCCTCTCTGAGGAACAATCGCGGGTGACAGCGGACATCACATCTGCCGGACCCGCTAATTGGCGCCCCCTCTGTCTAATTATCCCCAGAGGCTACTGCATTGAGTGACGTACAGGTACATCATTTTGCGCAGCCGGGCCAACTTGTCGCCGTAAATGTCCGCAAGGGTCCGGAAGTAGTTAAACATTAAACCATATTGTGCCGCGCTATCCTAAGTTAATAACCTATACCATACAGCACAATACAAACTCTCATGATCCAAAAAAAACCCATAAAACATCTGGTGAATATACACATAATTGTGCTGGTGTATCTGTTTTGGCTTAAAGACCAAAAACTATAAGTGCCCAAAATTGCAAGGCAATAAAGACTTTAGAATTCTAACATTGAAATATGTGCAGTCCAGCTGGTAACGACAGCAGGAGGGCTAAATCCAGATAAATATAATCCTTCTACAATGTTAGAGGCGGTGGTGGTCCATTCCATCGGAGTACTTCAAACATTGTTGTATAGAGGTTTGAAAGCCCCATATAATTTAACCCCCTTAATGAAAACAACCATTAGGGCATGGAGAATTGGGCTAGCTTGTAAAAAATATCCTAGGACAATGATGTCCCCGAGCACCCCCTTATGGGGGAACCCCCAGTTGCCCCAACTGAGCTCCATTCAAGATCCAGGAGCCTGGGCTTGATTTAAGGTTAAAACTATAGAGCAGGTGGTGCAAGGAGGAAGTGTGGAGCCCTTTGCGAGATTGGCGGAGCAATGGAGACTTCCAGATAGCTATTTTTTCCACTATATGCAACTTTCTCATGCTCTGCATGCTCAATTCTCGCAACATCTCCCCCAACTTATAGAGTCTGGGTTGGAGCAAGTAGTCTGAATGAAATCAATGAAGAAACCTATATCAACTTTATATACCCACCTTTTGACCATATCTTTGTCAGAGATTAGGGAGCTCTGGTCAAAATGGAATGATAGCCCAGAGCTAGAGGAAGAGGATTGGGAAGGTATATGGGGATTCCCCTTTCAAATATTGGTCTCATTGCGAGATAAACTCATACAGTTCAAGATAACACATAAGGCATACTATACGCCATATAGACTACATAAGATAAGCCCATCCAATTCTCAGAACTGCTGGAGATGTAGGCAGGTTCCAGGAGATTTTATCCATATATTCTAGACCTGCCCAGCTGTCGCCATGTTCTGGGCAGGAGTCATAGGTGTGATTGGGGCAGTTACGACTGTTGCATGAGAACAGAGTGTGACGATTTGCCTTTTAGGATTAGTGGAAAAAATATTTATACCATGGCAAAGAGAACACAAATAAGCTTGCTGTTTTTCTACGTGAGAATGGCAATTGTACTAAATTGGAAAAAAATCAGCTCCACCTTCACTAGCCTTTTGTAAATATTTAGTAAATTGTAACTTACCGCTATATAAATATACATACTGTAATAGAGGAAATTGAAAAAAATATGAGAACGTTTGGTCTAGTTGGATAGCATATCCCACCACTCCATCTGAACATTCCATGGACTAAACATAAAGGAATAGGATTATGGCAAGGAAGCTAGATAGGAGTGAACCCGTGAGAAGTCTAGCCACTTCAGCCCCGGAAGATTTGGCTGCTGAATGACCGGGTTATTTTTTGCAATTTGGCATTGCGTCGCTTTAACTGACAATTGCGCGTTCATGCGACACTGCACCCAAACAAAATTGATGTCCTTTTTTCCTTTATATTGATTGGTTTGCGCAAAAGTTATAGCGTCTGCAAAATAGAGGATAGATTTAAAGCATTTTTATTATTATTATTATTATATTTTTTACTAGTAATGGCGGCGATCTGCAATTTTTATCGGGACTGAGACATTATGGCGAACACATTGGACACTTTTGACACATTTTTGGGACCATTGGCATTTATACAGCAATCAGTGCTATATAAATGCACTGATTACTGTAAAAATGTCCCTGGCAGGGAATGGGTTAACACTAGGGGGCGATCAAGGGGTTAACTTTGTTCCCTGTGTGTGTTTCTAACTGTAGGGAGAGGGGACTGACCTAGAGGAAATGACAGATCGTGGTTCCTAGCTATTAGGAACTCACGATCTGTCATTCCTCACAGAACACGGATTTGTGTGTTTACACACACACTTCCCTGTTCTGCCTCTCCTGCCCGCGATCGCTTGTGGCTGGCGGTCATCGCAACCATCAGCCACGAGCATCGTTACCCCCGCAGTGCTATTCCAATCATGCTGACCTGCCGCAGTATAATGACGGCAGCTGGTCGGCAAGCTGCTAGAGCAGTGGCGGCTGGTGTTTTTTTGTTTGGGAGGCGGCAAACAACCACCCCGTGGCACCTAAAACACCCCCCCGCTATCTGCTAGTCCACCGGCGGGGATCAGCAGGCACATCGGAGATCATTGGGCACACAGCATTGGGGATCAGCAGGCGCACAGTGGCGGGGATCTGTGATCACACAGCGCCGGGGATCTGTGGGCACATCAGGCAGAGGATCAGGTTGCAGCAGGCATCTGGCAGCGTCTCCTGTGTCCTCTTCTCTTCTGAGATCACGGAGGCTTCCGCCGTGCGTCTCCTCCCCTCCTTCTAGGCATCCAATAGGATCGCCTGACCTTTTAGCCAATCGGGAAATGGTTATCAGACCCACACTTCCTGATTGGCAGAGAGGCGATTCAGTTTTAGAAAAGTGAATATTCATTTGCTTTTTTAACACACCTGAGTGGACTCTGAGCGCAATGCTCTGTGCTCCGAGTCTACCCTATTTTGAAGCCTATTAGAGCCTATTGGCTCTAATCAGGTGCTTCAAAAAAAGACCCCTGCCACTGTAATTCATGCGCCAGGCATCCTGAAAGGGCCCGGACGCATGAATAGGAGGTGGCCACAGCAGCCGTGGAGTGGCATGGATAGAGGGGATGGTACCCATACGCCCTTAATGGCTGGGCTGCCCCTGGTCTAGAGAGAAATATATATGAAGAAATTCACGATAGAAAACTGTGGGAGTATACAAACCACACCAAGGTATAAGTTTATGGGGGGAGAATGAGACTTTTGTGTAATGTAAATGTGGATACAATAAAGAATATGTAGAAGCTCCTGCGTGAGCTTGAATAGAGATTGAATGTATGTGTTGTTAGATGTATATTGAAATAATCAATAAAGAAATTTATAAAAAAAAATATGTGCAATTTAAAGACTAGTAAATTTCTTCACAAATATATATTATCCTAATCCAGTAATCAATGTGCTCCCCCCTCCACTGGGTGTGCTCTCACGTGGATTCATGTGACCTTACAACTAGGTATGGTCTAAAAGCACTTGTGTACCCCAGGGCCTCGGACAGCAGTATAAATGAATGGGATCCTCCACCTTTCCTTCTTCCTCTGTACTCAACTATATACAGTAGGTATCCTCATGCCAAGTTTGAATAATCCATTTTCATGGAAAAACAGAAAATCGCCAAACAATAATGTTTATAACATTTAAAAAACTCTTTCCTTTATTCCCACTCTACCAAATGTACACTCACATTAAAAAGGTGCTTACAGTGCACCACACTTAAAATAGCAAGAAAGTACAAACGTGTACAGCTATGCAGAATTGTTTATCACTCGCAGTCAAACACAGAGCGTCGTGACATCAGTTGCCTCTCCGCTACGCGTTACATCACTGGGTCACAAACCTTCTTCAGGAGGATTCTTACTGAGGGGAATCCAGGTGAGAGCACACAGGGTGGAAGGGGAGTACATTGATTACTGGATTATAAGCACTGCACGGGGATATTAAGAGAAGATATATTTGTAAAGAAATGTACTATTCTTTGGACTGTACATATTTAATACTAGAATTCTAAGGACTGTAATGCTGTGAAATTTTGGACAATTATAGTTTTTGGGATTTAAGCCAAAAAAGATACACCATCACAATTGTTTATATATTCACTGGATGTTTTATGTTTTTTTTTTGTCATGAGAGTTTGTATTGTGTTGTTTGGTATAAGTTATTAATTTAGGATAGCGTGGCACAATATGGTTTAAGGCTAAGATGGTAACCCTCATTTTGTGTGTGCACAGACACAGGAAGTGTGAAAAATCTCTCTAGGGAGGGAACAGAACGTAATAAAACATTTCTTGAGGAAAAGTAATAAGTGTTGAGAACCTCAGTGAGGTTTTTTTATTTTTTTTATTTTAATAGATTGTTATTACATTTATAAAATCTAAATACAGTGCAGGACATGAAAGGCAGGATAATTATGAGAACAGACATCAAACTCAAGATAGGAAAATAGATGTTGGTAGCATAGCTAAGACATAGTAGACAAGGTTTTTACTGCTGATACAGTATGCCCCTGTTGTGGAGATCTCCTTCTTCCTGACAGATAAACCTGACAGAGGTTTTAACATTTTCTCATGCTAGCCAAAAAAACATTTTGCAATCTGTATGGAAGATTTAGTCTGCTGTAACCAGCAACTCTCTGTATGCAGTAGTGAGGCACAACAAGAATTGTACCTCCGCTATTGACAGCTCAAGTCATCACCTAACGTTTGGAGAATAATCTTGTTAACAGATTGTACTTAGAACTCATGCTGCTCTAAGCACACATGATTGATGACATCCCTTTGTTCAAGCTCACTAATCAAGCAATTATTTTATCAAAAACTAATGGTAGAATGTGCTATTTTAGGCTGCTACTTTTTAACAGTGCAGACAAATAAACAAGGGAAAAATAAATTAACTATGTTTTAGGAACTACAGTCATCTGACTCCCTCTATAGTTTCTTTGCTGAGTTTAGTAGCAAATGACAAAGTAGGCCAGAAGAGGGTAACAAAACTTTTAAAAAATCATCACAGTTTATACATTTTGAGATATGGTGCTGCCCTAGGCACTGGTCCACTGCCATTATGATAAATAGAGCACTGCATTTGACAGGAAGCATACTTGTTAAGTATAATTGGTATTAAAATATAGGTTTAGCCAAAACTCTTCTCTTTAGTTTTCCATAATTTTGGGAAGGGTTGCAGCCCCTGTAAGATTTATGCTAATATCAATTGCAATGTTAGAGATATTTCCTCCAATTGCTGTAAGGAAGTAAGGAAAAATCTTCTATGACACATGCTGTTGAATATTTGTCCTCTCTTCCTGTCTTATGAAACAGTTATCACCGTGAGGAAGTGCTGAGAAATGTCTCTAATGGATCCTCTAGGTCACAGTAAATCTGACACCGGTTTTCTGGTATGCAACTGTACAGAAGAATTAGCCTGATATGACTAGCAACTTACTCTATCCAGAAATTAACTGGATATGCATTTTGATACAGAAACTTGGAAACCAGAGACTATTGATTTCAGTATCAATAGTTTTTTTGAATCTCCTTAAAATAGATGCAAAAATTAACTTTTTTAATGAACAGAGCTACTTCACATGTAAGTGCATCACAAAACATAGCAATCATCTTAATACAAAAGCTTCCTCTAAAATTAATATGTTTCTCCTCCTATCATTATAAGCTGGGATAGATAGATAGATAGATATATAGATAGATAGATAGATAGATAGATAGATAGATAGATAGATAGATAGATAGATAGATAGATAGATAGATAGATAGATAGATAGATAGATAGATAGATAGATAGATAGATAGATAGATAGATAGATAGATAGATAGATAGATAGATAGATAGATAGATAGATAGATAGATAGATAGATAGATAGATAGATAGATAGATAGATAGATAGATAGATAGATGTTCATGTTTAACCTCAGATACATATTCATATTCCTATAACAGATCTCATTTAACTAGTCTCATTATTGACGCCTTTGGTATCTTCATCTTTCTAATAAATCTCTGATATAAATCATTGCAGCTGCTGAGATTCTACAGAACCCTTAGTGGTCAAAGGTTGTGAGGAACAGTCACCAGCAATTTATTTTTAGATTATCCATTTTCCAGTGTGAAATGCTCTAACATACACAGAGGAATAGAGCAAGTACATTTATAACCATAAAATATTATTCAAACATTAGACTGTTATTCAGTGCCAACTCCTGTTAAAAAAAGAATAAGAAATGATGAATGTATTTCAACTATTAAAATGAAGCCTGTCAGGACAGAACTGTGGGAGCTGCCATCAATGACTTGTTTTTAAAAGGTGTAGGCTCTAGAGCTGTTCCTTGTTTAGCCCTGTTTCACACCCAAGTGATTTGAAGAACTTTTCTAAAAGTGCTTTAACACTCAGTATGAGGATTCCCCCTTGCATCCTATGGTGCCACTTCACACCCGAGTGTTGTGTCAATTGAAGCTTGTCACCTGAAGTTCAAAAACTTACACAAGATTCTTTGCCTGAAATCTCTCATTTTTTATATGATTTCTTGCCTGTCTTTCTCCTAGCATCTAGCTTTCCATTGACTAAAACCTTTTTTAGGTCGTGCCTGAATAACGCACATTCAAACATGCAGCTCTGAAAATGCTCGAAGAAGCACAAGCTCATACTCAGTGGCATCTCTAGCTTTCATATTTAGGGGGGCACATGGGGGGACAAGGACAAAAGTAGGGGGGCCAACCATAAAACCCAAACATATATACTTATATACATCCTCTGGAATGCTCTACCCCAATCCGTCCGATTTTCTCCTACTTTATCCACTTTCAGACGATCCCTGAAAACTCATCTCTTCAGAGAAGCCTATCTGGCCCCAACCTAACAACTGTACATTTATCTACATTTACCTGTGGGTCCTGCTAGGAGCTGGCTGCGGACCTGTGGGTCCTGCTCGGAACTGGCTGTGGACCTGTGGGTCCTGCTGGGAGCTGGCTGTGGACCCGTGGATCCTGCTAGGAGCTGGCTGCGGACCTGTGGGTCCTGCTGGGAGCTGGCTGCGGACCTATGGGTCCTGCTGGGAGCTGGCTGCGGAGCTGTGGGTCCTGCTGGCCACTGACCTGTTGGTCCTGCTGGGAGCAGACAATAGCCTATGAGTCCTGCTGGCCATGGCCTGTGGGTCCTGCTGGGACCCAACCATGACATGTGGATCCTGCTGGCCTGTAGGCCATGGGCAGCTCCCAACAGGAATCTCAGGCCATGGGCAAGGTAAATG
Organism: Lithobates clamitans; assembly: GCA_037952925.1. Lineage (NCBI taxonomy): Eukaryota > Metazoa > Chordata > Amphibia > Anura > Ranidae > Lithobates > Lithobates clamitans. The sequence goes on from JBBGZY010001141.1 coordinate 1,820,110, forward strand.
AGGTGTATGGGGGGGAGATCGATGGGATGATTGATCCTGTGGGGGTGTCAGGGTCTCTCACCTCGGTGCTCGGCAGACTCAGAGCTCAGCAGCAGCAGGACAGGACAGGTCCTCTCTTCCTTCTTCTCCTTGCACTGCTTCCTCCTGTGGGTCGGTGATGTTGCTCCTGGGGTCAAGTCCACTCCACAGTACTCTGTACTGCAGCCATCAGCCAGAAGCGGTCCGCCCAGGCCAGTCACGTCACATGGTGTTTCCACAGTGTCCAGGCAGGCAATATCCGACCACGGCGATTGGAGTTGTAGCACGTAGGCTGACTGCGCTGCTCTCCTCAGACTGACTCCACCCCCCGAGAGCAGGGAGCTGTTTGAGCACACAGCCGCTGCCGCAGACTACAACTCCTATAAACAACAGCGGCGGCCGACGGTCATCATGTAACGTCACCTGGGCTAGCCCCGCCTACTTGAGGCTCAGAGACTGAGAGACTGACAGGCAATAGTGAGTCATTCAAGCGGGCAGACACTTGGACAGCCGTGGAGCCAGCCGACGGCTATTATTCAGGTTATACAGTCAGTACTTAACTTGGGGGGGCACATGGGGGGGCACACAGTAAAATGTGGGAGGTTGTGGCCCCCTCAGGCCCCACCCTGGTGATGCCATTGCTCATGCTTAAGTGTGAATCTAGCCTTGGGACCAGGGGCGTAACTACCACCAAAGCGACCCATGCGGGCGCTATTGGGCCCACAGCTGAGTGGGGCCCAGTGAGGATAAGAGCACCGCTGGCACAGTCTCCCAGCCAGGGGAAGAGAGAGGAAAGGAAGAGGCGAGCTGTCCGTATCAGCAGAGAGCTGAATTGCCCAATGTAAGAGCTTTCATTAGAACTTCCAGTGTTCCCGGGGCTCACGTCACATAGCTCCACCTTTTGGCCCATGCCTTTGATAGACAGAACGCCGATCCAATGCGGGACATGTGACGTCATCAAAGGCGTGGGGCCAAGAGGTGGGGCTATGTGATGATGAGCCCCGGGAAGACAGGAAATTCAAATGAAAGCTATTACAGCGGGCAATCCCGCTCTCTGCAGATCCGGGTGGCTTGCCTCTTCCTCTGCATAAGTGGGGCTGTATGGGGCACAGGCAGACCAGGCTGTATTGGGCACAGGTCACACTGTATGGGGCACAGGTCACGCTGTATTGGGCACAGGTCACGCTGCATTGGGCACAGGTCACGCTGCATGGGGCACAGGTCATGCTGCATTGACACTAGGGCAGCTGTGGGGGAGGGGATGTTTGCAGGGGGGCCCCATACAACATTTTGCTATGGGACCCTGCTATTTCTAGTTACGCCCCTACTTGGGACAATAGTTTTTTGTCATCAAAGGAGTATTCAAAGGATCACCTCAAGTGCTCACCCTATGTGAGTCTCACTCACCAAATGGTTATGCCTCACATATAAATGCCTGGCATAAATTGCTCAGAATGCACCACTCCTACTGGTGTCTTCCCATCCTCTGTTATGAATGATAATCCAGAGGTTCCTCAGATGTTTGGCAAAGAAAAGGGAACTTGCATAGTGTATTACAATAAAAACATAAAAATGTATTAAACATCCAATAACTACTCACAAACCTAAAGATGCCAAAGGCATATCGTATATCCCAGCTGATCATTTAAATGGCTGTCCCGCTGATTTTGTTTTGTCCCTTTTAAAAAAATCAGTGGATGAAATGTGGCGTCAGGGTGCAGATGCATGGCAATCTGTATCGACACTACACATTATCCTGGAGGTGTTGCTGAAAATATGTGGGACAGCCAATTGCACTGCTAAGTGATCAGCTGGGATATTTGATATGCCTTTGACATCGTTATGTTTGTGAGTAGTTATTGGATGTTTAATAAACAAATGTTTTTATACACTATGTGCGTTCCCTTTTTCTATATATGTGAGGCATAACCATTTAGTGAGTGAGACTCGCATAGGGTGAGCACTTGTGGCGATTGCTTGTGAATTTGGATAAATCGCATCATCCTTCCTGCACGATTGGAAAACAGCTGTTTGCAGTTATATTATGTGAGGGACTTTTGCACAAACTTTTTAATGAACTTTAAAACTGCATGCTTTGGATTTCTAGCATTGTTTGAAAATCTACTAGAATCTACTAACATTGATTTCATTTTGTGGGAAAGATATTCCATATAACACCTGTTTTCAGAACCTCATGAAAAGAGTGCAACCAGGAAACCACTGGCACACATAGGAGGACAATATCTATGGGTGCTATAAAGAAAGCACCTAGGTTGGTGTAGCACTCATACAGTAAGTGCTGGTAAAGTGCATGCATATGCTACCAGAGTATAGGATAGTATAGGAACTTGCAAATATAGCCCTATCTCTTCCCACAACCTAAACTAGTCAGGCACGCATCGAATTGCTAATAGGCAGTGAAAAAGAATAGGGCTACATGATGTGGTTAAAATATCTTTAACTGTATACCCTGGTATATGGGGTTTCTAGGTGCATGGGGTGCTCTGCAACAAACATTAAAGCACATGTAGGCATCTGGGCTTGCTTGTTTTCCAGAATAGGTACTAGCTTGATACCACTCCACAGGTACACTTTACCTTTACAATGTACGATGTAATAAATTGGCATCTCCTATCGCAATTATGGGACCTTTATACAGTTACTAAAGCCAAATAGGTCAGAAAATCTTTTTTTTCTCTAATTTCAAATATCTATTTGGTGGAAATGAATTAATTGTTTTAAGCAAATACAAATTTGTTAGTCAGGTGACCTGTTAGTAAATTATCCCTCAAGCATGAACATTTTTACATCAGATTCACATAAGGGGTGCATGCAATGATCTTATTTTTCTGAGATATATTTTTACATAAATGTGCTTCATTCTTCATTTTTCCTACTGACTGACTTTTAATTCATTCCTCATCATCTTCTGCAATCAACTGATCATCTCCCACTTGATTCTGACTTTTGTAGCAGTTTCTAGGAATTATGTGTGGGTGGATATTTAATGTTATACTGCGCACAGCTGCAGCTGATTGATGCTTCAGATAGTTAAAGACAGTTATCATAACAAATTAAGTTCTTTTTCTAGAAATTGAATTTTGTTTTTCATGTACTCGTCATTATAATTTCTTACTTGACATGTAGAGTAAGCCATGTTTGCTTGTCTTGTGTAGTATATTCTATTACAACTTTTTATCGTTTCAAATAAAAATATGCAAAATTGAAAAATCATTCTCCTAGAAACAGTGAATTACTTCTTCTGATTTGTTATATGAAATAACATTTGCTGGTTTCAGATCATATCTGTAATACCAATGATATGAGCAACTGTAGGATTATAAAAGAGGAGACCATAACTCTGTCTGCTTGTTTACACCACAATCCCTTTGTTCAGTATGCAATTCTGCATGTGCGTTTCCATGCATTTGTAATGCGGTTAGAGTGCATTTGCAGCAAATTTCCATTAAATTTTTTGACGAATTTGCAGTGCATTTGTGGTGTGTTCATGTGCATTTACATTCCTTCTGGTGTGTTTATCTGCAAAAAAGTGCAGCACGCCGTACTTTTTTTAAACACACATAAAAACTAGTCTTAGTGGGATACATTCATTATTCTTGCATAATACATTGTACTACAACTTAAAGTAATACTAAAGTCTCGTTTTTTTTTTAGTTAAAATTAACAAACATGTTATGCTTACCTGCTCTGTGCAGCAATGTTGCACACAGCTGCCCAGATCCTCTTCTTCAAGGGTCCCTCTTCAGTGCTTTTGGCCCATCCCTCCTGTTGAATGCCCCCACAGCAAGCAGCTTGCTGTAGGGGCACCCGAGCCAAGCCACAGCTCCCTGTGTCCATTCAGACACAGAGCTGTGGCCCCACCCTGCCCCCTTTCTCTCCTCATTGGCTGACTGACTTTTATTGACAACAGCTGAAGCTAATGGCGCCCTGCTGCTGTCTCAGCCAGTGAGGAGGGGAGCCCGGGCAACCGAGACACTGCTGCAACATCTCTGGCTCTAGATGGAGCTCAGGTAAGTATTAGGGGGGCTGAGGGGGGCTGCTGCACACAGAAGGCTTTTTATCTTAATGCCTAGAATGAATTAAGATAAAAAAACCTTCTGACTTTAAACTTTACAACCAGCAGACCAAAACCATAAAAGACCCTACATAATACAAAACAATTTTATGGTGATGTAACAGCAAAAGAGCACCTGTTGGGGTGCCTGACAAATTGGCAAGCACTAAAGAATCAATATTGGAGGAGTTCCTGTGATTTCTGCACATGAAAGAATTTTTTTTTATAAATGTGTGGCATATCTAGAAAGAGTGTAATTTTACTTATTTTGGGCATAATTTAACCCGGAAGACTAAGAACATCTGGTGATGGAGAAGAGGTGCTGATGGGGCAATGCCAGAGAGAAGGTGAATATTGCAGGAAGAGCTGAATTGTGCAGTTTGAGTACAGCCTATGGGTCTTATTTTAAAATAAAAAATTACCTAAAGTTGGGCTTCAATGTCAGTTTGGAGGAGCATCCCTAAATTGGCAGAAACAGTCACACATGGGATGGGCAAACAATTAACTGACTACAAAAACAGCAGGTCAGACAATCATTAAACATAACAAGCACGCTGTCCATGGAAAAATAAAAAGATAAACTGCAGCAGCATACCTTGTTATCATCCTAATGCCGCGTACACACGGTCGGACTTTTCGTCTACAAAAGTCCAACGGACGCTGACGGACTAAAGCTGGCTGGTAATCCGATCGTGTGTGGGCTTCTCCGGACTTTCAACTAACTTTTTTAGCCTCAAATCCGACGTACTTTAGATTTGAAACATGCTTCAAATCTTTCCGACGGACTCGAGTCCGGTCGAAAAATCCGCTCGTCTGTATGCTAGTCCGACGGACAAAAACCCACGCTAGGGCAGCTATTGGCTACTGGCTATGAACTTCCTTATTTTAGTCCGGTGTACGTCATCACGTAAGAATTCGACGGACTTTTGTGTGATCGTGTGTAGGCAAGTCTGTTCGTTAGAAAGTCCGCCGCAAGTCCGTCGAAAGTCCGCCAAAAGTCCGTCGAAAGTCTGTCGGACAGGCTGTCGGACTTTTGTAGCTGAAAAGTCCGACCGTGTGTACGCGGCATTAGTTCCTGACCCTTTTTTGTGCAGTCTTTGCTGTATGACGTGGTTTTAAAATACAGGTGTGTGGAGTTTTTGTCTATAGGGTGACTGCTTTGCCTTGTTGGTAGAAATGAGCTTAAGGTATGTCCTGAACACAAGTTTGGACCAAACTTTGACTGTCTGCGCATTTGTTATTATACTTCCCACTGTCCATGGCTGTTAAGGACGCCAGCAGGTGCAGGCAACGGCAAGTCCTCAACAGCTAGTTATGTCCCCAACCCCATTCACTTATATGGCTGGGAATCCCTAGCCATCTGGGCAAAGGAGCTGGGGATAGTTAAAAGAAAAAAAATGGCATGGGGGTTCCTTCCTAATTCATACTAGGCCTTTCATGTCTTATTTGAATTTTAAGAGAGACCCCATAAAAAAAAAAAAAAATAAATAAAAAAAAAAATGTTGTGGCCCCTCTCCTTCGAAATCCATAGCAGACCCTTTGAGTCTGGTACATATTTAAGGGGAACCCCAAGAAAAAGGTGTCAGGAAAAATGCATTGGCTCCTACAAAAAACAAGACCTTTATCAGAGCATGCAGCCTGGCTGGCCAGCAAAGGTGGGGAATGAGCATGCATTATGGATGAACCCTCATGCCATTTTATTTCGTGTGAGCAATGTGTAAAGTGTTTACTATGTGGTGCTTTTACTAAGGGATTTGACAGTTTTTATTCCCTGACAAAAAACAGCACATCCCCACAGTCAGTATAGAGATCTGTGTTGTTTACCAACACAAATCTCTCTCCTGTTGTCCGCTCCGCTGATCAGTGGGCCATGAATCATTGAACAGGACCTGCTGATCGCCATGTGCTGAAGAGATTGCCAGCACAGCCGGATTGGTGGGTACACACGCATGCACCCCTCCCGGGAAATAGGCAATCACATATACAGTGCTGTGAAAAAGTATTTGCCCCCTTCCTGATGTTTTCTTTTTTTGCATATTTGTCACGCTTAAATGATTCAGATCATCAAACAAATGTTCATATTACACAAAGATAACCCGAGTAAATAAAAAATGCAGTTTTTAAATGATTTCATTTAATAAGGGCAAAATGCTGTCTAAACTTGTCTGGCCCTACAGTATGTGAAAAAGTAATTGCCCCCTAAACCTAACAACTGGTTGTGCCACCCTTGGCGGCAACAACTGCAATCAAGCATTTGCGATAACAGGTAATGAGTCTTTCTCATCTCTGTGAAGAAATTTTGGCAGAATTGCAGAATTGTTTTCATTCAGCCACATTGTAGGGTTTTCCAGCATGAACGACCTGTTTAAGGTCATGCCACAGCATCTCAATCAGATTTAAGTCCAGAATTTGACTAAGCCTCTCCAAAAACTTAATTTTGTTTTTTTCAAGCCATTCAGAGGGGGACTTGCTGTTGTGTTTCAGAATATTGTACTGCTGCATAACCCGAGCGTGCTTGAGCTTGAGGTCTGGAACTGATGGCCATAAATTCTCCTTCAGGATTTTCTGGTAGAGAGCAGAATTCAGGGTTCCCTCAATGACGGCAAGTCGTCCAGGTCCTAAAGCTGCAAAGCCGCCCCAGACGATCACACTACCACCACCATGTGTGACTGTTGGTATGATGTTCTTTTTATAAAATGCTGTGTTAGTTTTACATGAGATGTAATGGGAGGCATACCTTCTAAAAAAGTTAAACTTTTGTCTCATCAGTCCACAGAATATTTGCCAAAAAGTCTTGGGGATAATCAAACTTTTTTTGGCAAATGTGAGAAGAGCTTGTGTGTTCTTTTTGGTCAGCAGTGGCTTTGGCCTTGGAACTCTCCCATGGACTCCATTTTTGCTCAGTCTCTTTCTTATTGTTAAATAATGAACACTGACCTTACCTGAGGCAAGTGAGACCTGCAGTTTTTTAAATGTTGTTCTGGGTTCTTTTATGACCTCCTGGATGAGTAGTTGTTGTGCTCTTGGAGTAATTTTGGTTAGCTGACCACTCCTGGGAAGGTTCACCACTGTTCCAAGTTTTCTCCATTTGTGGATAATGGCTCTCACCATGGTTGTCTGGAGTTCCAAAGCCTTAGATACGGCTTTGTAACCCTTTCCAGACTGATACATGTCAAGTTGTCAACTGCTTTGTTTCTCATCTGTTCTTGAATTTCTTTAGATTGCGGCATTATGTGTTGCTTTTTTAGATTTCTTAGCGTGCTTCACGTTGTCAGACAGCTTCCATTTAAGTGATTTCTTGATTCTACAGATCTGGCAGTAATCAGGCCTGGGTGTGGCAAGTGAAATTTAACTCAGCTTTCCAGAAAATGTGATTATTACAGTTCATTCATGATTTAGCAAGGGGGGGGGGGGCAATTACTTTTTCACATAGGGCCAGGCAGGTTTGGACAGCTCTTTTTCCCTTAATAAATTAAATTATCGTAGAAAAACTGCATTTTGTATTTTCTTGGGTTATCTATGTGTAATATTAAAATTTGTTTGATGATCTGAATCATTTAGGTGTGACAAATATGCAAAAAAATAGAAAAATCAGGATGGGGGCAAATACTTTTTCACACAATTGTATATGTATATACACATTATTCTGTGCAGCCAGCCCACACTATAGCAGTAAAACTACAGTGTGTGATTAAACACGTCTTTCTTGTAAATGTCAGTGTTGATGCAGTAGATCATATACAGTATGTGGCACAGATGCACCACTTTACATTAAATCTTAATTAGGTTTCTAAAGAATTTTTAATACAACACAGCTTTGAGGAATGTGTTACCTGCAGTATCAAATGATACATACATATTAAAGATTACCTACTAGAGTGATACAAATATATTTACTAGAGAGATTTCCATTCTTTTCTTAATTCTACACAAAAAAATATTCAGCAATATAAACTTAGGTCTAACCATCTGCGCAGGGTGAATGACTTGATATTACTAAGGCTGATACACTAGCTATCTGATCGCTGTAGATTTCAGATTTCTGGAAAGTTATCTAACCTGCCCAGATCAAGTGAAAGGTCAGAAAATCATATTGTGTAACAATTCAAATTTCCTCCCTCAGATAGATTTTGATTACCCTTAACAGGAATTCACTACATGAAGGTGGATTTGGTGATTTCCAGTGTTTTGGAATTAAAGGAGCAGTACAGCTAAAGCTCGTTTGGCTGTACTTCTCCTGTGGATCACAGGAGTGCAGTACGTTCTGCACTCCTGTGACCCATTTTCAGCAGCTGACGTCAAAGCCGATGTCACAGAGTCGCTCCAGGCTTAGGCAATATCGCGACAGCGAAGTCAGGATTCACCCACATGCCTGAACCAGCACCTGGCTCAGCCTCTCAGCGAGCTTCTGAGAGCCTGAGCCAGCCGCTCCTGCCCCCTCCACAGCCAAGCGCTCTCTGAAATCAGCAGCACTCTGTTCAGGGAGCTGTGAGAACCAAGCGATCTGCAGAGTTTTATTGCTCGGTTCTCAGTGTTAAAGCCAGCGGGGGATAGATGCAGCACCTAGGTAAGTATAAATCTGCAAAAAAAAAAAAAGTCTATATTTCTTTTTTAAGCTTTTACCTGCATTCAATGAGGTATATATATATATATATATATATATATATATATATATATATACATTTTTTTTTTTATTAATGAGGTATATTTTTTTTCTATTTTGTGATTGAGATTTTGGTTTTATGGAACAAAACCAGAGGGCAAGAGGGCAATACCACCACATATGGGACAATGTCCCCAACTCTTCATTACCTTTATAACATAGTTGAGATGCTTGCTGATCCCATTTATTTAAATGCACTGAGATATAATACCATTTGGTCAGCAAAGTATAGTTGTTTTCTGCAGTGGAAGAATTTGGTACTACTTTGGTATATGTTCCCTGTGGTAGTGTCCAGCTCCCCTGCCATACGTTTGGCAATTCCTTGCCTATTAGCCTAGAAAATGGTCAGAACTGATTTGTAACATTCAGTCCCAATTGACTTTCACGGGTTTTGAATTTGGCACCACACTAATGCTCACCAAACCCAGCTCAAACTGTAAAAAATGTGCTTGGCTCATCACAACATGCCAAGCCTCCCTGGCATGCACACTTCTGGCCAGGACGTAATCCTCCCTAGTCACGTGCTTGGGGGACACATGCACAGTATGGGGAAAATCTCTGGTACAGTGTTTAGACCAGTGGTATTACCTTGGGGAGATGCAGACTAGAATACTGCAATCACTGAGCAGAAAATGATATCACGTGTGATGTATTTCAGTTATCTTACAAACCTGGCCTGTTAGTGGGTCCTGAGTTCAGGAGTTGAGAACCACTTTTTTTAGGCTCATGTACAGTATGGGTCAGCAGACATGAAGTCCCAAAAGATTTAAATTTATGATATGTTTAGGGTGTGCTCTCTGACTGGAAGTTCTGGAAAGTGTTGAAAAGAGGGATGTTATGGGTTGAATACTACTTTAACGAGTCTGATATCCAGACGGAGGAGCACAACTAGAGAAAGGAGCAGAGAAGGGCTGCAGATATATAGCCAAAAACAAAAGGTAAGGGTAAAAGATACCCTATCACAGCCCTAAACACAGCACAATGGATGGTGCAGAGGCAGAAGCAAATAAACAATTGGATACATAGGATTCATAGTTTTGTAAATACGAGCAGTTTCAGTGGAAATGCAACTATGTTGTAGATGATAATCAGTGTGTTCATTTATGACCTGTTGTAAGGCTCAGCAGGGATTAAATAACTTGCATTAAATAACAAAACCACCTCAATTGGAAAAGTTAATTCAATGAAAGAGCAAAAAAGACAGCCATCTTGGAAAATATTAGGCCATGGACCTTTATTGGAGTTAAAAGCATATTATTATCATTCAATTTCTTTAAACGTTATAACATAAACAAACAAAAATTTCTTTAAATAAATATTAAACACCAAACCCCAGTCACCAAGACTCTAGCTGACAATAGTGGGTGACAATACCCCCAAAAAAGGATAGTCAAGACAAAGGGAAGGGAGGACGGGACAGCTTGTCTTGACTGAAGAGCTAGCTGCTGAAAATTACCCTATGTATAATGTAATTTAAAAATGAGAATCCTGTTTGTATGATAGTTTCCCTCAGAAAATCAAAGGGTGAAAAGCAACTAGCTGATCTGCCTAGCAACAGTTGATAGCTGAAATCCTGCCTGGGTATAGCAAACAGGGTAAACTGTTGGGTGGAGCCTATTGTGCCTATGCATGCAGAGGTACCTCTTGCGTGAAGTGCGCTTATCAATGCCCAGAACCAAGCAGAGACTGTGGTTATGTGAATAAATTAACATTAAGGTAGTTTCCGACTTAGAGATGAGCTTTTACTGTGTGCAGTAATAAAGTGCAGAGTTCCTCTGAAAAGTGACTCATATGCATTAGGAGGGACGTGCTGAGCCTGCGCCCACTCCACCAGTCCAGCGTATGTCTGTTACTTCACTCAAAGTATCAGAATGTGGTCTCTCCAAGCACCTAACGTGGACCTCAACCATGCTCTCAGTTAACTCTTTCCTTTCTGTACCAGTGACCAGGCCATAGATCCTCGTAACATAAGTTCAGATCTAGTTGCCGTTGGATACCGACAGCTAGGGTGGAAGCCAGGACATCTCCCCCATTGCTACCGGAAGACCTGTCACCTTACCAGGTTCCAGGCCTGAAGCTTGGTTGCTTGTAGTGTTGGTCCTCATTTGATTACCCAGAGCAACTACATTATTCTTCTTGCCTTGCCGAGTTAACCTTTTGTAGTAGTGTTACTTCATACCCCATAGTGCTTTACAGACCCAGGTTCTTTGGAATATGCCAGAACCAACATGCACCCCTTTGAATAATTTCAGACCAGGTTTAGAATGGTTAATGTAACTTTACTGTAGAAATGCAGAATGACAGTTCAATATGAACAAAATCCTGTCCCTAATCCTAGCTAAGATAATGTAGTGGCCCAGTTCATTGCTGCATTGTTCATGGTTTGGCTGTTCTCTGCAAAACCTGGTTCGGTGCCACTGGCTGTGCTCACAGGTGATGCTGTCACTCCTGAACCCACCATAATATGCTGTTTTATAATACAGGTTGGCTGGCTAGGACCAAAAGCCTGGGAGCTGAGCAAGAAAGATTTAACCCCTTCAGCAGCCTGAGTCAGCTGCTGAATAGCTAACTCTGTACATTTTCCAACCTGTTTACAACCTGAAACAGACAAAAGGAGAGCCAAGAAACTGCCTAGTACAGTCCTATTAACAACTAAACAGGTCTTAATATTAACAAAGGGTGCTAGGGGCTCTTAATCCCATGGGGCCACTACTTAAAACTTGTGGCCCTGACACTACTCAACACATTCCTAAGAAAGGAGGAATTGGCATGATTTACTCTTTTACAACAAAGGATTAAGTTTGTGCAAGCTGAGGAGGATGGGAGGATAGGACTGGCTTCTGCAATTATTGGTGGATGGGCAGAGCCCCCCCCCCAAAAAAAAAAAAAAACACACACACACCTGAAAATTGGTGACTTTTTTGTTATAAATGTAAGTAATAGGGATGTAACTGCAACACATACATCCATTTTCTACAGTTCTTTTAAACTTTGAGTGTATTTCCCAGGTTGCACATAATTATCAGTGTAAGCCTCCATCATCAGAGTATCATCTTATTGATTGCAGAATAACAACATTTAATTTTATAGCAAAGTATTTCCATGCTGTAGAAAAGTACTGTGAACCTTGAGAAACTAACCTCATCTGCCATTTCCTGCTGAAAACATCCCATACTGTATGTATGAAATACTAGAATATTTATAATATAACTAGTTCAGTATGAAACAACTCTTAAAGAATTTGTTTTACTTGGAAATATGCAGAAGTTTACTCTTTGCAGTTATACATTTCAATGCATATTTATTAGATATGCTACCAAATGCTCTCAGACCAAATTGGGGCACACAATTCAAGGGTTTCGGGGGTGGGGGTGGAATATAAATTGTTCTCTATCTGACCCTCTGGTTCTCAGAGACATTGCACCACACCTGATTGGGCAGCAGTTATTGGACATGTGAGCTGTCACCAGGTGACTGGTCCTCCTATGCTAGCCATGATTAAGGCCTGATGGCCAAAACGCATTCGCTTTTCTGACTGTTCTTCACCTGCTTTAATAAAACAATCTTTTAGCCGACTTCCATGGCACCAGCCTTTCTCCCTTTTTTGCACAGAGTGTTCATTGAGGTTTGCAGAGACTTCTGAGGCCCATGTTTTTGAGGCTGACTAAGCATTACACAGAAGGTAGTAGCTCGGAAGCACCAGTTCCAGTCCTTCTATGCTAATCCAGACATAGGGGCCACCTGGCTTGAGCACAAGAGAATGAGGCTTCCTTCGAAGCTCCAGTCACAACATAGCACTGTGCAAACTATGTCCAGAGTGCCAAGCAAAAAGTGGGGTGGTTCTCTGCATACAACCATTATCATGTGCATCCAGAACAGAGACTCTTCCTGCCACCACCCTGTGAAGCAGGTCCGTGGAGCACATGCCCACCTGAACTACCAGAATCTCCTACCCCCTGGTGAGAGAGGTGCAGTTCCAAGTGGAAGGAAAGTAGTCATTTTCACTAACTGCTCAGCTGTCTCTGAGCATCTCATAGGCTGTTCTGCCACATGATGACCCTTTAAGGAAACTAATCCCAGGCAACCCTGTTATTGCAAACCCATTATTCCCTGTATTATTGTATTGTATTGTATTGCATCATATGCAAATCTCTTTGCCTTTCCGGCTCTTTTGGCATTGTTAGCTTCTACTCTACATTTATTCAGTAAAGTTCAGGTTAAAATGACCCTCTGACTGATTGTTTGTCCATTTATGTGTCCTGTTACACTACAAAGCTAAAGGTCTAGATTTATGAAATAAAGTTAATGTGATAGACTAAAACAGACAAATAATTGTGATTCTATCTTAGAATGACCATCAGTATAATGACAGATAGGAGTATTAGCATGACTATGAGTATTTAGTAACCCTGGCAGAAACAGAAATGTGTTACCTATTTCTTAGTATGTAATCAGTTTTCCGGTTGAGTACATTGGTTAAGATCTAAGAACAGAATCTTAGTCTTCATGTGATTTGATACTAAAGAAGCTCATTGCTGCCCTCTATGTGACTTACTTAATCTTACAAACTGCAATGTTTCTTCAACCCCCCTGTAAATCTGTTACAATGGATTGTTACCCATGGCATGAATAATAGGATGTAAGCTCAGTGATTGGCAGGTGTGGAGAGCTATGTTAACAGTGTAAAAGGGAGCACTCATGAGTGAAACACACCTTTTGATCTTAGGGAAAGAATACTGTGATTTTAGGAATTATTACTATTATAACACTTACTTGTCAGTAACTTTTGATGCAGCTTTTAATTTTTTTTTATATGCAGTTCCATTTTCTATAAAGATATTTCTCTTACATTTTATAACACTTGTGGCTAGCTTATTTCAGACCAGTAAAATCTCAAAAAATGATTTGGGCTAGACAGGCATCAGATCTGTATCTCATTACAAAATATAAAATCGCTTTATTGGACTTTAGATGTACCAGACATACAGGTTTAATAAAATCACTGTTTATTGAAAGTTCAAAAAATCAATTGCATATAAACAGTACAGCAAAAGTCTCACATACATCCCAAACTAGGGTGAAGGAACAAAAGATATATGGTTTCTGCTGTTAATAATCTATAAACTACACCATCATTTTATATTGTATCTGTCTGCATTAATGAAACAACTCAGTCCATGTATTACCCGTAATTGTGTCACAGTGTTTGAATATCCAGTGTGAGTTGGAATGGGTTTCAAAGCATTTCACAGACAACTTGGTTAACTTCTTTGAGGTGATAAAGGCAGTTTTTATCCAATAGTGCTCAACAATATGTATACTGACTTGTGACCGCTACAAGTCTCCTATAGTCAGGCAGGGGGCAATCAGAGATAGTATTAACTGGTGGTCCAAACAGGACCCCTTAACTTGTGCCTGAAATAGCGAATGTAACCTCTCTGCTGGAAATGGGTTGAAATGTTTCCCGTTACCCCTTGTTCTGGGGACAAATCTAAAAGTTTGGATTTCTCCTCACGTGGGCACAGCAATAAAAGCATTACAAGGGGTCTGTTGCCAAGAGATACAATTTCATATCTGGAGGAATGCTTTTAAAGTGATAAAAAAAAGGTAAATTTATTTTTAATCAAAGTAAAAAAGAGGTTATACTTACCTGGTCTGTGCAATGATATGATATAGCAGTCCCTTACCTCCTCTTTTGGAAGACCCCCACCAGTCCTTTCTGCTTCTCCCTGTTCCATGTGCCCACTTAGCTATAGAGGCACTCGTGCGAGAACACCCCTGAGTAAGGCTGTGTGTGTCCACAGACACACACACACAGTGATGGTAAGCAATGCCCCATTTCCCTCCTCACAGGAGTTTGACTGACAGCAGCAGGAACCTATGCCTCTTACTTCCCTCTGTGTCTCTTATGAAACCAGGAAGTGAGAGGAGTTGAGCTGCAGCAGGGACAGATCTGGAGCGGTGAGAGGAGTCTAGTAAGTGTTTATGGATAAGGGGGCAGTTAGTGGGGAGATTTTTACCTTAATGCAGGGAATCCATTAGGGTAAATAACAGTTTGATTTTAGAACCGCTTTAATATTTAAAGTGTATGTAAGGAAAAAATACTTCCCCTCAAAAAGGGGGGTAGAAAAAGAAACGCTATAGGATGATAAATGGGTGTGGACTGCTGAGCAAAAATATAGGTAATTTTATTAAATCACAAATAAACCATCTAAAATCATAGTGCTGGATGCAGCCACCCAGTGGGGAATATTTTAAATCTAGCCAATGGCGTGCTATTGTGTCAAAGACACACTGACACAAAACATAAAACAATGACAAAACAAGTAAAACACAATACAAACGTCCGGACTCCAAATCAATTGATGCAGAGGGCACCTCTAATGGTAATTACTGTATCAAACTAACAAAAATAGCGTTTAGGAGGTGTGCCAATGCATGAACCCCTTTGGAGGCTCGAGCTGTGGATAGGGAGGCATAAAGGAACAGGGAGCAAAGGAAATCTATGGGGTCCTACAGGGCATGTAGCATTCAAATCCAAAGAATACAGAACCCAAGCAAAGAGTCCCAGTTCAGGAGGTTGCACCTAAAAATAGTCCTTGACTAAAGGGTAAATACCGGGCTTGAAGTGTCCTGTGAAAGGTGACTCAGAAAAGTGAAGGGTTAGATTCCAGATTGTAATGGATATTGCTCCCATGTATGTCCCAGCACGGATATAGTGGTCAGATTTCTCTGGCTAATTGTGTGGCTACACATGTGCCGCCAAGCGTTAATGTTCTCCTCCTAGTGTCCTGCTACTCCAAGTGGAGTCCGAACAGACTCGTCAGTATATGTGGGTGGGTAATCCCATTCAATGGGTGTTCCCATCCAGAGTAGTAACAATCCTCCTGTACGCTCGCCAACACTATGGGGAATGAGGTTGTGGCATCTGAGCGGTGATGACATCAACATGTTTCGTTGTGCGTATGCGTAGCATCGTCTGCACATCGGGTAGGTATCCGAGGGCTCCTTTTCAGTAAATCTTCAGTTCTGATAGAACCGCCCCTATTCAAATCTTTTAAAGGAGCCTATTATGTTGTATCACACTGTGATCGTGCTAGCGAAAATATTAATGATTTTAATGACAAATATTGAATCTTGTTACTATTCCTTTCAAAATGAAAGAGGGGGGGAAAGGGGAGTTTTTTTCTTGGCAATGATATATATCAATTTCAAGGGATGTATTGGATTAGTTTCAGAAAATGCTTCTCATTCATTGGCCTGGGGTTTTCTCCAACCAATATCCACTAATGATCTTTTATAGAGAACCTGAAGATAGTTTGCTTGAAAGGGGACAAAACACTCGGCGATGGGGGGGAGGGTCCAGAGGTAGACATAGTCAGCACGGAACATATTCCAGAGGGTAGTATTGGGGCCATTAGTAGTAGGTTGACCAAAGCACATAAACCCAAGGTAAGTATAGTAGCAAGTCCTAGTTGCAATCTCAAAACACCCAATAAAAGTATAATATGCGACCGGTCTAAACTACGTGGCATGTTCACCAATGCCAGGAGCCACAGGATGGGTGAACTAGAGATACTGTTGTACGAGGAGGATTTGGATTTTGTGGGAATTTCAGAGACCTGGTTCGACAGCTTTCATGATTGGCTGGCAAACATTCAAGGGTATACCCTTTATCGCAAAGACAGAGAGGGTAAAAAAGGGGGATGGGAATGCCTATATATCAAGAATAATGTACAAGTGAATGTGAGAGATGACATCACTAAGGGAGCTAGGGAAGAGGTGGAATCCTTATGGGTAGAGCTCCAAAGGGATAAAGCTAAGGGGAAAATAATACTGGGAGTATGCTATAGCCCCCCTAACCTGAGAGAGGAAGGGGAGACAGATCTCCTATCACAATTTGGATTAGCAGCAAGGATGGGAAGAGTTATCATAATGGGGGATTTTAACTATCCAGACATAGACTAGGTGGAGAGAACCACGCATTTATCTAAGGCTCGCCAGTTCCTAAATGTCTTGCAGGACAATTTTATAGGTCAGAAATAACTAGAAATAAAGCGTTACTGGATCTACTGATTACCAACAATACAGACCTGATCACGGATGTGGAAATATGGGGCAATTTAGGAAACAGTGATCACAGGTCAATTGGCTTCAGTATAAATCACACAAATAGGAAACACAAGAGGAATACAAAGACACTGAATTTCAAAAGAGCCAACTTCCCTAAACTACGAACCTTGCTAGAAGGCATGAATTGGGATAAAATCTTAGGAACAAAGAACACGGAAGAGAGATGGGTTTGCTTTAAGAGCATATTAAATAAGGGCATTAGCCAATGCATCCCATTGGGTAATAAATTTAAAAGAGCGAACAAAAGTCCTGGATGGCATAACTCCTATGTAAAAATGCATATAAAAGCAAAGGAGAAGGCCTTCAAAAAATACAAGGTTGAAGGATCATCATCAGCATTCAGACTTTATAAAGAATGCAACAAAAAATGTAAGGGTGCAATAAGGACGGCTAAGACAGAACATGAAAGATACATAGCGGAGGAGAGCAAAAAAAATCCCAAGAAATTCTTTAAGTATGTAAACAGTAAACAAGGGAGGACAGACCATATTGGCCACATAAAGAATGAGGAAGGACATCTGATTACAAAGGATGGGGAGGATAAGACCCCATAGATTTCCTTTACTCCCTGTTCCTATGTGCCTCCCTATCCACAGCTCGCGCCTCCAAAGGGGTTGATGCACTGGTGCACCTCCTAGATGATATTTTTGTTTGATACGGTAATTACCTTTAGAGGTGCCCCCTGCATCAATTGATTTGGCGTCCGGACGTTTGTTTTTTGTTAATTGTTTTGTCATTGCTTTATGTTTTGTGTCGGTGTGTCTTTGACACAATAGGACGCCATTTGTCTTTGCTTGATAGATTTTAAGTATTCTCCACTGGGTGGCTGCATGCAGCACCATGATTTTAGATGGTTTATTTGTGATTTAATAAAATACCTATATTTTTGACTCAGCAGTCCACACTCGTTTATTTGGCGGCCCGTCCATAGGGGGCGCCTGGGCGCCGCCTCCCCCCCCCCCCCCTCCTGTAGTCACAAAAAAAAATTTTTTTTTTAAAACGGCCCCTTTAAGAAAAAAAAACGTCCTTTAACTAAGTGCACTGTGTTCGAGCGTCGGACACAGTGCACTATGGGAAGCGCTACATCAATGCAATCACAAAATTGCAAAGGTGGTGCTTCATTTGTGGGCCTTCAACCCGCCTTGCGGCGCAATACAAATCGCCGATCGTCTTCCTCCTGTAGTATACTACGAGCGGGAGCTGCTTTGTTGCATTGTTTAAGTGAGGATGAGGCAGGAGAGGAGCGGAGCATGCTGGGATTGATGTGCACACCACGTGACTCAAACCAAGGAACCAGAGGGGGTGTACACTAGTCGGGGGATAGAGGAGCTGCCTATTGAAGTGTGTTGGACGGTGAGGAGCGGACTGACACATCATACAGAGGACAGTATGTGCAGGTAGGACCAGAGACTGATCAGCTTTGCTGTATATAAAAAAGGATTGTGTGGGTGAAGGATAGAGCAGGGAGAAAAAACAATTGAAAGATCAATGTAAATAAAGAGCTCTGGAGAAAGGGATTGATTATAGCTCAACCTGGCTACACACAGTTTACTAGTTTTGTTCCATGTTTGGTTTAAGGGCAAACAGCAGTAATCAAGGAGGAAATTTTTATACATGGTGACTGTCACACACAGGCAGTGCTAAATATGAGCAGTAAGGGTTGCTTTGCTGTATGAGTTTACTTGTGCATGTGTATTTTTTTTATTTCCTTTTTATTTTTAACTTATAAAAATTTTACGTTTTGAAAAAACATGCCTGTGCACATATAGTTGCGTATGAGGCTGCATTAGATGGGCACAGTGGCTGCATAAGATGGGCACAGTGGCTGCGTTTGGCACAGTGGCGGCAATTTATGGGCACAGTGGCTGCGTTTGGCACAGTGGCTGTGTTTGATGGTACAGTGGGGGCAATTGATGGGCACAGTGGCTGTGTTAGATGGCACAGTGGCTGCGTTTGATGGGCACAGTGGCTGCGTTTGATGGGCACAGTGGCTGCGTTTGATGGGCACAGTGGCTGCGTTTGAATTTTTCAGTTTGTTTGCGCCCCCTCCCCCAAAATTTTTGAGCACCAGCCGCCACTGATCCTATAGCCTTTCTTTTTGTACCCCCTTTTGGGGAGGTAGTATTTTTTCCATGTATGCCCTGAGGCTGGACGTTTAGCCACATAATGGTATGAATTGGATAGGACATTTAGCTATAATATTTGCCTTGTTTTTTATTTTGCTTTTTACCCCTTAAAGTGTATGTAAACCCAAAAGTAAAAATGTAATGTATTGCAACTTACCAGACATCAGATGTGGAGAATGTATTTTTTTTTTTACAATTTTCTGACTTCATTTTTTTTCACCTGATTATCTTGCTAGTGACACACTTTTTGTCCTAGAATGACAACACTCACACACTGTACTATGAAGGAGCAGTGTTGTCACCTCAGGACAGGAAGTTTGTTCCTTCCCTTCATCTCCATAACATAGGGGCAAGTGTTTTGCAGCTTACAGAGGTGACCTACATAGGGGTAATAACACTGTTTAAGATAACACTGCATAGTGCAAAAGACACAGAACAGATTTCTGGTAGGACCAACAGTACTTGCATGTATCTAAACATGTTCAATAGAATATCTACCAGTTCTAAAGGGAGCATTGTTGGGGGTTGCATACACTCTTATGCCCTGTACACACGGTCGGACATTGATCGGACATTCCGAAAACAAAATCCATGGATTTTTTCTGACGGATGTTGGCTCAAACTTGTCTTGCATACACACAGTGGCACAAAGTTGTCAGTAAATCGGATCGTTCTGAACGCGGTGACGTAAAACACGTACGTCAGGACTATAAACGGGGCAGTAGCCAATAGCTTTCGTCTCTTAATTTATTCTGAGCATGCGTGGCACTTTGTGCGTCGGATTTGTGTACACACGATCAGAATTTAACCGATTTTGTTGTCGGAAAACTTTATAGCCTGCTCTCAAACTTTGTGTGTCGGAAATTCCGACGGAAAAAGTCTGATGGAGCCCACACACTAACTGAATTTTCGACAACACAATCCGATCGCACTTTTTCCGTTGGAAAATCCGACCGTGTGTACGGGACATAAGGCAGTTTATAAATGATACTTTTTTTGTTCAACCAAAACTCCAAAAAAACTACACATGATGTGGATGGGGGAATCCTCCCCACTGTGCTATTGTATTCTGACAGCAGGGAGAGTTCCCCGTCATCAGAGTACACTGATAAGCATTGCCCATTATAGCTGGCGGTGTTGATCGAGCAGAAATTTTCCAACAGAGTGGTTGCACAGAATCGATTAATCGGTAGATTGACTTCTGTACAACCACCCTGCCCATATATAGATCTAAATTCATCCGGCTCCTACTGATCCTGCCAAATTTTGATCTATGTATGGTCGTCTTTGGCTCCCGCTGCTATCAATCAAATCCAGTGACACAGGAGCCAGTCGAGTCCTGCTGCCTGTGACAATGGATGCAGCAGCAGGACTCGGGAGCGTGCCCCCATGAGTACCCCCATGGAATGTGGCTCTCCCTGGGGTCACTCGAGCAGAGGAGGAGCTGGGAGCGCCACTGGGGGACTGCAGAAAAGGAGGATCGAGGCCACTCTGTGCAAACCCCTTGCACAGAGGAGGTAAGTATAACATGTTTGTTATTTTAATAAAAACAAAAAAAAAACCTTTACAACCTCTTTAAATTTCAAATAAACCTGACAGTCCCCTATCATTAAACATGATTTATAATGGTGGATTAATAACAGCTTAGCAATACTCCACACCTCTTCAGAGCACGGTAAACAATTATTTACACTTCTTTGTTCACTGCTAAATAAAATCCTCCACCCAATGAGTAATACTGCACACAACAGGAATTCCGCTTTCTTAGGAAATGCAAGCTCGCAACAAAGAATTACAGTCCTCTTTGAGATCACGTATGCTTATATGTTCCTTTACAAAATGGTGTGTTTTCATTTTATGTATATATACAGCATATATTCATATATATTTAGTAATGCATCAGCCTGTCAGCCCTGATAAGCTACCCTTCATGGATAAAAGGGAGCAGGATTTTGGCTATACTTTTCAATGGTAACATTATTGCAAGAATCACCTTCATAGGAAGTTGGCTAAAAATATATTCTTCTGATAAAGTGTATCTGTGCTCAAAATATAAAATCCTACATTAATTTCTACATTGTACAGGTATTTAAATTATCCCTAGCCTACGTCTATTGATTTCACATTTCACAGAGCCTGCCTTCTGAACTAGAGAGGTGCTGAGAGGAGGAGTTTCAGGAGGCGGAATCAGCGCAGGAATCACTGCTTGCAGGCAGTAAGGTACCGTGGGATATGTAGTCCTTAGAAGTTGAAAGCAAACAGCAGAGGAGAAGCTGCAAAGTATGCAGAGGATCAAGGAAGTTGTGGAAAGAGATGGCCAGCAGACAGACAGAACTCACACAAAACACAAAAGGGGATTTTTTAGGTAAGTCTATATTGGATTGTCAAAAAATAACTATTGTTTATTGCTAGTACAATGCTGATGTTATAAAATAAAAGTGTATGTTGTGGCCATAGATCATCTTTAAAAACCTGGCACAGGGCCTACATGATCCTTATAAAACAGTGGTTTCCAAACTGTGGCTGGGTGGCCGGATGTGGCCCTTTGCTTGCCTTTACCAGGCTATTGGGACACTATTCCTCCTACTGATACAAGGCACTATTACTTCTACACCAAATAATTCCTGTCACTGATACCAACAATAGAGCAGTATTCCTACCACTGACCCCAACAATGGGGCCCAATTCTTGCCACTGACGCCAATGATGGGACACTACTCCTTTCACCAACACCAACTGCAGGGTCCTTTTCTTCCCACTGACACCAATGATGGGGCACCTTTACTTCCACTGACACCAATGATGGGGCACTATTCCTTCCACTGACAACAATGATGGGGCACTATTCCTCCCACTAACACCACTGATGGGGCATTATTCCTTCCCCTGATACCAACAATGGGGCATTATTCCTCCCAATGACACCAATGATTGGACACTATTTCTTTCCCTAATACCAACAATGGGGCAACATTCCTCCCACTAATACAAATTATGGGGCATTCTTTACTCCCACTGACATCAGGGCATTTTTTACTCCCACTGGCCACAGTCTGGCTCCCTCAAAGTCTGAAGGACAGTTAACTGGTCCTTTGTTCAGAAAGTTTGGAGACCCCTGCTATAAAAGAATACAAAATGAATCGTATATTTGGTGTGGAGTAGTTTCAAATCTCTGGACTAAGATTACTGGATATAGCTCCACAATTCTCTCTAAACCTGTGCACAAATGTCATACATTTTATGTTAAAAAAAAACAAAAACAAAATCAGGGATGAGAATTATGACTCACAGGCTGGTCCAACACACAACAATGGCTACCCAGACCTAAATAGCATGTAAATAGTGAACAACCACCTTATGGTTATTCAGAAATTCAACTCATTAATAATCTCTGAAAGAATTCTGATGATTCAACCTTGGCTTTATCATTATAAAAAGGTATGGGTGTAGGAGTCACAGCTTTAGAGAACTAATGGTATTAAAATAACATACCAAGGCATTTCTATAGCTACACCAGCTTAAATCACCTACAGTGCCTTGCAAAAGTATTCACCCCCTTGGCTTTTTACCTATTTTGTTACATTACAGCCTTTAGTTCAATGTTTTTTAATCTGAATTATATATGATAGACCAGAACACAATAGTCTAAGTTGGTGAAGTAAAATTAGAAAAATATATACATATAACTATTTTTCAAAAATAAAAAACTGATAATTGGCATGAGCGCATGTATTCACCCCCTTTGTTATGAAGCCCATTAAAAGCTCTGGTTCAACCAATTACCTTCATAAGTCACATAATTAGTGAAATGATGTCCACCTGTGTGCAATCAAAATGTTACATGATCTTTCATTACATATACACACCTTTTTGAAAGGTCTCAGAGGCTGCAACACCTAAGCAAGAGGCACCACCAACCAAACACTGCCATGAAGACCAAGGGACTCTCCAAACAAGTAAGTGACAATGTTGTTGAGAAGTACAAGTCAGGGTTAGGTTATAAAAAAAAATCCAAATCTTTGATGATCTCTAGGAGCACCATCAAATCTATCATAACCAAATGGAAAGAACATGGCACAACAGCAAACCTGCCAAGAGACGGCCGCACACCAAAACTCATGGACCCGGCAAGGAGGGCATTAATCGGAGAGGCAGCACAGAGACCTAAGGTAACCCTGGAGGAGCTGCAGAGTTCCACAGCAGAGACTGGAATATCTGTACACAGGACGACAATAAGCCGTACGCTCCATAGATTTGGGCTTTATGGCAGAGTGGCCAGAAGAAAGCCATTACTTTCAGCAAAAAACAAAATGGCACGTTTCGAGTTTGCGAAAAGGCATGTGGGAGACTCCCAAAATGTATGGAGGAAAGTGCCCTGGTCTGATGAGACTAAAATTGAACTTTTTGGCCATCAAAGAAAACGCTATGTCAGGCGCAAACCCAACACATCACCCAAAGAACACCATCCCCACAGTGAAACATGGTGGTGGCAGCATCATACTGTGGGGATGTTTTTCAGCAGTCGGGACTGGGAAACTGGTCAGGGTTGAGGGAAAGATGGATGATGCTAAATACAGGGATATTCTTGAGCAAAACCTGTACCACTCTGTGTGTGATTTGAAGCTAGGATGGAGGTTCACCTTCTAGCAGGACAATGACCCCAAACACACTGCTAAAGCAACACTTGAGTGGTTTAAGCGGTAACATGTAAATGTGTTGGAATGGCCTAGTCAAAGCCCAGACCTCAATCCAATAGAAAATCTGTGGTCCGACTTAAAGATTGCTGTTCACAAGAGCAAACCATCCAACTTGAAGGAGCTGGAGCAGTTTTGCCAGGAGGAATGGGCAAAAATTCCAGTGGTAAGATGTGGCAAGCTCATAGAGACTTATTCAAAGCGACTTGGAGCTGTGATAGTCGCAAAAGGTGGCTCTACAAAGTATTGACTTTAGGGGGGTAAATAGTTATGCACATTGACTTTTTCTGTTATTGTTTCCTATTTGTTGTTTGCTTCACAATTAAAAAAAAAATCTTCAAAGTTGTGGGCATGTTCTGTAAACTAAACGATGCAAATCCTCAATGTAACAATCCATGTTATTTCCAGGTTGTGAGGCAACAAAACACGAAAAATGCCAAGGGGGTGAATACTTTTGCAAGGCACTGTATATCATCTTTTCTTTCTTCCAATGCTGTATTTGTGCTACACAGGCTACACAGTCAATTATTCTTTTTGTTGAAACGTGTTCTGTTACTATAATTCCACCCACTTTCTATGTAACCATGCACAATGACAGTTGCCACCATAGCATATGTCAAAACTGTATGTATTTTCTTCTAGTAAACCTTTTAAAACTGAATTGTGGTGAATATTATTTTCTTCCTTTACTGTAGGAAATTGTGATGTTTTGCTGACTGTAAGTTGTTATGACAGTTACCATTAATTAACATGTTCAGTGTTTTACACATAAATCACTGAAAAATATCAAGTGACCAGTGCTTGCATAATAAAGTGCTCTTAACAGTGCTTCAATATAGTGTTTCAGTCCATTAAATCTGATGTCCACCACAATCAGTTTCATCAGTGATTCTTGTCACTCAATGCTCCTTATCTCTGTATTCCACATTCCCTTTACCTCCACACTTGCAAGAACTCACCAGACCAAGTTGACCTCTTTAAATAAGAGGTCAACTGTGCCTTTTCCCCATGGGGTTACATCCACATGCCGCTTCCACAATCCTTCAGAATATATCTCATATACCAAACTCATAGGAAAGGAAAGAAATTAACCATATAATAAAACCTTTTTATTTTTTTAACACAGTTAAAAAACAATATAGTTCTCTCTCATTAAATATTGCTGTTCCTCGCACTCAGGTACAATTACTGTTGTTACGACGTTGGCCTCACCGCTCTCTTTCAGTGCAAGTACTAGCGTCTTTGCAGGAACTATTAGTCGTGCACTCCACAAATCTGGCCTTTATGGAAGAGTGGCAAGAAGAAAGTCAATGTTGTGACAAAGCCATAAGAAGTCCCATTTGCAGTTTGCGAAGAGCCATGTGGGGGACACAGCAAACATGTGGAAGAAGGTGCTCTGGTCAGATGAGACCAAAATGTAACTTTTTAGCCTAAAAGCAAAACGGTGGAAAACAAACACTGCACATCAAGCTGAACACACCATCCCAACCATGAAACATGGTGGTGGCAGCATAATGTTGAGGGGATGCTTTTCTTCAGCAGGGACAGGGAAGTTGGTCAGAGTTGATGGGAAGATGGATGGAGCCAGGTACAGGACAATCTTAGAAGAAAACCTTTTAGAGTCTGCAAAAGACTTGAGACTGGGGCGGAAGTTTACCTTCCAGCAGGACAACAACCCTAAACATACAGCCAGAGCTACGATGGATTGTTTAGATAAAAGCATATTCATGTTAGAATGGCCCAGTCAAAGTCCAGACCTAAATCCAATTGAGAATCTGTGGCAAGGCTTGAAAATTGCTGTTCACAGATGCTCTTCATCCAACATGGCAGAGCTTGAGCTATTTTGCAAAGAAGAATGGGCAAAAATGTCACACTCTAAATGTGCAAAGCTGGTAGAGACATCCCAAAAAAAAACTTGCAGCTGTAATTGCAGGAAAAGGTGGTTCTACAAAGTATTGATTCAGGGGGGGGCTGAATACAAATGCACGTCACATTTTTCAGATTAGACATGTGCAATTCGTTTCATTCCAAATTTGTTTTTTTTTAAGAATTTCAACACATTCGTTAATTCGGAAATATCTGAATTAACGAAAACCCATTTAACATTAAACCCATTTAACAATTTTTTCCAAATTAGAAAATCCGAAAATTTGAAAATATGAAATAATAACTAACTAATAATAACTTAACTATTACTATTAAATTATAGGTATTAGAATTTCCTTTCAAATTTGGCTGTTAGTGAACATAATCATAGGTTTATTTCACTTATTTGTATAATGACTAGGACGTTTTTTTTTGTGCAGGGGAAGGGCTTTTTTGCAGCCGCCCTAGGCCTGGGCCTTGTTGGCCTAGGCCAAGATACAGCATTGCATGCATGCAAGGACAAGCATCCATCATCAGAACACACACATTTGCACAAAATGAATGCTGCTTCCTGCTATACTAAGTGTCTGTACCTGAGAAGTTATGTGATCTGGAGATTGTTGATACCATTTAGGTGGGATTATCTACTTGACTTACGGGCCGCTGAAACAGCCGCTCCCCTCCCCTCCACAGAGAAATACTGGGACAATATCTATATCTCCAATCAATGCATTTATATGGCTAAACAGATTCTGTAAAGGGTAAATAGAGGTCTCCGATGAGATAGTTGGCTGAAATATAGCCTATATCCTAGAAATTGCCTAGGACTCACTCTCACCCTAAAACTATCCTGCTTTGCAACTTTACCTTCTATTAAGTCAGTAAGTGAATGTATATGCATGTTTGTTGTCCCGGGCGTGTGTTTTTAAATTGACAACGTTGTCATATTTTATCCAGCACCATTGTGCAGTTACCTACTGTGTATGCCTATTTTTCATTATGGATTAATTTGTTTCAATAAAGTTGTATTAAGGAGAATACCGCAGCTGCCCCTCTCTTATGTGCATTGGACAACTTGTGGGTCTCTTCCCATTTTTGTTTTTTTCCTAGTCATTATACAAATAAGTGAAATAATCAGCCCCAGGCCCAGTCTGCCCCATATAACTGGTGCTACACTAAAAAAGTGTAGCGTGAGCTGGCAGAGACTCTTTTCATGCGGGATCTGGGAGGAGGCGTTTTTTTTGCTAAATCCCCGGAAAAGTGCCGCCCTAGGCCTGGGCCTTGTTGGCTTAGGCCAAGATACAGCTTTGCCTATGTCATGACTGAGGGCTTAAGAATAGTTTAGAAAAAGCAGCGGTGCATGAACTGTAAAATATTGCCAATTTGTTTTATGCACATATTAACCACTTGCCGACCGCCTTCCACATATATACTGCAGCAAGGCGGCTCAGCTGCGCAAATTAACGTACCTGTACGTCAGTCTGTGCATGAGATACAGTGGGCGCGCTTGATGTCCGCCGGCCAACCGTGATCGCGGTACAGAGAGTCATAGAAATTAATACAGGATGTGGGTGAAAAGGGTAAGCATAGATCATTTTTCATTCATAGAAGATCTTTTTCATTAGAGAAGCTTCCACCTCCTCCGATCCATTCCTAGATTGTTTCTCATTCATAGAAGTAATAGTACAGCTTCTTTGAATAGGCATAATCGGTGTTCTTGATGATAGGTCCTTTGGCTCTATTATTAAGTAGGGGGGCAGCAGCCCAAGGGATATTTACAGAGGTCAGTCTGTGTTCAACTATAGCAGAGTTTTAA